>OX244276.1:11010000-11537500 GCA_945867215.1 Epinotia demarniana | reverse complement strand
ACAAATAAGACTGCATTAATATAAGTAGGATCACATATTCTCACCATCGGACTCGCTCGCGAATACTCGTAGCCGTCAGGGTTAACCACGGGTAGTATGTACCAGTCCACGCCGAGCAGCTCGTCCGCTTTGTGGGGCATTTGCTTCGCAGCGTCCGCCAGTTGGTCGATGATATACATGGCTAGAGCAGGAGCCACCCACTCGCGTGCATGTATGCCTAAAAAATGGTAGGACTGACCCGTAAAGCAACATCTAGGACTCTTGTTCCTTGTTCTTGTTAAGGCGACTTCGTGATGGTAGAGTGATTTAGGGCAAGACAAATAAAGTTCTTCGTTTCAGCTCTTTGTTAACAAGTTCAATAATTATGTATTTTTTTACCATTAAAATTTTACGATCGAGAAAAAGAGTTATTAAAATTTTCATCTTATTGTATGACGCGTTGAGGCACTTTTTACCTGCATCAAGAAAGACGATTGGGTTATTGGCTTTGTGGTTGGCGGAGATCTTGAACAGTTTCATTGCACGCCCTTCGTAACTTTCGCAAATCGTTTCCAGTTTCACCATTTTGCTGTTTTCTTTTGCAAGCGTTTGCAAGTGCTTCGTTATCTAATAAGTATAAACCAACATATAAGCATTGCTAATTAATGTAAATGTTAAAAAATGTTTTAAATATACTTCATTTTGTGCTAAAAGGTATCAACAATTAACATGACTTGGTCATTGACCTCAGACCAAGCGGTAACTTTTGCCTGAGAAATACATATTAACTTCTCTGCTGTGCATACATAGATACTGTTAGGGTCCTACTGGGACTTAAATGAAGTGGACTGTACATTCAAATAGGCTGGTTTATTCCGCCTTAATTACAAGTGGGATACCCGGCCAAACAAAGTATTAAATTTAAATGCGAGAGTCGTCCGTTGCCGGTGGGGTTCGTGAAGCCGAGTGTCGCTCGCGTGTCGCCGCGCTCTACGCGACGGTGACGTCGCGCTGTGTCCGCCGCCCGCGCGTCTCCTCCCGAGCGCATGTCGATCCAGTTCTCAACATGCTCCCCGGGTTGAAGTATGGAAGAAGACTTCTAAAATCTGGAAGGGGACAGATGTTATTAAAGGCCCTTCTAATGGTACCACTCCTGGTCTTCAGTTCAGCAACTCTAGTGACGCCATCGTTGCCTGGGTACAGCTGAATGACGCGCCCTAGGGACCATAAAAGTGGTGGAAAAGCCCGTTCCTTTATCAGAACCAGCGAACCAAGTTTCAGCTCGTTATTTGATGTTTGCCATTTCACCTTTTGCTGCAGCTGGCCGACGTATTCAACCGAAAAGCGGTTCCAGAAGTGCTGTTTTATAAGCTGAATCCGCTTGAATCTGTCAAGACGGTTGATGTTCACATCAGACACTGGTGGCTGAAGAATTGACATAAGTGAGCGTCCAAGCAGAAAATGAGAAGGAGTGAGAGCTGTGAAATCGGACGGATCAGTGGAAAATGGGATGAGGGGACGAGAATTCAAAACAGCCTCAATCTCAGTGAGGCAGGTCGCCATTTCCTCATATGTTAAATGAGTGGTTTGCAGCAGTCGCTTGAGATGGTGCTTTGTAGAGTGGACGGCCGCTTCAGCCAGGCCGTTGAAGTGGGGAGTATGAGCCGGTATGAATTTAAATTCGATGCCCTCCTGCGCTACTCGACCCTCGAGGTCTGACTGCGACAAAAACTGAGCTAACTCATTAGATGCACCAACGAAATTAGTTCCGTTGTCGGATGTGATGGTTAAGGGTGTGCCACGACGAGACACAAAGCGTTTTAAGGCGGCTATATACGCTTCGCTGGATAGAGCCGTGACGAGCTCGATGTGGCATGACTTGGTCGAACTGCAGATAAAAATTGCCAAAAAAGACTTAATGAGTCGACAACCTCTACCTTTACGATCTGCTATCACACTGGACCTGCGTAGTCAACAGAACAATGCAAAAAAGGGAACTCTAAATCCGTTCGTGATGCAGGTAGCTGCCCCATTATGGGTTGAACTGCCTCAGACTTAAATCTGAAACAACGTACACGTTTGTTTACTGTGTTTTTTGCAAGATTTGTGCCACCTAAGGGCCAATAAGACTGTTTGATGGTACCTAGCAGCAGACGTGGTGGGGCATGTAAACATTTGATGTGGAAGTGTCTGAATATGATTTTGGTTAAATGGTGCTTACTACATAAAATGATGGGGTGCTTTGTGTCATAACTGTATGGGGAGTTATCTAGTCTGCCACCAACTCGCATGATCTGATTGGTATCTAAAAATGGGGTTACTGACAATAATCGATTCTTTCTAGGTAGTGCCTTGCCGCCTTTTAAGATCGCATATTCTGCTGGAAACATTTCCAACTGACTTTTACGCGTTATTAAATTTAGTGAATCGTGTAGTTCTTGAACCGAAAGATGACCAGTCAACTTGTTGGTTTGATTCCTGCAATTATGTATAAATCTTTGTAAATATGCTATTATATTTCGTAAGTTAGTTAGTTTAGATTTGTTGTTAATTACATTAGCTACGCGATCTATTTTAGAATCATTATCAAGCGCGAAAGAACAAGCATTCAACTCAGGTAGATCGTGTTTCACGTTTACGTTGGGCATTGTTGGCCATTCAGATTCATTTTCTGATAAAAACGTGGGCCCTGACCACCACAACGATGAACTGCTGATCTGGTTAGCCTTCAGCCCACGAGAAACAAGATCCGCCGGATTGTCTTTCGACGGTACGTAGCTCTACGTGTGACTCCCCGTGCTCTCTTGAATCTCATGTACCTTATTGCGAACGCTTAGCCAACCGAGCACGATTGTCGAATCACACCAGAATCTACATTTCTGACTTGTAAAGTTAAAGAGCTTTGTACTTTATTACACAGTCTTGCAGCCATCAACGCTCCACAGAGCTCAAGACGAGGAGTCGTTGTTGGCTTAATGGGGACTATTCTGCTTTTTGACGTCAAAGGTGAACCAGGATTGACCCCGTCCTGTCAACGGAGCGGATATATAAGCAGGCTCCGTATGCTCGTTCTGATGCGTCTGAAAAAACGTGAATTTCGTGCGTCACAGAGTCATCAGCTAGAACCCAGCGAGGTACCTTTAATTGGTTTAAAAGAGGCAAAGTGTTGACAAATGAGAACCACATTTGCCTGATTTCCTGCGAAACCTCTTGGTCCCAGGAACATTTCTCAATCCACAGTCTCTGCATCACTATTTTTGCTTCGACAATGCATGGATTGACAAGGCCTAATGGGTCAAATATTTGACTGATGACTGATAATATTTGACGCTTTGTTACTATATCACGAAGTTGAATATTTATCGAATACGATAAAATGTCTGAGTCACAAATCCAATGAAGACCTAATGTTTTCGATGAAATATTGTTGTTCGTACTCGATATATCCAAAATGTTGTTCGACTCTGAGCAAGGCGATATTTGATTCAGAATATATTTATTATTCGATTGGAACTTTCTTAAATTAAATTGTGCTGATTTCAAAGTCAATATGACTCCCTTGCAAAGTCTGATTGTGTCTTCGATATTCGATGCGCCGCTCAGAAAATCATCGACGTAGAAATCTCGTTGTATGGACTCTCTGACATCGCTGTCGAGTACACTTGATGCCAAAGAAACCAAACATTTTGTGGCCAAATAAGGGGCGGAAGCCGTGCCAAAGCTCAGGGTATTGAGAGTGTAGGTTTTTAACGGATGCGAAGAGTCATACCTAAATATAATTTGTTGAAGAGATCGCTGTGAAGGGTTCAGCTCGATTGCTCTGTACATTTTCTCAACATCTCCGGTCACGATGTACTTATGCTGCCGAAAACGTAGTAAGATGGAGTACAAGTCTTCCTGAACAGTTGGCCCGACCATTAAAATGTCGTTTAAAGACACACCTGTACTGGAAACCGCAGAGGCGTCGAACACCGTTCTAAGCTTCGTTGTAAGGCTGGACTCGCGCAGGACGCCATGATGGGGCAGGAAAAAGTTGACCTGCGATTGACAGCCAGGCGAAGGCTCCTTATTTTCGGTCATATCGTCGGGGATAGTGCAATACAGCGTAACTAGCTCTAGTAAATACTGCGTATCTACTAGACATACAAATTGCAAATCCGCGTAACTAGCACTAGTAGATACTGCGTATCTACTCATCACCCAACTTTACAGGAAGAGCTTAAAACGTTTTATCTTTATTATTTTGGAAGATATTAATTATGTTTCTACACAAAACATATTGAATTACGAGCTCTACAAGATAGTGAATCTAATTTTATGAAATTATAACGAATTAGGTATTTACGTCATTTACGCGGTTTTGATTTAGCCACTTAAGCTATGAAGTGGAAACAAATTCAGTATGTTCGGCGGTATTGCAAAAACACACATGAAGTTTATAGAATTTTTTTAATCAACAAAGCATGGTATGTGTCTCAAAATGTAGTATGTTTTTGTAATTAGTAATATGGCTGATAGAAAATAATAAAAAATAACCTTTTTTTCAACTCTTTACAAAAAAATATTTCAAAAAATGGAATCAACTTAAATAACTATTAGGAAATTAAGTATTCTTAAATGGCAAATTGTCATAAAATTTATGACAATCTGAAGGAATAACACTCTTTAACTGTTGCAGATGTTCATATTTTGATTTTGATATCGGTAATCTAGCATGAAAAATCTGTGAAGCAACAATGGATACCACTTTTTTTGCCCTTTGAGGTAAGACTCGAAATTCGTCGTTAAAGTTGAGCTTATATTCGATTGTGCCGTTGGGATTGTACTTCAAAACTCTGATGTCAACAACACACTTTGAACCAGTCCCTCTTCCTGGACGTATCGATTCGTATATAAGATTTTCTTTGATGCTGTAATCTTTAAAAAAAGTATGATCTACACTTAGGACCTCATAAGGAGCTGGATTCAGTCTTGCTTCTCTAGTAACTGAAGAGTACTGACTGGGTAAATATATTTCACGGTGTTTTAATTTCCTTTCTATTACTGAGTGAACTGAATCCACCTCCATTTGAGTATGACCTTTTTCTAAGATTTTCTGTATGATGATGACATTTTTTTCTATAGCCAATCGTAAAAGAGCATTTGAAACCACAGCATTTCTATTTTGGGACGTACATCCATCACTAAAAATGATGACGTCTTTCGGGTCATCCTCTATGATTTTCTTTAAATAATGAATGTAGAATGATGCGTAAGTCGAGGCTTTTAAATCGGTTGCTGTCTCATCAAACCAGTAACATAATACGTTATTATTACCGAGATTGTACACTGTGAAGTTGTGGATCATTAATTTGGTTTTAAAGTACAGTGCACTGGCTGTCAAAAATGGACATAATTTTACAGCTTGTAAGTCAGCAGTAATACCGTGAACAGTCCCGTTTTTTGCTGCTTCTTTATCTTGGATTTTTTCCTTTCTAGCGAGATCCTTTCGTAATACATGTTGTTGGTATACTTCTTCTGTTATATTCCCAACTTTGTAGGAACAACATGTATCACATGCGTCTTTTTTTGGTTGAAACAAAGCTGTTTTCTTCTTTTAATATATCTTCAAAAAGTTTTCAGCTAGCTGGTTTTAGTGCATTGTCTTTAGCATGTTTTTCATAGATACGGTACAAATCACGTTTTGACTGTATTATGGGTTCTAAATATTGTGTCGTGTCTTCTGCGTCACTTTGTTCATCTTGTGATTGCACTCTGGGTTCTAAATATAATTTTGTACTATTTTTTCTGCAATAGTGTTGTAGAAGGTAGTTTGGGTAAAGTTTCCAAAAAGTTTTTGATTAAGGTTTTTAACGTAGGAGACGGATCGTTGCTCTGGGTTAAGTTTGTTTTCTTATTAGGTTGGTCTCCTAGCCACAATCTTATGGTCCACTCTTTAATGCCTAATGTTCCAAGGAATGTCTTCAAACACATTCTTTTCTTTTGATCATTTAATTTTAAATAGTATAATTTAGTAACAGTTCGCCTTGAATCAACTCCATCTGTCGTTTTCCTTTTTGTTGGTATTGTGTCTACCATGGAGGAAACAAACATTTTTTTTTCATTCCAATTCATTTCCCAAAAATGCTTAAAAATATTTGATCGAACTTTTTCCGAAAATCTATTGCAATGCATATTAGTGTTCTTAAAGCACTTGTCGGAATTGCAAGCTTCTCCAAGTTTACGTGCAAGTTTGACAGAGTCTTGTGCATATTTGTTGTCACTATTCTTTCCGAATCCTACGTATTCTTGACCAAACATTCTCAATTTATTGTTTCTAAACCTTTTTGTAGATTTATGGTCATATTTTTGCTTTCTTTTTCTTGATTCTCTTGAAACTTCGGGTTCTAACTCCCGTTCTGGGTGTGCATCATTATTATTATTAGCCTCTTCAGATGTTGAGGGTGATGCTTCAACGTTTCTTGTTATCGTTATTTCAGAAAGAGAAACGTAATTTGATCCGTCAACCGAATTATCTGACCGAGAAAAAAGTTGAATGCCATCGGTATCAGTTGAATCTGAAACGACCAAATTATTGGCTGTACTTAGAGAAGTGTAGGACAAATTATTAATTGTTCCTGTTGTATCTAAATCAACTGGATCAATTATCCTGGAGACACTGAAAGAAGTTAACTCACTGTTGTCTAAAATCATGTTGTCTAAAAAGCTTTCTCCCGTCTCTTCAACTGTGGTTGCATTTGAATATCCAGACACTTCATGGAGATTAGGCTTAGTATAAGGGCAAATCTGTAATGTTTTTTTTATCTTGAAATAAACAGCTTAAATTTTTTTTTTTTCAGATTGTTTAGTCAAAATATTGTTTTTCATTTTTAACAATATGTCTCGTTATTTTTTTAAATCAGCTAATGCTGTTTCCTGCCGTATTTCATCTCGATTGACACCCTCACTACTATTCGCCATCGTGACCTAAAAAAACAGTAATTTATTAAAACATATGGATGATAATTATTTATTAAAATGTTGTGAAGCTACCTTATTCCCAAGTAACATAGGGTATATTATACAGGGTGAAATATTATACAGGTTTAAAAATCGTGTGAAGCCGGGACGGGCAGCTCGTCGTATATAAATTAGGAAATTAGGAGGGATAAAAAAAACAGGGTTTCCCAGTTTCGGAAAAACCAACGTATTATATTTGATACAATGCCAAGTTCCCGACAAACTGGTTGCATGGCTTCAGAAAAAAAAACTTTTGTATTATCAATACAACTGGAGTTGAATTTTCCTAATCAGGCACTTTAATCGATTTAAACATACTTATGAGTTCCAGTAAATTCCAACAATGCACTCTACTCTTTGGTTTTAAATAATCTTGAATTATTACGATTTTACCAGATTACCTACTTACTTAAAGAATCACATTGTGAAAAGAATCACACACACAAGAATAACATTGTACCTAACACTCAGTAGGCAGCCACCACTTATTATAAACCAAATAGTACATACTTACAATCATAAACCTTCAAAATGAAAATAAGATCTATAAACTTGTTGGCTGTTGTCACGTTAAGATATCTACAGCCCTAATTAAGCAATAGTTTGTTATTTATCTTTTTTTTACAAAAAGGGTGGGTAGGTACTGGAAAAAAATTGCAATTATACGAAATATTGCCTTAACTGAAATCGTTACTACCTAATTTATATTTAAATTATGTAATTAATTCAAAAGAAACACTTACCCAAAGTTTTTGTGTTGTTTTTAGTACCTGACACTTGTTTTCACCACAATAACACAATCGCAACAGCCTACCGTAGTCATCTGATTGCAGATACGCGGAATCGTCACTTGAGAGTGATTGAATCGCGGTATTGTTATTAAGCCATAACTAGCTTGTTATTGGTCAAATGCAACGGGTGTTTGAACTAGTATATTACAATCGGGTTTTTACTTTTGTTGGCGGGAAATCTCAATTTGGCTTCATTTGTTACATACGCGGTATTAACCAATGTCAGTTACGCGGATTTGCCCTAGGAGGTTTGTGCAGATACGCAGTTTTTACTAGTGCTAGTTACTCGGTATTGCACTATCCCCGACGATATGCCGTAAATGCTCATATTCGCGCAAGAATTGCATATACCTATCCTTGAAAACAGGTTCCCGCTCGAACTTGCGCTCTAAAGATAAGAAACGGTACTTCGCCCGTTGGAACGTGTCGCCTAAAACTGCAAGATCTTCCTTAAGCGGCATCGTGACGACGAATCGTCCCTCTTCGTTGCGAGTGGTATTGAGGGCAAAACTTTCCTCACAAGCACGTTCCTCTGGGGACAAAGAGTGCTTGACTTCGACAGTATCGAACTCCCAGAAACGAGCTAAGTCTGGATTGGTCTCCTCGGTCACAAAATGACAAACGGGAGCAGAAGACGGTGACTTAAGGCGGGCAACATACCCTGATACCAGCCAACCCAGCTTAGTTTCGCACAACTTCGGTTGATTTTTACCTAAGTCAATTGAGTTATTGCATAACACGGACCAAAATACGTCGGCCCCGACCAAAATGTCTATTGCTGACGGTACATTGAAGGTAGGGTCAGCTAGACTTATTCCCATTGGAAGAGGAATGTGGCCTATGTCAATATACGATGACGGTAATGACTTCGTTATATGAGGCAAGATAAGACAGTCAACAGTGAAGCTATAATCATTGTAACACGACATTATTTTAAGACTGCAAGACTGTGTAATATTCGTGGTATTATTATTTATACCTGTCACCGTGGACCTCCGTACCGTCGAAAGACAATCCGGCGGATCTTGTTTCTCGTGGGCTGAAGGCTGACCAGATCAGCAGTTCATCGTTGTGGTGGTCAGGGCCTACGTTTTTATCAGAAAATGAATCTGAATGGCCAACAATGCCCAACGTAAACGTGAAACACGATCTACCTGAGTTGAATACTTGTTCTTTCGCGCTTGATAATGATTCTAACATAGATAGCGTAGCTAATGTAATTAACAACAAATCTAAACTAACTAACTTCCTCTAGGTATTTATCAAAGATGGTCATTTTACCCTTCATACATCTACGCTTCCTAATAAGCTGTTTCACATTTTCTTCCGTCGTCATAATAACAGCTGTATCAGCGATAAGCTAAGGTTAATGACTCAAATGAAATAACTACTTTATGTTTTAATGATGTAGCAAAATGCACCGCAGTTACCCTTGAAATATGCACTAAGCAACAGATGGCTAGCGGTCGCTATGCGCTGATAAGAAGCAAGTGAACTGCGTGAAGTAAAAAATCCCGTTATTCGAAACAGATTTAATACTTTAAATAAGCGAAACTAAGCCTTGTAAGCGTTATAAATAAGGATATTGGGTATTTAGTTAGCTATAAACGTGTGCAATAGATTTGCGAAATTAAATAATTAATTGAAATGGCAAAGCACTCACTAAAATTAAGCTGTTTATGAATTTTAACTTTGTATGAACAAGGAAAGGCTAAGGATAATAAAATGGAACGAACTCACGAATGATCAAACCGTCCAACAGTGAATCGTGATCGATGATGTGGGCTTTCCTTTGTCTTGAAGATGAATCGAACTTTCGAGGGGTCCAAAGTCCGTTGTAGTGACGACCTCTAAATGACTTCTGCTCTCTGGCGTGTGCGGTTGCTAGGCGAAGAAATAGGTACTCGATGAACCGACGATAATGAAGAGGCTTCACCAAGTATCTTCTGTAGCTGAAGACCGCAACTGAAGGGCCACGAGATCCTAGTGGCAGGGCGTGGCGCGGACCGTTATTCCCGCGAATTAAGACGGTGAGATCCTAAAGGACCAATGTTAGGGTCCTACTGGGACTTAAATGAAGTGGACTGTACATTCAAATAGGCTGGTTTATTCCGCCTTAATTACAAGTGGGATACCCGGCCAAACAAAGTATTAAATTTAAATGCGAGAGTCGTCCGTTGCCGGTGGGGTTCGTGAAGCCGAGTGTCGCTCGCGTGTCGCCGCGCTCTACGCGACGGTGACGTCGCGCTGTGTCCGCGCGTGTGTGTTCCAGATACAGTAAGTAAACACATTTTGATCAAAATAAGTAAAACTAGTACAATATTTCCTTTTCATATCTCAGATAACCGAAGAAACGTCGACGAATATGTCCCTAAAAATCCTAATGTTATCTGGAATGAAGTTTATAGGTGATGAAAAATTGAATTCCAAAAACGTTTGGTTTTTCACGTAACCTTTATCCAAAATTCTTGCTCATTTAATAATTACGATACTTACAGCTTTGTGGGAATTATACTTCAACATTTCGTATGCATTTGGTTTCATTTTCATATTTACCGCCTCTTTCTCAAAATACCTGAAATATGATTGCAAATAAAAACTGATCTGCTAGCGGTAGCGGGCTTCATTTCCTTCTTGTTTATGAGGTTTAACACTATAACTCGAGTGTGGAAAACGAGTGTATTTAAGCAAAGATATTCAAAAAAATCGGCCAAGTGCGTGTCAGGTTACGCGCAGTGTAGGGTTCCGTCGTTGCCTGTCTGACTTAGTTACATCGCGCGCGCTAACTACTCGTAAATGGTACGGTTGCGTCCTTGCGTCAGCCCAATTTGTACGAAAGTAAGCATTACTAAGTATATTTTAAGTTGGTCAACTATTACTCGGTAACAATTTATGCCTACAGTGATAGTTCTCCTTTTAAATTCATTATATGTACTACTGCCACGATTTATTCCACAACCCCAGTAGTAGCCATTTAACGAATCACTGAGTTGAAATATGGTTTTAAAATTCCCATAATATCTTTGAACAAGCTATCCAACGATACTCCACACTACGGAACCCATCCCTCGTGTGGTGTCAGGTTATAATTGGACCGTTACTTTTTTGTCAATATAATGAAATAAAATGAAATGAAAATAATTTATTCCAGAACAAGTCCATAATAGCAAATAATATAAGTGAATTAAATTAAATTATTCTATATAGCAAAAGTACTACAGAATAGCGGCCAATGCCACAACACACTGTGGCGTGGCCTAACATTTATCAACAATACACATCACAGTCGATACATCGATATTGTATATCGAACGCGGAGCCGCCTCTCGGCTCAGCTCGCGCGCAAGAGAAATGGCCGCCGAGGTCACGACGGCAGCGCGCGCGCGGTAGTGTGAGTGAGAGAGTCAACCAGACCAGTCGCTACTAGATCGCCATGCTGTGAATATGTACTTTGAATTACGCTCTCAGTTTGTGATGTTATAACGTTATTACTATCCTAAAGACTTTCTGTGTGAACTAATATCTAACTAGACTAAGTGCTCGCGCCTGTGCTAATCGAGATTATTACGATAAATTACGGATGGTGTTATTTGGTGTTCGTTTGGCTTCGGACTAATCCCGGTGACTAACCTAGCGCCTTCTAATGTTCTAGCTATTATTGTGTGCAGAATTATAGACTTGTTGTGATAAATAGTGTGTTATTTACGTCTCCAACCAGCAAACTACTCCACAGGCAGAAGCCCCTTTCTGCCGTTACGAAAGACAGTCACGTCCGCACTGTCTGTCTGCAACCACAACTATAACGCCTTGGCCACGACTTTGGTCTTAAGCGACCTGCGGTGCGACCGGCGGGGCGGAATTTAGAGCGGGGCGGCGAGCAGGCCACGTACTCCGCAGTAGCCGCGGCGACTTCGAGCGGATGGGACGTACTCGGGTAACTCAAAATGTCTTTGTCGAAAGTGGCCCTTCAGTGCCTCGAAAGCAGCTCCTATTTCACGGGAGACATTTACAATATGAGAAAAGGTGTGCACGTGACAAATAGACGACGTTATACGTTGGGCGAATTCCGGACATTGTATGAAGAATACAGACAGCATCCCCAAAAGTTTTATGAATACACACGAATGAGTGTGGAAACTTTTGAGTAATCAAAAGTTTCCACACTCATATATAATATGTGTTGTTACAACACTTGGACGAGCATATACAGAAACCCAAACTCACGCCAAAGAGAGCGGATAATACAATAAACTTTGTTCTTAAAATCACCGCCCGATCCGTGCCGCCGCTAAGACCGGTCGCACCGCTCTGAGTCGTGGCCGCGCGTTCGCGCGCCTTGTCTTTGTTCTTTCCGCCCGCCGCCCCGCTGCCCGCAGTCGCCGGTCGCTCGAGTAAATCCGCGCGCTTGGTCGCCGGTGCGGAAGTTCGAGGCATCTCTTCTTTTCCGCGCTGTTTTTGTATTATGCGCGATCCGCTAGTCGCCGCCGCCGAAGCAGGTCGCGCAAAGTCGTGGCCAGGCGGTAACACTACATAATATATAGAATAGGCTAGCAACTTGTCACTGCTAGAATTAGCACTGAAAATATACATTTCTCAAACATGCAGTGGAATATTTACGTGACGTTCCTTACCGCGAAGTTTCACGTTTCAAGTGTGGTGAGACGAGATGCCCGTAATTAAATTTCATAAAAAATTGTAGGTCTGGGCTGGCAAAGTGGTTTCCTACCTCAATGTTTGTGTTTAGTTCAATCCCGCCTATTGTAACTTTGTTCTGTGATACAGTGTAATTGAGACTCTTGCCTTTTGATTTAAGGCTAATATATCTTCTTTTCAGTCAGTTCAGTCTTGTTCAGTCATAAAAAAAACCTTAAGGTATTTTTTAAACTTTATTGCATTGTTCAGAAAAGCACTATACATTCCTCGGTCGGAACTAGGGATTGCCTGCCACGTGCTATGTATCTAGTCGGTTCTCGGTTGTCTATACACGATGATTTTTAATCCGTGATCAGGAGTCGAAAAATATTGATAAACATCCAAAACGGATTTCAATGGATGAGGTCTCATGCAATTAAATCACTGTTCAGTTAAATAAATTTAATGCTTACACTACTGCAACGGCAACGATTTTGAATTATAGAGTAATTCCTTATTCAGTTTTATTCAGAAAAAAATTACGTTTGTTGTAAGTAACTTCGAGTTAATTGTGTTTGTTATCAATTACAGAATTATAAAAAATTACTCCTGATCACGAATTAATAACCATCGTGCAGGTATATTACTTGGCAGGCAATCCCTTATTTCCCGACCATTGTAGTAATGTAGGTACTATTATTCATGTGCTCTACTTACCCATTTTACGAACTCAGGCGTTTTTGAATGTGTATGTATTCACTTTTTGAAACACTAACATTTTGTAATTCGAAATCGAATCGAATCGATTTCGAATCTGCAGTAGTCAGCCAAAGATTGCTTATACAAGCGGAACCTACTGGAAATCGAACCCGGTGTCTTTGAATTTCCGGACCGCTAGTTTTGCATTAATGGTTATATCTAGGTACGTACATTTTGGAGAGGTATTTGTGGGAATCAGAAGAGAAGGGGACTCTAAAAGATCCATCATCTATAAATTAAATATCGGTAGGTAAGCTTACCTGCCATAATGCGTTTTATATTGAATGCTCATTTTATGTGTTTTGGCTAATCTTTCCACCTTCCTCAATTTACTCGGCGGCGCCAAGACTTCAGTGGTGTCGTTCAGGCCATGACTGTTTTTCAGCACTTCTACTTCTCCCGAAACAACCAAGTTCATTAAATATTTTAACTGTCGGTGGTTATACGGTGTGATTTTCAGAAGAGTGTAGCTGTTGAACAAAACATAAATTAGAACGGTTTGTGACTTATGAATTACTCGCTATGCTCAGAATTCTATTTGTGGTTTTCTTTTTCAGTTCAAAAGCCACTGTGCGTTTTCGACGAGTCACATACACGTTATCGTGAGCGTTAATAATGGATGCTTTATTGATTTAAGTATTAGTTGGGTTGATACCTAGCTAGACAAACATATACGTTGAGTCCTACCCTGCTGATCTATGCAGCGACGAATTTCCGAAATAGTCAAATTAATAGCGATCTGGTATGTATAATGTTAAGCGTGTAACTAATTTGAATTTAAAAGTTATCTAATACGAATAAATTGCAAGCAATTACCATTGGTAATGCTTACCACTTAAATTTTAAAATATCAATAATGCACAACGTTAGTATAATTATACTTAAGTTTTCACTTCTGCCGGCACTCCCGTAGTGCAAATTTTCGACCTAATGTATGGGCGCACCTGCTCCGACCCCATTAAATCTGGAAAAATCTTAACACTGCCATGTACGATAAGAACGTTCCGCGTACAGCGACATCTATCGGCAAATTAAGTAAACCATTGCGCGCGAGCTTAAAGTATGGAAGATGATTTTTATGGGATAATTCTTTATTGCGAGAACCGATTTTCACCGTTTTTACTTTATTTGAAAGCACATCATTTCATTGTGATTTTGTAGAAATTACAGGTACAATAAACACCTGCTTATACGGTTAAATTACAAACTTAGTTCAGAAATTATTTTGTAATTTTTTGCAAAAACTATTCAACTTATCAATTTCAAAATAATTTTCCTAGAAAGTTTTTATAAAGTTCTACTTTTCAGATTTTTTTCATATTTTTAAAACTTATTGTTTAAAAGTTAGAGGGGGGGGGGGGCACATTTTTTTTACTTCTGGAGCGATTATCTCCGAAAATATTAACATTATCAAAAAATTATTTCACTAAACCCCTATTCATTTTTAAATACCTATCCAACAGTATATCACAAATTAGGGTTGAAATGAAAAAAAAATCACTCCTCACTTTACGTAGGTATAGGGGAGGTACCCTAATAAAACATTTTTTTGTTGTTTAGGGTAAAAAATGTTTTATTATGTTTTATTTTGTTTGACATGCTGGTGACCATATAAATTTCACATCTTTTCGTAATAAATTATGTAACGGATCTAGAATAACTGCACTATGTGGTATAAATTTATGGTGAAAATTTACTTTTCCCAGGAATTGGCGTACATTTTTTTTGTTTTTGGTACTGGAAAATCTTTGACTGCGGTCACATAGTCTTTAAGTGGTCTGACTGAATTGTTCTCGACTATATGACCCAGATATTTAGCATGGTATTTAGCAAAACTACATTTAGAAAATTTCAGTCTTATACCTTCTGTTAGTATTGCCTCGAGTAGTCTTGACATATGTTGTATGTGTTCTTCGAAGGTTTTTGAAAAAATTAAAATGTCATCTATAAAATTTACCGCAAAATCAGAGTCTGTCTTCTTATGATGTTACTCAATATTCTTTGGAAAATAGCCGAAGCCGTCTTCAAACGTCTTATGGAAGGCACGTCCATTGAAAATGACCCTCTTGTGTGACAAATGCAGTTTTGTATCTATCTTGAATTTTTAAAGGTATTGACCAAAAAGCGGAATTTACATAACAAAACATATCATTTATACCTCATGTCATTGTATATGCAAAGTTTCGTCACAAGTCACAATCCAACACGTAGTTTTAAAATGAGAGCGTAACTATGTTTGTATGGGAAGGTTATTACTGCGGCCTCTTAAGTAATAAACGCCTAATGTACCACGTCAAGTACAAATTACTTTGACCAGTCACGAAGCACCTTAAATATATAGTTTGCTTTCAAATATTGATAATTTTACAATGTTCAATATTTATAGGCACTAATTCAGGCATAAAACAATAGAAAAAACACATGATTACATGGATATAAGCAGATATTCTTACCTCTTGCCGGCCGGCGACCCGATCGCGTAGCCATCTTGCGAAAAAGTGACCCTGACACTGACAGTTGACGTAACCTGTCTAACATGGCTGAATTGACCATAGTATAAAGAATGATAATGGCCGTATCAGTGTTGCCGTTGTAAAAAAACTACCCGGTAAATGGGGAATTCAAAATTTGTACTTGAGTAAATACATTAGGTAGTTACTCTATCTATGTTGTTAATGTTCATTAATTTGTACTTGTATAAGTACGCGGGGACTTACGAGGTTAATTTCGCGCAATTTTTGAGTTATGCCAAAACGGAAAATATCCAGTTGTTTGATTTATTGTTGAGAATGAAACGGGAAGAAAGGAAATATAAATTAATAATGACAAAAATAATTTATATATATTACGAATTAGCTTAAAAAACGACAATTCCCTGTTTGATGATGAATTTAAACAACTTTTTTTTTATTCCGGTTTATACTATTAGGGCAAATTAATTAAACAAGATATCTTACTTACTTGCTATATTTGTTTGCCCCGTTCACTGACCAGAGAAGACCAAAGATACCTTAAATAATTGAAATAAAATTTTACATATCCCTTTCAACCCTAGAAGACATTATACATAACTAGCTTCTGCCCGCGACTCTGTCCGCGTGGAACTGATTTATATCGGGGCTCTATAGAAACTTCCGCCCCCATTTCAACCCTTTAGGGGAAGATTTACAGGATGAAACCTACCCTATGTCCTTCCCAGGGTCATAAAGTATATTCATACCAAATTTTATCAAAATTGGTTCAGCGGTTTAAGCGTGTAATACAGACAGACAGACATACTTTCGGATTTATAATATCAGTCTGCATATGGATAATATGGATAGCCACTAATTGTGATCTCGGCACGGTGACTGCATTTACGTGCCCGACGACGCGTCACATCCATTATTAATTAGCTGAATTAATTAAGAGGGCGCCTATGCAAATTTGGCAATGTTTATCGACCTAGATCTCAACATCTATAGTGATTACATATGTGTCCTTACAGTATATTAAACTTAAACTATTTTTCTTCAGTCTGCTAAGAGTGAAAAAACGATTAGCAATAATTTTCTCGATACTTTTATTTTTCAAACCTAACCCTTCTTTTGGATGTTTTAGGTTGGATCTATGAGACCCTTCCACCTTTAACAATGATTTTTGGTTTAATAGTTGTACAATGATAAGTTCTCAAATCTGAGAAGAAAGATTTTTCTAATAAATGTACTGGTTTATAATAATCATCCATTATTTGATTTGCCGCTTACGCCATCCGGTTCGAGCAGCGCATGAACTGTGTCCGTCTCAGCTATTGCGTGCGAAAGTAATTAGAGTCCCCTTTGCTATTTTCAATCAGTCTTCGCTGACCTCGTTAGACGACGAACCTGTACTACCCTCGTGCCGCGCGCCTCTGTGTTTTGATACATCAATTTTTATCACGCTTGTTAAAGTTGGTGTGTATTTAGCGCTATTTACATAATGGGAAAGACGAGAAAAAGGGGTAAGAAGTTGCATTTAAAATTTTTACGCGAGAAGGCTCGAGACATGAGAGAAAGAATGTGAGTAATGACCTACAATATCTTAAATTATGACCAAAGTTTACTATGAGTAAGGTTCATATTAGTTAAATTATTTTTAATGATTGGCAACATTGTTAATAATATTTTTATTTATCACGTCCAATTATCTATATATATAAAAGAAGGATACCTGATCTACCATCAACGCACAGCCGAAAGTACTGGGACTAGAAACTTGAAATTTACACCAGGACTTCCTTTTATGACGTAGGCAACCGATAAGACGGGATTTTTGGAAATTCCATCCCTAAGGGGGTTAAATGGGGGTGCAAAGTTTGTATGGGGGAAACTTTATATTATGAACTAGAGACTTAAAACTTTTTAGAAAGATTACTTATTAAGATACAAAAAAAGTAATTTCAGCGTTTAAGAAAATTCCACCCCTAAGGGGGTTAAATAGGGGTGCAATGTTTGTATGGGGGAAACATTAATTTTTGAACTATGAACTTGAAACTTTGTAGAAAGATTACTCATTAAAATACAGTAAAAGTAATTTCTGCGTTTAAGAAAATTCCACCCCTAAGGGGGTTAAATAAGGGTGCAAAGTTTGTATGAGGGAAACTTTCCCTTTTGAAAGAGAAACTTGAAACTTTGTAGACAGATTACTTATTATAAAACAAAAAAGTGCTTTCGGTATTTAGAAAATTCTACCCCTAAGGGGGTTAAACAGGGGTGCAAAGTTTGTATGGGGGAAACATTATTTTTTGAACTAGAGACTTTAAACTTTCTAGAAAGATTACTTATTAAGATACAAAAAAAGAACTTCCAGCGTTTTAGTACATTGCACCCTAAATGGGGTTAAATAGGGGTGCAAAGTTTGTATGATGGAAACTTTTCCTTTTTAGCTAGAAACTTTAAACTTTGTAGACAGATTACTTATTTGTATACAAAAAAAGAATTTAAGCTTTTTGAAAAAATCCACCCCTAAGGGGTTTTAAAAAGGGTGACATGTTTGTATGGGGGAAACTTTGTTTTTTAGGTAGAGTAAAAATTTTGTAGAAAAATTACTTATTCAAATATAGAAAAAGTCGTTTCAGTGACTTAGAAAACTCCACCCCTAAAGGAGTGACATTGGGGTTTAGAGTGAATATGGGGGAAACTTAGTTTTTGAGCTAGAGACTTAAAACTTTGTAGAAATATTACTTATTAGATTACAAAAAAAGGACTTTTTGCGTTTTAGATTATTCCACCCCAAAGGGGGTTAAAAGACAAGGGTTGTATGGGAAACGCTTTTTTTTAGTAAGTTACTCGAAACGTTGTAGAAAGATTACTTATCAAATAAAAAAGTACTTCCAGCGTTTAAGAATATTCTATCTCCCTAAGGGGGTTAAAAGGGGGTGCAAGGTTTGGATTAGCAAAACTCTTTATTGAGCTGGAGACTTAAAACGTTGTATAAACAATTATTATCCGAATAAAAAAGATCTTTCAGCGTGTTGGAAAAAATCCTCCCCTAAAGGGTTTAAAACGGCATTCAAGGGATGGAGACCAAGAAAATATTATAGTAAGAGATTTGTAACTTCGGTCTTATAGCCTTTATCTTAAAAGACCACAAAACTTTATTTAGACTGCTTGAAATGGATTCCATAAGGGGGTTAAAAACACTCATCCCCAAAATGAGCTAAAACGAGTTGGATGTTTGTACAGGGAACAAGACAATTTTTAATTAAGGGATCTGGAACTTCGCTAAAAGACTAGGTAACTAATTACAACATTTCTTGAAATTCATCCTGTAAGGAGGTTAAAAAGGGTTGGAAGTATGTATGAGGAATAAGTATTTTTTGAAGTAAGGGAATTCATAGGTCTTTTATACTAATTATATGGTAAGCCAAAATAAATAATTCGACTGGTAGCAGAGAAGTAGGCAAGGATAAATTATAACCACGACCCTTACAGAACCGAACAGCTTCCAGTTCCCATAACCGAAAAGAAGGTAATGTTTCATTTAAACTGCGGATTATTTTGTTAATTTATAAAGTTTATTTTAGATAATCAAAATCATGTATGCTCTAACAACACCGTTAAATGGGGACAGCAGATGGAGATGGAAAGTTCTACGTCTTTTAGCATTAGATAGGTTTTCATAACTATACAGGTAGCTCGGACTAACGTGAACTACCGAACGGATTTAGGCAAACATTTCCAGTAATGTAGCTTTCTTTAATACATTATAAAAAAATATACAATTTTAGCAGAAATGTCTGTTGATGATTCTTAAGATATTTATATTTCTAAAAACGGAGTTTTCAATTTAAATTTAGCAATTTAAACTAATGAACTCATTTCACTGTTACCTTTTACGCTTAATCCCTGAACGGATTTAGATGAAATTTTCCGTACGCTGAATTTGACACCCTTGGAAGGATATAGGATTGTTTTTATCTCTGAAATAATCCCATAAGATGGTAGAAATTTGTTTGGGTCGGCGATAATTAAGGTTCCACCTACAATAATTTAATACCAATCATTTTTCTAAGATACAAGTTCTACGCGGACGAAGTCGCGGGCAACAGCTAGTGTAATATAAAAAAGAGGTAGATAGGTTATAAGCGCTCCAAAAGTGGTAATTCCTAGTACATAAATTGATATAGGATTCTGGTGGCAGCTTAGCACAAGTAATGCAGTGGAGTCGCCATTGTATATTTTTTTATTTGAATAAATGAATAACTGAACGATAAATCTATATTACAGTATTTACAGTACACTAGACAGCATAAGTGCATGGTCAACTGACAAACTGTTTCCTTTGACGCGCTCGCTAACGCCATCTATGTGCACGACGTGTAATATAATTATAGATGTAAATGTAAACCACAGAGGATCAGCAAGGTTTCACTAGATGGCGTTGTTAACAAAAATGGAAACAAAAAGTAATTCTTCGTCTTGGATATAATTATAATTATTTTCTTGGGTTATTATTTTTCCAATATTATATTGCCAAGTAATCTTACCAACGCATTATCGATCGATAATGGCGGTATTATGACGCAATTTGGAATGTGTATTCTATTTATGTGCTACCTTTGTGCATTTATTTTTCTTGCGATGTTTCCGATTCACTACCAGTGAATATCCAAACAATTCCAAAAACACATCTTTCCCAACATATTTTTGGTTGGGTGCGGGATTTGAACCCACGACTCTCAAGCTAGGTGTCGACCTAGTTACTTGCCTTGTTGGCCACTCGACCATCGGTTCAATTGACTAGGCAGTTGAAATTTATCATAAGTTTAATTTGCTGCTCAGATATTAATCCATTACTACTACGATTAATATAATAATCGATGAGGGTAGACGAATGAATCAAAACTACCATACATATTCGTTTTTATCATAAAGATGTTACGTGTTCGTTCGTAGGACTACTCAGCTTTGTTATTCATATTTTTTTCTGGATAACATGAATAATAAAACTAGTTTTCGACGTAATATTGATCTAGTTAAAAGGTCGCAAATATTTGCGATATACATATAACGAAGCTACAAGCTACAGAAACTGATCTAAACGTAAGTAGTTATTTTACACGTTTGTGATATAATTATTTAGTAACTACTACTGAACTATCATACATTTTTCTGATGATTTATTTTCAAATAATATCGTTACAGCTAAAAAAAGGTTGAGCAAAAGGAAACGTCTCTGCTACACCGACAAAGAACGGCCACCAGCCATTGACAATGGACTATAAAGAAAATGATTTTGAATCGACAAGTCATTACGTCGATTTATTGCACAAGTGTGGAGTTCGTCGTGTCTCCATAACGAGAAGGGTTTATAATTATCATGGGCATGCTGTTAAACCCATACTTACAGAGAAGCACATTAAACAGCAAATTGTCGCAATTTGGACACTGGACAACTGGATTTTTGTCATGTTTAGTGATGAGAAGTGAGAAGTGTTTAAATCTATTCATAAGGACATATAAGTTCACGTTCAGTGATCACGTAGTGCCTAACGCGGAATCTGGTGGTATATCTAACTGTGAACATGTAGGGTTTGAAGAAAGACAGACCGGGTTATATTGTATAAACAAATGATAAATGTAAAATATGAGTAGAATATTGTTTTCATCGTGCTTTTTTATCCCTGTAGACACTATTAGTAATAGATGTGTTACGTTAATCTATGAAATACTAGTATCAATAATAAAAGCCTTAGTGAACTGTAAGATTGTTTCGTATTTTTTTATTATTTTAAATGGCGGGTTTAATTATTTTTTTTTTTATCCTTTTATTCCTTCTCAATAACTAAAAGTTACAAAGTTAGGAGTTACATTTCCAAAATTAAATTTATTATACTTATCTAAATATATATATATATATTTTGTGATTATTCTAATGAGTGGACCTCGTTACGAGTAAAGGCCTCTCCCAGTTTTCGCCAATCCTCTCGGTTTTGCGCTTTCATGTGCCAGTCATCACGACTTCCTTTTTTGATGTCGTCGATCCATCTCGACTGTGGCCGTCCACGGCTTCGTTTGCCTGAGGGGCCTTTCCAGAGTGTGGTTAGTTTTGTCCACCTGTTTTCGTCCAGTCTAGCGATATGTCCGGCCCATTGCCATTTCATTTTTAGGCAGTGTTCAAGGGCGTCTGCTATCTTTGTTTTTTCTCTAATTTTAGAACTTACTTTGTCCAATCGTTTTATTTTTAGTATGCTTCGTTCTTGTGCCCTTTGACAAGTTTTTATTTTTTGTTTCGCTTCCTTTGTGTATGTCCAGGTTTGACATCCATAGCTAAGGCATGGTAGCAGGCATGTGTAGATGACTCTCTTTTTCACTGGTATTGGTAGAGTGCTTTTTAAAACTTCTGTGAGACTCCAAAATTTGTTCCAAGTTTTAGTAATTCGCCTGTCTATTTCGTTTGCATTTCGCTTTTTATCGAAGGATACTTGTTTTCCTAGATATATGTAGGTTGCTACGTATTCGAGTTTCTCGTCTTCTATATGTATTTGGTGCTCAATGCCGTTTGTTAGTAATTTTGTTTTGTTCAGGTTCATTTCAAGGCCTATTTCTTTGCTTCTCGAATGTAGAGTGGTCAGCATGTTCTGTAGTTCTCGTGAGTTATTGGATAGTACTGCGATGTCGTCTGCGAAGCACAGATGGCTTAAATACTTGCCATTCATTATTACTCCCTTGTTTTCCCAGTCGAGGGATCTCATTATATTATGTAGTACTGCAATAAACAGCGTTGGTGATAATGGATCGCCCTGTCTCACTCCTCTTTCTATTTTGATATATCTACCAGTACTCTCAAGTCTTATTTTGCTTTTGGAGTTCAAGTATATGTTTCGAATTATCTCTGTATATGTTACATGGACCCCGCTCTCTAGCAGTGCTTTCCATAGTTCAGTGATCACGTAGTGCCTAACGCGGAATCTGGTGGTATATCTAACTGTGAACATGTAGGGTTTGAAGAAAGACAGACCGGGTTATATATAAACAAATGACAAAAGTAAAATATGAGTAGAATATCGTTTTCATCGTGCTTTTTTATCCCTGTAGACACTATTAGTAATAGATGTGTTACGTTAAGGAAAATTATCATAAAAGAATATAATCATTTTGTTAATTAACGAGATCGAGTGAGATAGATAACCGTAGAAGCCTACCATTATAATCTATGAAATACCAGTATCAATAATAAAAGCCTTAGTGAACTGTAAGATTGTTTCGTATTTTTTTATTATTTTAAATGGCGGGTTTAATTACTTATTTCAAATCTCACTTAAATAGAAAATGCCAATAAACACCAGAATGCGTTCGCCTGATATATATGTTATCATAACCCGGTCTGAAATTATTAATAAAATTGACAATAGGTATTATTTTTATTGAGGTAAAGCTTCAATCTTTTTCCGATTTTCGGAAATGAAACTTAAGCTATAACCTCGATAACATGTTAAAAAGTGGCTAATTCACTAATACTACTACTGAATAAATATAATTTTAAAATGAAAAGTTCTTTGAATTATTTAATTGTATTTAATTACTGTTATTTATATTAAAAAATCTACTTTTGGCTGTGCAAAATAGTGTAAAAAACAGAAATCATAAAAACACTAAAAAGGCAGTCAGCACCGTGTCATTTGCATTTAATAGGCTAATCCAGAAGCCCATCCAATCTTGTTGTTGACACTGGTCTGTGGTTTATCACGGGTATACATATTTCAACTGTGAAATATATACCTTTGATAAACGAGTAGGTAGGATGACAGTTCAGTCACACTCAAATACGGTTACAGTAGATTAAACCTTGCTAAACTTGTCAATAATTGTACTCGCATCGCAAGAAATTTTTTTGGTGATTACAGGAGTCAATTATTATCAGTGAATTAAGTTATATTCGTCTATATATCAATATTTTTGGCCAGCAGCGCCATCTAGTTTATTTTGTGCGCAACGCATGCAATCATATCAGCTGTAGATGTCAAACGGTGCAAGCGAAACTAGACCGTAAGGTGTCCATGCATTAATGCAGCCGATAGTACCTACCGGCTAATAATATATCGCATTAGCGTTTTATTTTATGAACGTGTATAGAGTAAATAATTTAGGTTTGTTGATACATCGCATATTTTACTAACTAGTTACATAGTTTACATCATTTTTTGACGATAACTGCAATGTAATACTGTAAATTACAATGATGATTCTATAATATTACATTGAAATAAATGTTACTTGTTTGATAAAATGTTTATGTATTCAAGAGCTTGAACAACTTGAAACTGGAATTAAAGTTTCAAAATCTTGCATAATATATTATTCTGATGTCAAAAGTATATAACGGCGGATTTACTACATTGCTAAAGTGCCACGAGAATCCTGACCCTAATCATTACATAATTGTACAGTACAAGTGAAATCAAACAAGAATTAATATTGACGTAGTAAGATAGATCATTTATTCATTCATTCATTCAATCAAAAAATATATAAGGTCTCCTTTGCTCTTTGTTCACCCCAATGCCACCAAACCTCCCAACTCTAATAATTTTACAGAAATAAACACTCTTCATTAATTCATGTCAATGAAAACACGATGAGCGAGATGGCCGCCGATACGACTGTAGTGAAAAATCGAGGAGAAAAGCTTGCACTGAATACGAGCACATGGAATGGAGTAGAGTCACAGTCATTATTAGATGATGATGGGTAAGTATTGTGTATATTTGTGTATTTGTATAATATTCATTCATATAGAAAACGCTGTTTTTTGAAATCATAATGGATTGTTGAACTAAATTACATCTTACAGAAATTCTGTCAACATGATGCTGACTGAGAGAAAAGAGGACTCGCCAATACTCTTTCGAGATTTAAATGACGGGAGATGTTTGATATTTTGAACTTAAAAAAACTGCTTTAATCAACTGCTTATTACGCGTTTCATAAAATAAATGTAAATGTAATGTTATCGTTCTAGGAGTGTAAGATGTCTGCAGAAATCTGCAGAAACCATTGATATCGGTGAAGTTCTTGAAGATATAAATTGTGAAAATGAAAGGTAATTTCACGTACTTACATCACACCATCTCTAAATAACGACAAAAACACGCCATTATTAGGCAGTAAACAGTACTTTCCAAGTTGCCGAAATGAACAAGAGCTGCAGATGTGCACAGTCTATTGTTTGTTTTGTACATTGTTGTCTATCGTACGCACCGAAGATTCTAAGAAATTCGTTATTTCGTTTATTGTTATTACTTTACTAAAACTAACGTTTACAAAATGCAGGTATAGTGAAAAATGTTAACCTACGGGCCAAGACAAATTAATATTTATATCAATGTCTCACTTATCTCAATATTTTTTTCACAGTTATTTAAAATCACTGTCTTATTCAACTAATTTACACCTTACAGAAATTCTGTCTACATTGTGGCGAATGAAATGCAAGATTACTCGGCTTTATTGTGTACAGGATCCACTGAAATTGAAGATGAAGTTCTTGAAGATTTAATTGTTGAAAATGAAAGGTAATTTGACATGCTACCGGGCTTCTAAAATATTATCGCCGCCAATAACCAAACAAACTGTTTATATCCAAAATATCCAAATAATATTGAGCCTTTTGATTTATATCTCCCTTTCCATATTGGTGTAATATTTTTCTATTGTAGTGAGATGATAAACTCTTTCTTTTCTGTTTTAGCTGTCATAATGAGGAATTGAACGTTACTGGAAGCTCAGACGAAAGAAGGATCGTGGACATAAAGTACTTTTTAAATCAGTTGCATAAAGTTGCTACTCATTCAAGTGCTTTTGGATGTGGAATTCATAATTTAGAATTAATTGGGGACAGACAAACAGGGCTAATTTCTAAATTAAAATTCAAATGCAATATGTGCAACATGGAGTTGTATGTTTATACGTCGGAACCAAATCCAACGGAAAACTTAGATTTAAATATTGCCGTCGTTTCAAGTGCCGTAACTGTAGGTGTGGGATATACTCAATTGCAAGTAATATTTGCGGCGATGAACATCCCATTCATGACACAGCCATTTTACAAGAAAACGGATGAAAAAGTAAGCGAAGAGTGGGAAAAACTGGCCGCAATAGAGATGGAAGCTGCCGCTGCACATGAAAGACAATCTGCCATAGATGAAGGCAGAATTGGGTCAATTTTTGAACAAGACGTTTTTTCGACATTTGTATGGTTTTTTTTATTTTTTGGAATATTAGATTCGTACCGACAGCGAGAGGTAGGGTTTATAAAAAGAAAAAATATGGTGCATGAGGCACCACTGTGCTTCTAATGGTTAGCTAGATATTGATGCTTTAAAATCACCGTGCCATACCAATGTCGTCAGCGCCATACAAATGTCGACAGCGCTATACAAAAGTCGATATAATGCCATACAAATGTCGATTCTGCCATTTAAATGTCGATAGCGGCATAAAAATGACAACGAGTGCCATCAAAATGTCGATCTTGCCATACAATTGTTGAAACAGCTTAAAATATTTGTACAATAAAAAAACTCACTATTTCGATATAGTATCTCCGGTTTATGGTTTATGATGGTCGTTATATTGTACTATTACTTATTCTGTGGTTATATTCCAAAATATTTAAAATCACTTAGATTTTGTTTTGAATCGACATGTTCGACATTTGTATGGCCAAAAAAGCCGTACAAATGTCGCCATACAAATGTCAACATGAATGTTTTTTGGCGATCCTTCGTACACTATTAATTGAATTCACTAATTAGTTAAACACGAAACTCTTACCCCATATTGCTAACCTTTGTTATGAAAGACACATTTTTATTTCAATCGTATATTAATAAATTAACGCCCATACAAATGTCGTGATAGCCGTACCAAAATACATCGTATCAAGAAAACCTGTATCCTCCTTCGAAAATACCGGCTCTGCGTCCACTCCCGTTGCTGGTTTAAGCCCAACTAACCTGTCTATCGTATCGTAAAGTAAATGTAACGGTAGGATAATAAAAAAACAGATTTTAAGGGTTTTGAGCTTGAGTCCTAATAAATGGGTCGCGCGTGGGACAACTACAAAAATACTTCACAGGTTTTAATTATTCACGCATTAAATTTGCAAGATATATTAATTATTACGCTAATAAATCTTCTTTATAACAGTAGAAGTTGTTTATATATACGTTGCCGTAGTCCATAGTTATGAATTTTTGTTTGAGCAAAACCGCAAGTGGGACACGCAAAAAAGCGGTAGATTTCGCTGTTTTACGATTCCAAATACATTTTTTTTCAGAATCAATGAATATTTAAGGTATTGTTATATATATTTAAAATACTTTATAACACACGGAATACAAATATATATGAATCAATACTCCATGTTAATCTGACTTGAAATTATGGCCGTGGGACAGCAAAAACAGCTAGTTTGAAAATTGACCCAATTAATGACGACGGTGTACCCATTATTGACGTTATAGCTGATGGTTGTTGGGCAAAACGGACATATAAAAAGAATTATTCCTCACTCTCTGGCGCTGCCGCTATTATAGGTAGAAAATTTGGGGAAGTTCTTTATCTTGGGGTAAAAAATAAATACTGTTGTGTTTGTGCACGCGCCTTGAACAAAAACCAAAAACCCCAGGATCACAAATGTTTTAAAAACTACACGGGGTCGTCTACCAACATGGAAAGTGAAATTTTAGTGGAAGGGTTCAAACAGTCGTTAGATACGTATGGCTAAATTTATGGTAAAATGGTTGCTGACGGCGATGCTTCCACTTATAGTAAAATTTTAGAAGCCCGTCCATATTCAAATCACACCGTGGAAAAGATTGAATGTAGGAATCATTTACTACGGAACATGTGTGAACAAGCTGCAATGGCTAACCAAAGATACTAAATATAAAATTCAGGATAGAAAGCTTCTGAATACTCAAAGAATCCTGGCAGCCAGAAAAGCAATTTGCTTATCAATAAAGCATTTAAAAGGGACCAGTGACCCAAAAAAAAAGCAAATAAATGATCTTTATTAGGCAATATCTAATTCGTATAATCACGCATTTAGCAATCATAAGAATTGTCAGGATTTTTACTGCAAAAGTGAGAAGAAAAATGAAGATATTACAGTAAAACTCAGAAATACACCCCTGGAAAATAAAATAAAATTTATTATTGGATCTACTGCAGCTAACGCCCGCAGCGTTATTGAGGACGTAGATAGTAATCGCTGCGAACAATTTAACTCTGTTGTAGCTAAATGTATAGGAGGAAAAAGAGTTTATTATTGTCTACGGCGATCATATCAAACCAGATGCGCGGCTGCATTAGTGTCCTTTAATACAAAAAGACCCCTTTACAAGTTACAGAAATCTATACTTGGTGTAAGTCCACAATCAAAATCAAAACAGCTTGAATTGAGAAAATTAAAAAAGAACAGTGCCAGACTTAATAAGAATGTACGTCGAAAAAAAATATTTTGTTTCGAGCAGAAGAATCAAGGAATTGGAGATAAGAATTACGGTGAAAATTGTTTGAAACCTCAAGAAGATTATGAAAGGTCAAAACAAACTTTCTTGAAAAGTTTGGAAAAAGCGGCTGAGGAACGGGCAAAAATTGAAGAGGATACTGTTCTTCAAAGCAAATCCAGCAAATAGAATGAAAATGCGGCGGAATTTGTTAACAGCGTCAAATTTTGGCAAAATTATGAACAAAAGGAGTACTACCTCCGCCAGTATAGTCAAACATATGCTATACAAACAAGATCTTTCTGATATAACTTCCATCCAACATGGGAAAGAGTATGAAAGTGATGCCTTAAAGCAGCTTGAAAAGCAAGAAAAAATTAAAATAATGCCTTGTGGGCTATTCATTGACAAAAATCACCCGTTTCTAGGAGCTACACCAGATGGAGTGATTGATGAAAATAGTATAGTTGAAATAAAATGCCCTATAACTGGATTCAGAACTACATTAGAACAAGCCATAACGGAAAAGAAAATTAACTTCTGGAAAAATGTAAATGGGCAACTCGAGCTAAATAAAAAGCACCCATGGTATTTTCAAGTACAAGGGCAATTAAACATCACAGAAAGGAGGGAATGCATATTTGCTGTCTGGACGGGTTCACATCGGCCACTAAAAATTGAACGAATCCAATGCGACGAAATATTGTGGCACGATGTAATGATTCCAAAACTAAAAGAATTTTACATGGAATCAATTCTCCCAGAGTTGCTTGATCCTCGTATGTTGCGTAATATGCCCTTGAGGGGAATTAGTACCCAGCTCCCAGAAATGCGAAGCGGAAAAAAATATAAAAATACTAGCCTGACGTGCTGCTATTTAAATACCTAATAATGTAATAAAGACCGTAATTACAACATATATAGTTTTCATTGAAGAATAATCTACTCCAAAGATGCGAAATATCTATTTCTTACGTGACTCAAATATAAATTGACCTTAACTTTTTTGTGCTTCTTAGTCGATGCGTAACAAAGATATTTGGCAACTTTAAAGACCTCCCTACACTGTTAATCTGTTTTTATACTCGTTGAATAGATCCATTAAAATTTATTGTACTGAAGAAGCAATAAGAGAAAGCAAAGATATAGAATCCCTGTTAATATTAAGTTCCATACCAAATATTGCATGTCATCTCTTAAAAACAATATCATCTAAAAAATAATATGATACTTGTCAGTACATAAATAAAGTTTTCATAACAGTTCTCAAAAAATATATATAAATATTTAATAGTTTATATCTCGAGTGGAGACTCCATGAATTTCTGTGTTCTAATGCCGAGCGATGCCCGCGCGCCACAAAACAGATAGGTACACATATACATACTTATCTGTTTTGTGCGCGCGCGGCGATGTCGTAGTCGTACGCGATGTATCACAGAGGGGCTGAGAGTGTTGCGGGACGTGCGGGGTACCGAATCGCTCGAGCCGGGCTGCATTGGCGCACTCTTAACCGCGGAGTCGACACACGAGAAACTATGCACTCCTCTTTCTAATATGCACAGTGTGAGCGAGACAGGAATCGCTGAGTTAGTACAAACAGGAGATCTAATGTTTCTGGCAGATTTAGAGTAAATTCTCACGCAATATTTCTACTTATGTACTATGAGTAGTAGATACAATTAAATCTTTATTTATGTGAACTTTATATACCTATTATATTTATTTTATTATTTGCAATATTCATGTTCAAAAACTTGATTGAATCTTTTTTTGCCTGAAACAGAGGGAACCCTAGTTCAGGCTCTTGTAATTCTCATTTTATATGTTTTAGCATATATTAGGGCAGGGGGAGGTAGTCATATTTCTGGAAAATACGTTTTCAATAAATTATTCTTATTCTTGGAAACTGTGTAAATAATGAAATGTCAAGGTACAAGATTGAAATTTAATCTGACTATGGCTCAACTCGACGTTACCAATAGATTCCTAGGTTTGATTGATGGTATCATATATTATGTAAGTATAATTATCAATTCTAAAGGGTAAGACAATAACTGGTGACCGAAGAACTGGCGGCTTCCTCGCGCAACGCATCAGTATTACAATTTAGTGAGGAAATGCCGCCAGCATCCTCGGTACAATGCCTCGAGGGCTGCAATGCCTATTTAGGGTTCCGTAGGCAACAAGGAACCGTAATAGTTTCGCCATGTCCGTCTGGCCGTCCGTCCGGTCGTCTGTCCGTCCGTCTTCGGCTTAGCTCAGTAACCATTACTACTATACCTTGTCTATTTAAGAGAGTTAGTACTAGAAAACAGAGAATGGACGTAATTGGTCAGCGATCAGGACGATGCACATGCACAAGGTAGGTTTACATGCCTGTCAAAATTTAGTCAACATCTGTCGCTCGTACGGTGCGGACGCTTTCAAGTGCTTACTTCGGTTACAATTTTTTACGTGGCTCGTTTATTGGACTTTAAATTACATAATTATGATTTATAGATGAATAAACATGACATGACAATGTCATGTTATCAATAAGTTAATTATTTGAGGTGCCTCTAACTACAAGCAAAAATCACGAGAAATATTACGAATATTCCAACAAGCGGCATGTAAGCCGAGCCCGCCATCGACGTGCGATTGTTGACGCCCACTGGCAGTTTCTTGTCCCTTTCATTTTCATACAAAAGTGCAACAGAAAGAGAGAACGCTTTGCTAACTCTGTTAAATAGACAAGGTATAGAAAACTGTAATACGGCATGGGTATATTAAAGAATCACGCCAACAAAACATAATAATAAAATTTTAAAAATAAAATTTTTGAGGTACCCTTGGGGCCTAAAGTGGGGATGTAATTTTTTTTCTCATTAAACCCAAAGTGGGTATCGTTGGATAGCTAAAAATATTATGGGTTTCTTAGGATCATTATTCAAATTAGTGATTTGTTTGCGAGATATTGGGCTTTAAAGCCCAAATCTTAGTACATATAATGCATTCATAAGGAAAACTATCACGGCTAAGTAGGCATAACTAGCTACCGAGTAATTGTCCACCAACTTAAAATGTAGGTACTTAGAATGGCCAAGTTTCGTTCCAATTCGGCGATTTCGTTCGCGCGCGCGTGTCGATGTAACCAAGAAAGACAGGCAACTACGGAACCCTACATTGCGCGTGCCCCGGCACGTACTTGGCCGATTTTTTTAGATTTAACTTAGTTTTTATTTGATTTGGTTAGTGTTAGTTATCATCTTGTATACCTATAGGTACAATTATTAAATAAATTTCTCAAATTTTGTGCCAGTGCCTTCAAGGGTAAATCAGACGAAGAAAGAGAGACTGAGAAGGAAAGTGAAGACTCATAATAAAATTGTAATAACACGAAGTATTTAATTAAGCTCCTTGTCGGTCGCTATCTATTTCATTAGGATAATTTGTATGTATGTATGTAAGCACTTTATTGTACACAATAACAGGTTAAGGAATATACATGTCACACAATAGATCAAAGTACAAAGGCGAACTTATCCCTATAAGGGATCTCTTCCAGCTAACCTTTGAGCAATTGAGAGGAAGGTAGGTAGAACGAGATAGGCAAACTTATACCGTGTACAAAAACAGAGAAAATAAAGCAAATCCTAATTAGTATTAGTATTTGTGTCCGCATAGACTGTCTAATTAAGGGGCTACCTGAGGTTATCATCGATTTTTGACAAGTTTTGAATCTATATACTTTTGTACTTCGTACAGATAAAATTATAACTCAAACAGCTTTCGGTTCTTCAATCTTTTATCTCCATTTTTGTCTACCGGGTTTTGAAAGAAATGAATACATAATTTTGTGTGATTTTTTAAACATTGTCTACAAAACCGCTTATTTCGTATCTCTATTGACGTGAAAGAACTAACTTAAACGAAATCTACATATTTGGGTTCGTCTATGACGTATCTAAAAACGTGTCTAGGGTTTTCATTTTAAACTACTTAATTAACACAAATGTTATGTCCAGAAAACCAGTTTTTTGGCCTAAAATTGTTCAACTTTGATGCCAAATATCTCGAAAACAATGAACTTTGAAGTAAATATGGCATACTATATTGCTTAAAGCCGTTGTTGTTAATATAATAAGCTACCAAAAACATTAGAAAACTAAGGGATACAGATCGAAGGTCATTGGCGTATGGGAGTCCTTGACACTACGTGACGTGTCACTACTAGTCATAGTACGTGACAAGACTTACGTGGTCCCGTGACTTATAAGTATCAGGAAGCAAGTTTTAGAAAGCATAATTAATTATTAGGGTGCACTCACATAGTGTGAACAGCGCGGCCATGTCTCAATCAGCGTCATAAAACTAAACTGTTAGCTCTCTATTAACTTGGTTAACTCATTATTCGCACATAAACAAAAACCGTCATGCAGAACACTAAGTAGTATCGGAGTCAAATCAGCTGTGTAAGTCTGTAATTAAATTAATCAGGTGTTTGAGATTGTCGTAACTTGAACCAATCGTTCCATTCCGTATAGCAGGCAGTCCATAGAAAATTTGACGATTTAGAATGTGAAATAAAACAAAGCAACGCAAAGGAAGTTTTTTCATACATAATATCCATAATTCTCAAACCATATCATTATTTACCATGGCACATAATTTGACTGTGGTACGAATAGAACAATAGATCTATTCATTTATTAACAAGTATAATGGCGGGCCAGCGCTAAATAGATTTGAACTCATGTTTCAAAGTCGATGTTAACGTGTGAAGTCAGTTGCTTGTGACGAAATAAGTCTATTTACTCGTAGTTTTGTCGTGTCATTGGCATTCGTTGCATGAGCAAAAGATGTTACTTATGAATCCTTCCATGATCAAACTTGAATTAATCAGTTTCTATTTCTAGAATGTCAATGTCAATTAACTATATTGCCAGAGCAATAACCACGATAATTGAATATCCAGCGCATTTTGAACACTTTTTTTAATTTATAATAATTAAAATTACGTAAATAATATTTGCAGTCTGATTCCGGCACGGCAGCAAAGTGTTCACTCAATTAATGCACCATTAGTGTACATTGTAGTTAATATAAACTTAACCTCGTAATAAATCTGTACTTACAGCACAATTATGGAAGGTAACCCACCTACTTAGTATGAAAAAGCTTTGGTAAGTTAAGTGATTTGGATAGTAATTTTACGTAATATTTATATACAGAGTGACATTTTAATCAGTGTCCAAATTTTTTGTAGGCATTTGGTATCACTAAAAGACTCAATCTTAAAAAAAAAACTGGTAGGTATTTTGAAAATTATAATTTGTCTATCCCAAAAGAATTATCCGTACTGCGTGGTTACTGGGCATTCAGTACCGCGCGCAGCGGGGCGGGTCGAGGGAGGGGAGGCGTGCCGTGCGCAATCCTTACTACCCGCTGAGGTGCCCGCGCGGTAAGGTTTTTTTGGGATAACTTCAAGCAGCAATTACTATTTTTTTTTGTACTGAATGATAAGAAACAAAAAAAAACGTATTTTATAATTTTGCTCAAGAATCTTATACTTGAATTTGGACACTGATTAAAATGTCACCCTGCATATGATGATGATAACGCTAAATATATATTTTTAGATAATGAACCGAGCTTTATCTCCATAAGTACAAGTGTGCGGTGTCCTTTGATCATAATAAAATTATCAGTCAGCATCAATTTGACATGAAAGTGCAGGGAACGATATACCGACAAAATATTTACCCCAATTTTCAAACCTCGGTTTAATTGTTCTGGGAGAACTTTCATATCGTACGTAAAACACACCTCATCATTCGCCTTACACATCTATTAAATGAAAAGATGATTTAAACAGCATCCATATTACAGGTGGCTTACGTACGAAACTAGTATTTAAGGCCGATAAGAGAGTGACAGCTACGTACGCATAATTGGCAAGTAAATGTCCTGCCCGGAGATGAAAGAGCAAGGGCAGCGCCACAGAACTATATCAAGATCGAACGAAATACGAATTCATTACATCAGTCATTTTATAAAGTTATTCAACATATATATATATATTAATTCTGATAAAAACTGGCCAAGTCAAATCTAACCTACTTTAAGATCTCACAATTTTAAATAACAGCAATTATTATAGGTATCCAATAAAGCAAAGAAATAGAGTTTAATACTGGAGTCATTTGTTGGCGTATATTGATATGTGCGTATATTTTGCTTAAAGAAGCATGCAAATTTTACTTATAGACTACATGTTATTATCTAAAACATACAAACATTTAATACTTGTTCATAATGTTATTTTGTTCTTATAAATACATATTTGGATTTTGCATCGAACTTGGCACTCATTTAGATCTCCATTCTTTCTGCGGCGAAGCCCACAGCCAAGCATAATTTTTGTATTGAACTTGGCTCTCCTTTTTTACATTTATGTTTTTGGTGGGATATCATTACTTTGTGTGCGTATTACAAATTTTTGTATGGGGACACCACTTATTTTTGACTTAACTTTATATTTATATTTCTGTTATATAGCAAATATAATAATACAAATATTGGGATAGTTTCAAATATCTGCTTGTAACGGTTCCAACGCTACAAATAAAAAGAAAAAAATTGTATGGGGGGTCCCCCTATTTTTTTACTTTTTTTTTTTTCTACGCTTACACACAATTACCGGCCTGGATGCCAAATTTCATCCTTGTAGGTCATCTGGAAGTAGGTTAGGTTTTAGCTACTATTTATGTCAGTCAGTCAGTCACTGCTAAAATTTACTACTTTTTGACCTTCATATCTTTATAACCGTTTCAGCTAGCTTCATGAAATTTGGGCTTCTAGATGTCCTTATAGATATAATTAAACACACGTAGTTTTATGTGTTTACGTTAAAGAGGTTTTGAGTTATAGGGAAAAGAAGGGTCAAAAGTGACACCAAGTGGTTCGTGTAATATAACATTCGGCGCTGGCTAGCCAGTTCCTTTGCTTGAACTTGGCTTGACACGCTGCCGCGTGTCTAGATCAATAACATTTTAACTGTCAAGCATGACGTTATCGGTGAGGATAAGGGTAAAACTTTTCGGATAATTTTATATGCAAATATATTTCGGGTAAGGGCTAAAGTGAAAACGCCAAGTTTTTACGGTGTGCGGCGGTTTGTGGTAATTAAATCTATTCAAATTGATACTATAACTCGAGCAATTTTTCATCTTAGATAGGTTCCTACCTCAGGTTTATTACATATACGAGTAAAAACAAAACAATTTTTATTCCAGATCGGTAGTATCGGTATGGTGCCTTGTCGAACAGTAAAATATCACCTTTTTTTCGAAGGTAATTTAATGTGCTTAAAAATTAAGCTAAGAATTTCGTTTTGGTGTCATCGGGTAGGTAATTTCATTAGGTTTCTTAGTTTTAGATAGCCCAAGGAACGAGCTTAACCCGTAACGGACGTTTTTCTAAAAAGTCATTTATGGCTCACTGTGTACTATGGGTAGTTTTCACTGAACCACCTGAATTTCAACAGTGAACCATAGATTACATTACTAGTAAAATGCTTGTTGAACAGTGAACCAATCTTTTTTCTTAGATATTTAATGTGCTGAAAAATAAAGCTAATAATTTCGTTTTGGTGTCATCGGTTAGGTAATTTCATTAGGTTTCGGTTAGGTAAATTCATATAGAAACCCCAAGGAACAAACTAAACCCGTAAAATAAGGTTTAAAAAAAAGAATGGGTAGTTTTCACTGAACCACCCGAATTTCAACAGTGAACCATACATTATATTACTAGTAAAAATGCTTATTTCTGAAAAGAAACCACAGAACTTTGGATAATCATCTTTTATTTTTTAAATATAACATTATAATCAACAACTGCAATAACTTGTCTTAGTCTTCTTCTGAGTAAGTCTTCCCAATGGAGGTACCATTTTCAATTTTCCGTAACGCTGCTATCATTTCTTCTTTTTTCGTTTTCCCTATTTTCCGCTCCTTATTTCGCGGTCTCAGCATCCTAAAATAAATAAACATATTATACTTTCAACGTTATACTATAGGAGCAGTGAACCAGGATTGCCTACTCCGGCTTCCTGTGTACTATGCAGACCTGGTTCACTGTTCAATAACCTAACCTAACCTAACCTAACCAAAAAATAGGTTATACACTGAATTGTCACACGGCAATATGCTCATAAAACACTAAAACTGCAACAATTCTGACACCATACAAATTTTGTTCTTAATATAAATAACAAAATATACAAACTATTAATTTTCAACATTATATTATCAAGGAACATTGAACCAGGATGGCCTGCTCCGGTTCACTGTGTCTTCATAGTACATAGAGAACCGGGTTCACTGTGTCTTCATAGTACATAGTGAACCGGGATCAATGTGTACTATGCAGACCTGGTTCGCTGTTCAATACACACACTGTTCAACTTATAATTAACCAAAAAATAGGTTATACAATGAATTGTCACAAGGTAATATGCTCATATAACGACTAAAAGTACAACGATTCTGACAGCACACAAGTTTTGTTCTATAACTATATTTAATATTGTATAATATAATTAACAAAATATACAAAAATCGAGACACTTAATTTATTGAATCAGGCGTTACTTTGCGGAAGTCCACTTACGTGAGAAAACGATGTTTTTTTGGCGAGAAACAAACAATTCACTGTCACACGTTGCGTTCAAGCCGCGGCTGCCAGCTCACTACGGGAGAGGGGAAGGGTGCGGACGAGGCAAGTATTAGCCCGTCCAGTCAAACTGGCAACGTCGCATGTTTTGAAATATGGCGGTGGTTCGGGGTATCTGGTTGGTTTAGTGTTCGACTACCGACCCCGATGTTTCTATGTTTTACTCAGCCATTACTTACCTGCCTTATTTGCCATTGAAATTAAATGGTCTCGCTAGGTTAAATACGTTATTTTAAATGAACGGCTAGTTAATACGTTACGTGTTACTTATATAAAAATTATCCTAGGTATGTCCTTCCCCGGGACCCAAACGATCTCTATACCAGATTCTTAATGTACATTATTCTTGTATTTTACCATGTTTTTATTGGAATTTGTGATTTGATGTAGTTACAAGTTTTCTCGTGATCTGTTTGCAGACTAATGACCTTATTCATAAACGTCCATCAATCCTATGTTAGCTAAACTGCCGTTAAAATTAGTTGGTCGTTATCTGTCACTTTGGCATTATTTGCGTTCGTAAGAAAAGGACAAACATAATAATAATAAATAATAATCTATTTCCTAAACAACGAGTGTGGGATGCATCGCGACGTAGTAGCAGTAGACGGAAACTTCACCCCGCTCGCCTTGGCAAACGAGAACTGGCGCAGACTTAAAGTAATGAGCGCCGAGGACCGCAAGGCGGTATGGAGGAGCAAGGAGCTACACGGGCGGTTCTACAAGGCCCTCACAGGGCCCGATGTCGATCTGCTCGCGTCGGTGAACTGGCTACGTTTGGGGGATCTCTTCGGGGAAACCGAGGGTTTTGTCTGTGCGCAGCAACTACCGGAAGTATATCCTAAAGGACGGTACGGTCGACATTTGTCGGGCATGCCGCCGTCCCGGGGAGTCACTCAGGCATATTATCTCCGGTGGTGCGGTCATCTTGTTAACGGCGAGTACTCGCACAGACATAACCTTTTAGCCAGAATTATTCCCCAGCAACTTGCTCTTCTATACGGTCTTGTGGTCTCCGAAGTGCCTTACTATAGTTACTATAAGTACACACCTGCGCCAGTTCTCGAAAATGGTCGTGCCACGCTCTATTGGGATCGATCTGTCATCACGGACACGACGAGAACCTCTTGAAGGCCGAGAAGGACAAAGCCAGCAAGTGCCTAGACCTGGCTCACGAGGTAACCGCCATGTGGGATGTTGATTCGTCGATCATCGTCCCGATAGTCGTTTCGGCGAACGGTTTGATAGCGAAGAGTCTCGACCGTCACCTAAAGAGACTCTCGCTAGATGGCTGGATCAAGGGTCAGATACAGAAGGCAGTACTCTTGGATACTGCGCCATTAGTCAGGAGGTTCCTGTCTCTGTCGCCCTGACCACCGGCAGCTTAGGCTCCGCCTCGCTGCCGGCGGTACCCTAGGTTAGGTTTTTATTATGGTTTTATGTTTTATATTTTACTTTTTATATCATTATTGTAAAAACCTAACCTAAGGAGAAGATTAAATAAAGAGAATAATAATCTATTCTTTATTGCACCACAACATAAGAAAAACATAATATTTGTTTTTAAGCAGTAACGCTGCTAAAGAAATTATAAAAAAAATTTTTAAATGAAAGGAAAAATTGAAAAATGTAATGCTCCGATTTGGTGCCCGAACCAGATTGTTCCGATAGCTCAGTTGGTAGTAGCGACGGGCCATGAATGCCTGTGGTCGCCGGTTCGAATCCGGCTCGGAGCATTAAATTTTTCAATTTTTCCTTTCATTTAAAAAAAAAAATTATAATTTTCTTTAGCAGCGTTACTGCTTAAAAACAAATATTAATTTAGTATGGGGTGGCGCATCGTTACTGACGATTTCTCCACATAATTTGAGACGTTGGTGCCGTAAAGAAGCCTAAGTCTTCTGGTAGATGTCGCTACATACGCCTCCCTAAGGCGTTATATGAAGGAACTGATTGAAGGATTTGGTGCCCGAACCAGATTGTTCCGATAGCTCAGTTGGTAGTAGCGACGGGCCATGAATGCCTGTGGTCGCCGGTTCGAATCCGGCTCGGAGCATTAAATTTTTCAATTTTTCCTTTCATTTAAAAAAAAAATAATATAATTTTCTTTAGCAGCGTTACTGCTTAAAAACAAATATTAATTTAGTATGGGGTGGCGCATCGTTACTGACGATTTCTCAACATAATTTGAGACGTTGGTGCCGTAAAGAAGCCTAAGTCTTCTGGTAGATGTCGCTACATACGCCTCCCTAAGGCGTTATATGAAGGAACTGATTGAAGGATTTGGTGCCCGAACCAGATTGTTCCGATAGCTCAGTTGGTAGTAGCGACGGGCCATGAATGCCTGTGGTCGCCGGTTCGAATCCGGCTCGGAGCATTAAATTTTTCAATTTTTCCTTTCATTTAAAAAAAAAAATTATAATTTTCTTTAGCAGCGTTACTGCTTAAAAACAAATATTAATTTAGTATGGGGTGGCGCATCGTTACTGACGATTTCTCCACATAATTTGAGACGTTGGTGCCGTAAAGAAGCCTAAGTCTTCTGGTAGATGTCGCTACATACGCCTCCCTAAGGCGTTATATGAAGGAACTGATTGAAGGATTTGGTGCCCGAACCAGATTGTTCCGATAGCTCAGTTGGTAGTAGCGACGGGCCATGAATGCCTGTGGTCGCCGGTTCGATTCCGGCTCGGAGCATTAAATTTTTCAATTTTTCCTTTCATTTAAAAAAAAAATAATATAATTTTCTTTAGCAGCGTTACTGCTTAAAAACAAATATTAATTTAGTATGGGGTGGCGCATCGTTACTGACGATTTCTCAACATAATTTGAGACGTTGGTGCCGTAAAGAAGCCTAAGTCTTCTGGTAGATGTCGCTACATACGCCTCCCTAAGGCGTTATATGAAGGAACTGATTGAAGGATTTGGTGCCCGAACCAGATTGTTCCGATAGCTCAGTTGGTAGTAGCGACGGGCCATGAATGCCTGTGGTCGCCGGTTCGAATCCGGCTCGGAGCATTAAATTTTTCAATTTTTCCTTTCATTTAAAAAAAATTTTTATAAGAAAAACATGTTACAAGAGTACATAAGTAAAATAAAGGTAAAAACAGGCGGTCTTATCGCTTTAGAGCGATCTCTTCGAGACAACCATTGGGTAGCAGGAAATTTAACATAGTGTATTTACCAGAGGCATTTTAGTTTTTTTTAATAAGGGTATTGGTTTTGATTTATTGAAGTGAACAGTAGTATCAAGAGCGAGAATCAGAAGAGAATAGAAAGAAAAACAGCGGAAAAACTGGTAAGAACTGCGTTGTGGTGCTGGCGTGGCCTTTTTATTGGCCGACGCGGTGGTGGCGGCCGCGTACGTGGGCGTCGTGGGGGCGGTGGTACGGGGGACTGCGGCCTGCGCGGGTGGCGCGGCGGCGGTCGGCTTTTTGGCGGCCAAAAGGGGGCCTCCTCGGGTTAGCGGGGCGAGCTGGCCGACGATCTCCCGGACGAAGTCTTTCGGCCGGGGGAATGGGGCCTCTCCAGCGCCCTCGCTGGTGGGCGTTCCTGGGGTGCTGGGGGTCGACGCGGCCTTGTAGGCCGCCGCGGACGCCATCAGGGCGCTCCTAAACGCCTGCTGGATGCGTGGGTCGCGGGCGGCTCTGGACGCGTCGGCTAGGCCGCGGGTGCGGCGGAAGGTCCGGGGGCGCGTAGGTTTGCGCTCGGGTGCGGCTCCCGAGGGGAGCGGGGTCGGCGGGGGCATCTTGATTTTTCGTGTGGGTAGTTAGCCCACATGATTTTACACTCTACCCTCACCAGGTGAGGGGTAGAGGGCGGTTGGGGGGCCCCTGTCTAGGGCTCCCTAGGGCCCCCCTCGACGGTGCCCGCCTTGTCGGGGCGGGGGGGCTTAGTAACCGTGGACTGGTCACCCACGGCGAAGCTAAGAGGCACCCAGGGCCGGCCTGTTTGGGCTGCCGGCTGGCCCGAGGAGGGCGCTCCAAGCGGGCTTGGCTTAGCCCGCTTAGGATGCGTAGGGGAGGGACCGTAGAAGAAGAGGAGTACCGGTATTGCGGTTCGCCGTTCTGCCTATCTTCTGCGGCCGAGGCGGGATCGCAGGGGGAGAGGTGTGTTGGTATAACGGTGCGCCACTCTCCCTACCCCCTGCGAACTTGGCGGGGTCGTTCCGCGGAACTGCGGAGGAAGAGGAATGCCTGTATCACGGTTCGCCGCTTTCCCTATCCTCTGCGGCCGAGACGTGGTCGGTGGCGAAACCACAGATTATATAATAGTTCTACGAACCGATACTCAAGTCTGAATAAAAATGCCAATACCTACAGCTTTAAGTGCCTACGAAATTTAACAATGGAGCGACCTTGAACGCGCGGGTCGTTGCCCGCATGCGCCGGCCAATCGACGCTAGGGTTGACACCGCTTAGAAATGATTTTGTAATTAATAGTTGAGTGAAATAAAAAACGTTTTACTTTTTAAATTATTTTACAAAACAAATTTCTATTATAATGTGTAAGTACACTATGGTGAAGCAATTGTCCCATTTTTACCCTTTGGGTACGGAACCCTAAAAAGTAAATAGGTATATATAAATATCCGGGGTTTCTCGAGATACTGCCAGTGTATGAACTGCATAGTCACTTACATACACACATACAAGCATATCAACGCAGCAACAATTGAAGCCATGTTACCTATCGCTCACCCTGTCTATGGTTACGACATACGACAGTTTGAATGTAGGTACCACCACATATTACAAAACGAAACCTTTTGTGTAGGTAAGTAACTTAATTTAAATATATCCGGACGACAGTACGAAATAAAGTTTGTTAGGTACCTAACCTTCTATCTTCGTTATTTATAGCGTAAGTATATGAATAACGTAATAGTTTAAAAGTAGCATTACAAACATGAAAGTAGACACTAGGCATAATTAGTTTTAATGTATTGTGTAAAATATTCTGATTACGTGTTTCATCCTCGCGAGTGAATTCCAGCCCTTCCAAAAAGTCATAAGTCCCTATAGCAACGACGATGTATACGCCCTTTCTTAAGATGCAGTGCGAATCTTACTAAGTAAACTATTATACCAATTGCTGTTATACAGAGATAAACAAAAACATTAAATCTACGAAAACAACTAAATAATTTGGACATCACGGCAGTGGCGGAGTAAACTTGTCTACAAACTAATTACGTATTTGAAATAGGTATTAAAGATTCAATGTTGCGTACTTAAAATAATTAGTACTTAGGTAACTATATAAAGTAAATAGGTAGGTAAGTTACTAATCTGTCATCGTCAGTCGGCAGAGAAAAAAGGATAAATGTCTATTTGTTTTACTGTTGTCACACCCCACAACGCTGCAGTGAACCGAATTTATTCGCAACGAAGTCATTTTCAATACCTAACTGTGCGCATAAGCAGCGTCCGGCCGTGAGCGCGTGTGCCAACCAACTGGCTGAATGAACCGACCTCGGTTTCCAAAGTGTAGGTATATATCTTAGTTCCCACGGTGCAGTTAGGTAGCACTGGCGGAACCACAGACCTGATCCGCCACCGGGTGCTGGATTTTCCGCACCCATGATCTCCTTGTAGCGGACTCAGGGGGGTCCGCTACTGAACAGGTGGAGATCGAGGTGGCCGGCGCGTCCAATCATCTGGCGCGCCTCACGTGGAGAGCCTCCGGGCATCCGCGAAGAGCTGCTTAAGGGCGGCTACCGCCGGCGGGGTCGCGGATGTGTGCGCAAGCGTTCCCGTAACCTCGCCACATGGCGGCGAGGCGGCAAGTGGGGGGGGGGAGGTTTAGTGGGTACACCGTGGGTCTCATCAGCTCATACGGGAGTCCCACATAACCACTCGGGTCACCCCCTGCGCCCGGGTGGTATGCGTAACGCATTTTCCCCCCCTAAACAAAAAAAAGGGCTCCCTAGGGCGCTTGGCACGCGATCGCGGCAGCGCGGCTGCCCTTACCCGCCTCATTCGAGGCCAGACCCCGGTGAGACCCGCTTGTGGGAGGCCGGGACTGGTCGGAACTCGACGAGCGGTACAGCGGCGCGGAGTGTGGCGATGACGCGGGGGTACGATCCGGGCGCGGGGGCGGTGGTGGGCGAGGTCCAAGCGCAGCCAATCCGGCGTCGGCCGGGCGAGTGAGCGCGCGCGCTACCTGCCGCGGTAATGCTCGCCTTATTTATACATTAAATAGAACTTTTTATTAGCTTTCTGAAAATATATAAATCTTTCTTATACGATGAGCCGTTAGTCGTTACAAAGATACAAGTATAAATATATTAATTCCAAAGTGAAAATGTGCCGTACTAGGCGCTAATTCGGGCTCGGCGGCCGTGGCTCTCGTTATGGTCATGTTGGCGCGATATACCCCTCCCCTCCAGGCGGCCAGTCTGCGCGTGTCACCTAGCATCGCCGCCCGCCCTGTTACAAGCAGACCAAGCGACCGCCGAGACCACGACCCCGGCCCGCCCCGACACCCGCGAGTATGCTTGGGCGACCACCTTGCCCTCGTTCAGAGGCAAGAGGGTTGTTGCACGGGACCTATTCTACGTCCCCGCCCAGCAACCTGCCGCCCAAGCTACTACGCAAGACGCCCAGACGCCCGCAGCAGCCGCGCCGCCGGCCGAGAGGCCCGCGCAGGCTTCAGCGCCCACAGCCGCGGCCCCCCGCCGCCCAGAAACCGCGCCACCAAAACCGACGGCGCCCGCAGCCGGGCCCAGCCACGCCCAGCCTCATGCACCCGCCCAGGCGTCCACCACAGTGACGGGCCCGAAGACTTTTGCCACCCTGGCGGCCGCCCCCAAGGCCGCCCCCGGAGCCAAAACACCGACACCGCCGACACAACAACAGCCGGCAAAGAAGCCCCCCCAGCCGCGCTACCCCATGATTGTGGCCCCGGTCCTCCCGAACTGGGTCCGATTCGTGGCGGGAGTAGCCGAAGAACTTGGGGAAGCCCCCAGCTGCAAAGCGCTGGGCAGCGGACTCCGTTTCACGCCGAAAACGGAAAATGAGTACCGCATCGTGGAGCGGCGCCTCAGCGCCCTGGAGAAGGAGGGCCAGGCCGTGGAGTGGCACTCCTACCAACTCGACGCTGACAAGAAGATGAAGGTGGCACTCCGCGGCATTCCGGCGGACACTCCCACAGAGGACATAGCTGCTGCCTGTACCGAACTCGGCCATCCGGTCGAGTACGTGAAACAAATAAATGCAAGACAGGGCAGGGACGGCTGTACATACTTTGTACAGCTTGCGGGCCCCCCTAGAGACAACTCAGCGATCTACAAGATCAGGCAGCTACTCTTCGTGCCGGGAGTGAAGGTAGAATCCTGGCGGGGCAAAAAGGGCCCCGCACAATGCCACAGGTGCCAGGGCTTCCGGCACCACTCCGAAGGCTGCCACCGTCCAGTGAGATGTGTGCGGTGCGCGGGTCCGCATACGGCCAAGGACTGTCCAAGGCCCAGAACAGAACCAGAGACCTGCGCTAACTGCGCGGGACCGCACACATCCAACGACACCAAGTGCCCGGTGTACCGGCGCGAGGCGCGGAACACCAGAGCAGGGACTGCGGCACACTCAGCCCCCACAAGACCAGGCCCTGAGACGAGGGCCACGGTGCACAAGCCCACGGTGGATGAGTCGGCGCCGGCAACGCTCATGGCGCCGGCCAACGCCCCCACACAAAGGGGCGTAGCAGCAGCACCGAAGCCCCCGCCCAAGAAAACAAAGAAGAAGAAAAAGAAGAAGGCCACACAGGCCCAGGGCGGACCCCAACCAAATTACCAAGATGACCTCCAAGAGGGAGGCCATGCAGACATCGCAACGATGATCACCGCACTCCTTACCGCAGCGGCGCACCAGGGCCCGCAGGCGGTACAGGATGCCATCAAGAAGGCCACCCTCAGCCAGCGCACTCAAAAATAAACTGAGGGTGGTCTATTGGAACGCGCAATCGCTGACCGGCAAGACGGCACTGTTCCGCAACTTCCTCCGCGAGCAGGACGTAGACGTCCTACTGGTCAGCGAAACATTTGCATCAAAAGACATCAAGATGGGCGGCTACTTCGTGTACCAACGGAACGAAGAAAACCAGCAGGGACGCTCGTTCCGGGGGCTGGCAATCATGGTCCGCCGCACCCTCATCCATCAGCCAGTGGAATAAACCCCCTACGCCGCCTTCACAGCAATGGGAGTGGACATCCGAGTGGCGAAGGGAGAGCTAAGACTCTTCGCCATCTACCGGCCACCGAAGCACCCGTACTCAACCATGAAGGCAGACATAAGGGCCATATTCCAGTCCTCAGTGCCGACCATCCTGGCGGGGGACTGGAACGCCAAACACACTGCATGGAACTCCACGCACATCGACGCAGTGGGCAGGGCAATCTACCAAGAGCTGTTGGACCGCAACATTGATATCGCCGGACCCGAAGAGCCGACACACGTAGCAGACGCGCAATGGTCGTGCGATATCATTGACTTCGCGGTCCACAAAGACGTGACGGCGGCCATCCACCAAGAGGTTCTGCCCGACCTTCCCTCCGACCACCGACCTGTACTCATGGTCATCGACTCGGCACCAGACACCACGCTAAGGAAGAAGAGAACAAAAACCAACTGGGAGACCTTCTCCTCTTCTCTAAAGAGCTCCTACAGAGGCACAGTCACCACAGCAGAGGAGGTGGAGACTGCAGAAGCAGCCATCAGACAGGACATCCAGCTGGCGCTAGAGAAATCTACGCACACCATCGCGGCGGGAGAAAGGCGAACGCCCCTCCCCGCAGCCCTACAGTCACTACTCGCACGAAAGCGCCAGCTGCGACGCACATGGCAGCTCACCCGATGCCCGACGCAGAAAACCGAGTTAAACCGCCTTGTGGAGGAAGTCAAGGTGGAACTCACGAAACATCGAGCCAACTCCTGGGAGGCCCACATAGCCAGCATAGAAGGCTCAGTACCGTCCATACACCGACTATGCAGGCAGCTGGGGCAGACTCCCACAGCCACCGGCCCACTCAAGGACGACAACGGAGTGCTCTGCTACTCAGCAAGAGAACGAGCGGAGCTGTTCGCGGAAGCCCTGGAAAAACAGTTCCAGCCAAACCCCCCACTGGACACCAACCACACGAGGGCGGTGGAAGAGCGACTGGAGAGGTACTTGGAGCACGCACCAACAGCAGGAGAAGACCCGGTCTTCTTCTCACCCAGCCAAGTCAGAAGAGTCACCAGGAGAGTTGACCCCAAGAAGGCCTCGGGCGCCGATTCGATCCCGAACATGGCGCTTCGTCACCTGCCACAGCACACAATAGTGGAGGTGACACGCCTGTTCAATGGAATCATGCGCTCGGGTCACTTTCCCTCTGCCTGGAAGCTTGGCCGGGTCATTATGCTTCCCAAGCCGGGAAAAGACAGAAGGAGTCCGGGCAGTTACAGGCCCATAACGCTACTGAGTACCCTCTCCAAGGTATTCGAAAAGCTGTTCCTGGAAAGGCTCCGCCCCCACATCGTGCCGCGTCCAGAGCAGTTTGGCTTCCGCTCAGAGCACTCCACTACTCTGCAGCTCACCCGAGTCCTGTCCTTCATGGCCGAGAAGATCAACAAGAAGGAGCACGTCGTCGCGGTTTTCCTCGACATGGAGAAGGCCTTCGACAAGGTATGGCACGAGGGCCTGCTAGACAAGATGTCGACCTCCTCCGCACCGCGTCGACTAATCAGAGTCCTGCGCTCCTTCTTGTCGGAGAGGCGCTTTCAAGTGGCAGTCGAAGACGCCACCTCGACGGAACGCCCGATCCAAGCGGGCGTGCCCCAAGTCAGCTGCCTGTCACCCGCCTGCTACGCCCACTTTACAGATGACATCCCGGTAGTTGTAGACGTCAAGCTGGGACTCTTTGCGGACGACGCGGCGTACTACGCGTCGTCCATATCACCCAAGCACGCCGCAACAAAAATCCAGCGCCAGCTTGACGCCCTACCGGACTGCCTGGCTAAATGGAGGCTCACTGTAAACGTGGGCAAAACACAGGCCCTGCTGACGGGCTCAAGACCGCCGCCACAGCCACTGAAGCTTCTCGGCCAGGAGATACAGTGGCAGCACACGGCCAAGTACCTGGGAGTCACCATCGACAGGGGACTCACAATGCGACAACACACCGGCGAAGTGGTGTGTCGGGCCAAGGGCGCCCGATCGAAGCTTCGTCCAGCGCTCGCTAGCAGCCTCCCGTTCCGCACGAAGATGGGGATCTACAAGGCGTACGTCAGATCCCGCTTGACCTACGCGGCTCCTGCGTGGTATGCCCTGACAGCAGAATCCAGTCGGAAGAAGCAGTCGGCACAGGAGTCGCTGAGCCTTCGGACCATCGTCCAAGCCCCCCGTTACGTGCGGAACAGGCACATCGCTCGAGACCTCAAGCACCAGAGCCTGGACGAATTCATCGTCCATCTAACGCGCAGGATGCTGGACCGCGCGGATTCATCGCAACACGAGCTGCTGCAGGGACTGGCGCCGCTCCATGCGCGCCCGCCCGACGCACGACGGTGGCGAGCCCAACCACGCGAGCTCTTGCCACCGCCCCCCAAGTCCCCAGTCCTGACCGCAGGACCCCACCACGCCGCAGACAGGCCAACGAGACCCTCCACAATGCCGCAGACAGGCCAACCTGGCACAAGCCAAGAAGGCACTGTCCAGAGACAAGATAATTAAAAGCCAAGATGGCAAAGATGACCGGCTCATCCATTGATGAGCCGCGACAAAAAGCCGCCAAAATGGACCATGGTCCAGAAATGGCCACCTCCACACTCCAGAAGGAGAGTGTGTGAGAAGACACGACGACGACGCCAGTCTGCGCTGCGCTCGCGCAGCGGCAACATCTTCTCTCTCTTTCTAATACAACTCTACTAGATTTTACTTTAATAGTACAATGTTAAATGTTATCAAATAAATATTATGAGAGGGTGTTCTATGTAAATAATGACTATGAGGGTTCTAACTACTGGGGTTCTTTATTCCTTAAACAATCTAAGTCGTAATAAATAATCACATTTTCTTACATATAATCTTCATATGACGCGATGCGTAGCTCCGCCGTCGCGTGTTGACCCTGTCGTCCATAAATAGAATTTTGGTAAAATGTCATAACCCAAACAAATGTGATTTTTGTCTATTTATAGTTTGCAATAACAGTTACTTGACGAAATTTTTATTGTCTAATGTTTTTTTGCCTTATTAAAGCATTTTCTATAAGACCACATGCCATAATGTAATTGTTTCGTAATAATATTTTGCTGAATGAAAATTTGACGTAATGAAAATATTCGTATTAAAATTGTGCCAAAGTTTGCATTGGCAAACAAAATAGTTACTAAAATTTGTTTGGGAAATGAAATTTGACAAAAATAAATTTGGTAAAACAACAGGATCCCAACCATGGACACATATTTTATTAGTAGAACTTACAAAACTAAGGAATTAGTTGGTACTTCTAAACTTACATTTCAAATAAAACAATACTGACAGGGGAGTGCAATCTTACGTTCTTTGAATATAATCGTTTCAACACAGAATCTTTTTCTTTAAAAACTATCAATGAATGTACTGTCTCTAAAATTATCATGCAGATTTCATCAAACGCTGAGGGTGTGGACGGCATCACGCGAGAAATGATTATTTTAACGCTTCCGCGAACCCTGGGGTTCATCACATCACTAATTAACCAATCTATCCGATCAGGAGTATTCCCAGACGTTTGGAAGGAAGCTCTTATTAAACCTATTCCAAAAAAAAACAATCCCGTGGAATATAAGGATCTAAGACCGATTAGTATATTGCCTTTCTTGTCAAAGGTTATTGAGAAAGTTGTATGCCAACAAATTACCGAGTTTCTTGAAGCCAACGGCATCTTGCCGTTAAAACAATCTGGGTTCAGGGCTGGACGTAGTACTGCAACTGCCTTATTAGATGTCGTTGATGATATTTTGAATGACGTTGATGCAGGAAAGGGAACAATCATGGTTTTGCTTGACTTTACCCGCGCATTTGACACCATAGACCATAATTTGTTACTTTCCAAGCTTGCATATTATGGTTTTGATAATCTAACCTTAAAGTGGTTTTCTAGCTATTTAAATGGTCGCCTACAAAAAGTAAAATTAAATAATGAGCATGGTATTTGCCGGTTCTCCGAAGCTTCTCATGTTTCCCGAGGTGTCCCGCAGGGTTCAATATTGGGTCCAATCCTGTTTATTTTATATAGTGCAGATATAATCAGTTCTATCCAAAACTGTAAATATCACATGTATGCCGACGACCTACAAGTGTATCTGCCTCTTAAACCTAGTGAGACTCCCTGTATAGTAGATAATATTAATGATGACTTAGCACGTATAGTAAAATGGTCCAATAGAAATAGTCTAGTTTTAAATCCCCTTAAGTCGAAATATATTATTTTAGGTTCCAAAAAGCAAAGGCTACAAATTATCAACAACAACCCTTTGCTTAAAATTGGTGTTGACTGTATTGAACAGGTTGAAGAAGCAAGAAATTTGGGAGTTCTCATGGATGGTAAACTCAAAGTTCATAACCATGCCTTAGAAACTGCTAAAGTCTGTTTTTATCGACTAAAAATATTGTATCAAGTCCGAAAATATTTAAGTACTGATGTCAGAATTTCACTGTGTGAATCTCTAGTTTTGTCCAAACTCAATTATGCTGATACTGTCATCGGTGGTTGTCTATTGTTCGAAACTAAAAAGCAAATACAACGTGTCCAAAATGCGTGCGCTCGATTCTGTTTCACCATACCGCCCAGAACACATATAACACCCTATCTTAATGGGAGTGGGCTAATGAACATGGAGTCGCGACGAGCGCTGCATTTTGCCTGTATGCTATTTGGCAATGTAAAGAATCTGACACCCCAGTACCTGTATAACAAGTTAATATTTTCGAAACGGCATGTCAGAGAAGCTGTACGTCTTATCTGTCCAAAGTACAACACAACTGCATTTCGTGGTAGTTTTAGATACTCTGCCACGAAGTGTTGGAACAATATTCCACCGCCTATCAGGAATTCAGCATCGGTTTCCTCATTTAAAGTTAAGTACAAAAAATATGTTCTTTTTTTACAGAAATCTGTTTAGTATTATGTATTAATTTCACCCATACAGACGATTGTATTTCATCTTTCAAAATAAGGAGTAATCTTGCAATAGCAGCTTAGAGTTTTACTTTAGTCCGCTGTTTGGTTTAATTTTTAATTTTCATAGACTAGTACATAAGTAATATTAGTATTGTTTTTTGTAAAGAACGTGAATATTTAAGAATATTTTATGTATCGTTTTAATGTCATTTATGTATCCTTTTTCAATGTTGCCGCAGATAGGAGCGCTCTCTTGCAAGGGAATCCACGGAAGATCAGCGTCAAGGTATTTACATGGTACCTTGTCATTAAGCTGAGTGGAGTCCTTTTCTCTGACGCTTTTTTTTAGATTAACATTTCGCAATAGTTTTAAGCAAAAATGTTTAAGTATTATCCATGTCTTAGTCTAAGTAGCGTCTTGAATAAATATATTTTCTTTCTTCTTTCTTTCTTTCTTTCAATCCCTCGCAGTGCGACATGTAGGGACAGTCAACCCTGTCCGCTATCATGCGCAGAATGCTGTTAGGACTGCGGCGCACTCGGCGCACCAGGGATGCGGCGCACGCACGCATGCTCGTATAGAAACAATCCACGCGCGCCGCCGCGAACATCCCTGATGCACTACAGAAACGAGGCAGTCCCATCAACACTCGGAACGCATTATTATACTGGACCCTAAGGGCACCATAGGCCCGTTGCGTATACTGCGCCCACAGATTGCAGGTATAGAGGGAGGTGCAGAACGCCCTAAACAATGTCACTTTCACCTCTTTAGAGCACCTTGCAAATCTGCGGGCGATCATATTCGCCCGGGCCGACAGTGCCCTTTGTTCCCTTTCCATGTCCGGGGCCTTACCACGATCTGTTAACGCGATTCATTTTAGGACCTAAACTGAATCGAAAGCTGTCAGTTACATAGAAAAACTGTCACAAAATGACAGATCAAACCTAAATTGAATTGCAATGGGACGTTGTGGTAACCCCCCGGTCGTCTTTGAGGTCGGTCGCGATCACATGGCCCAAGTATTTGAAATGGTGCACTTTATACATAGGTGATGACAAATCTAAAATGTCAAAGTGAACTACAATGTCATGCGAAAATCCTGTATTAATAACATCAGTAGTCGTTATTTTTAGCTTAAATGATTATTACAGAAAGTGTTAGTGTTTCGTACCGTAGGCATGTGGTAGTGCGGTCATAATTGAAATTGCAGTAAACTGAATATGGATTGGTTTTGATTAGTATGTTTACGTTAATAAACTGACGTCTTACTATTTCTACAGGATGTTACAAGAATCTTTAACCGACTGCAAATAAGAGTACCTACCCAAAGTCATGTTGAGATTGAGCAAAGTAAAAAAAGCAAATAAAAGTTATTAGTAAGTATTCTGTTAGAATATGTTCTACTTTACCATCAACCAGGCTTCAGCTTGGCCTTTCGTTCTGATACATACTGTATTAACAAAAATATTGTTAATGATTTAAGTATTTTAATTTCAAAGATCAAAAGATCGTGTTTAATATATTCAATTTTTTTTTATTATTTACTTGAAAATTTGTAGGTTTGGGTTGATTTTATGAAAATCGCTATAATAACACAATTTTGAAATACAGATATTATATTTGTATGTACAAAACATTTAAACTACCTTCCAAAAGGCAAATCTTATCACTGGGATTTAACAGCCTTTCAATTATAAAGGCCTTGGATGCCTCGTGTAACAATTACAGAGGTAATTTCATTTTAAGAAAAAAAAGAGGAATTATCGGCTGTTCAATTATAGAAGTCTTCGGTGCCTCGTGTGCCAATTATCAAAACAAATACAAGTGATTTAATAGCGTTTCAAATATAGAGGTTACGAAATTTAAATTGCAGACAATGAGTTTAATATAAAAAAGAGGTAGTTATGTTGTCTATGCATAATACGCCCAGGCTATATGTATAATTGTTTGTGTAATAGGGTGATAAATGGAATTGACGCCACTGACTGGAAATTCTTGTCGATGATATGTAAGAAAATAGCTGTTGCCATCAATGACTAAAGGAAATAACGAACCAATAACATTTTCATTTTATGAAAACGATTTCCTCCTCGAAAATGTGTTGAAAAACGTTGTAGGAAACGCGTGAGCTTTGATAATTACATCCTCGGCTCTCTTCAGGGGCGGCTTTACCTATCATATTAATTTAAAAGTCAATGTATGTTTACAGCACACAATAACACCAAAACACTTACACGATAAATTATTACATATAACAGAACACAATGACATGTCAAAGAAAAGGTCTACAATTTGAGAACATTCAGAATTAGAATACTTACATTAAAAATTATAAAATATGTCAAAATAATCAATAATTTTGTTAATTAAAATTGCCAAGGAACTGCTTAGCAATATGACATAATTTAGAAAATTTATCAGCAAACATGTCAGCATCCTCGTGCTGAGAGCATTTGGTATAATAATGAAATTGCACGCGCGGTGGGAGCGTGTCGAGCGTGGCACGTGCGAGCGGGCACACGCTGCAGCAGGCCCGGCCGGTGGCGAGGCGCCAGCGCCACGCAATCCAAATCCTGGGGGACCCTCGTCGGAACCACCAACCCGATCCTCTCGAGCACAGCCGGGCTGTCCACTCTGTGGTGAACAACAGACAGATAGTGGACTAACAACAACAACTTCCTCCTCATCCTCGAAGCGTGTCCAGCCTAGCCCAACCATCCCGGAGACAAATAATGAAGGGTACAGGTATAAGTAATACCCGTAGGATTTGCGGTACAACCAGCGGGCGAATTTACGCTGTACTCTTTCCGCCAACAGAGAGTATTTATCCTCCTAGGGATCCCAAATAACCGCTCCATACTCCAACCTACTACGGACATAGGCACTGTACAAAACCACAGCGACTCCGGCCTACAGCGACAGCGACCTATAGTGCAGGGAGTGCGTTGCAACCGGGCGCGCGGTCCTAGGGGGATCGCCTCGACTTAGGCGCTAGGCGCTAGCGCGCGCTAGGGGAGGTTAGTGCTAGAGGGTGCTACGATAATGATTGCACCCGGGCGCGACATGGGCTAGAGATGCCTCTGGCTCTCTTATCACGGTCACCTGCGGCTTGCGTGAAAAATTCCGCCTCTCTTAGAATGATAGCGGATATGATGCAGTATTGGAATCTATATTTCGAAAATTAAATTGGGACGAGAAAGAAGTTAAAATAGACGGCGAATACCTAAGCCACCTACGCTTTTCGGATGATATTGTAGTATTCTCCCACAACGCATACGACCTAGAGAAAATGGTAAACGACTTAACGAAGGAGAGCCAAAAAGTAGGACTATACATTAATCCCTCAAAATCACAAATTATGACCACCGGACCTCCTCACGACATAATCATACAGGGCGGAAAACTAAAATACGTGGACGAATACCTATACTTGGGGCAGTCTGTCTCTTTTGATGACTACACCGGAAAGGAGGTAAGGCGAAAGGATGGAAAAAGTATCGGAGCTATAAAGAGCTCATGAAAAACAAAGAGATAAATATAAGTATTAAAAGTAAGCTCTTTAAAGTAGCCATCCTTCGGTGTATCACCTACGGGTGCCAAACTTGAGCCCTCAAGAGAAAAGAAGAAGCATTGGCAATTTGCCAGCGGAAAATGGAGCGAAGTATGCTGGGCATTAAAGTTTCTGATAGAGTAAACAATACAACCATTAGGAGAACAACAAAACTGAATGATATTGTATACCGGATAAGATCATGCAAATGGAACTGGGCAGGACATATTTGTAGAATGGAACAAAGTAGGTGGACTGAAGAGACTAACCGAGTGGATACCGAGAGGCGAAAAGAGGAAACGTGGACGGCCAAGGAAAAGGTGCCGCGATATTTTCTGTCAACGGATCGGCTCAGACTGGATGCGGAAGGCCAGAGAAAGGAAGTGGGGGAGGCCTACGCCGCAGAGGCGACTTCTACCTAGAGTATTTGTTTTTAAGTGTAATAGTTTATATTATAGTATTAGTGTAATTATTAGTGGTAGTAGAAATAAAGGCTTTTTTATTTTTATTTATTTATTTTATTATAGTTTGTTATATTGTGTGGAAGAAAACAAGTGCTCTGATCGGTTGGACCTGTCCCCCTAACTCTCCGCTCCCGACGGTGTCTTTGTGGTATTTTTTTTTATAAAAGGGTAGAAAATAACTTCTTTAGAGAGAAGTTTTCATGTGTTCTATTCGTTATAATCATTTAAAATAGGTGTTTTAAATGATTATAACGAACTTTTTGGGTAAAAATTTACTAAGTGCTGAAAATTATGAAACTTTGTGTCGCTAAAAAAGGAGAGCCAAGTTCAATAGAAAAATTATGCTTGGCTATGGGCTTCGCCGCAAAAAGAATGGAGATCTAAATGAGTGCCAAGTTATATGCAATATCCAAATATTCTTTGTGTTATTGGATACCTATAACAATTGCTGTCATTTAAAAATATGAGTTCTTAAAGTAGAATAGATTTGACTAGGCCAGTTTTCATTATATCAGTCATTTTATAAAGTTATTCAACATATATATATTTTAATTCTGATAAATAGATATTTAATTCTGAATATTTAAATATCTGCTTGTAACGGTTCCGACGCTACAAATAAATAAATAATTATATTTGTTCCTGAGTCATGAATGTTTTCTATGTATTTAAGTATTTATTTATCTATTTAAGTATGTGTATCGTCGTCTTGCAGAAGCTTTGCTTAATTTGGGACTAGATCGATTTTAGTGAGATTGTCCCCAATTTTTTTTTTTATTATTTATTAAAAAAAATGTATGGGGTACCCCTATTTTTTTAACTTTTTTTTATTTTTAGAGTTTTTCCTACGCTTACACACAATTACCGAGCTGGATTCCAAATTTCATCCTTCTAGGTCATCTGGAAGTAGGTTAGGTTTTAGCTACTATAAGTCAGTCAGTCAGTCAGTGCTAAAATTTACGACTTTTTGACCTTCATATTTATCTTTATAACCGTTTGAGCTAGCTTCATGAAATTTGGGCTTCTTGATGTCCTTATGGATATAATTAAACACACGTAGTTTTATGTGTTTACGTTAAAGAGGTTTTGAGTTATAGGGAAAAGAAGGGTCAAAAGTGACACCAAGTGGTTCGTGTAATATAACATTCGGCGCTGGCTAGCCAGTTCCTTTACTTGAACTTGGCTTGACACGCTGCCGCGTGTCTAGATCATCCGTTTTATCGTAATGATGGAACGAGCTTGGGAGTAGGCATAAAGGAGAGGGCAAATGCACAAGAGATTCCACTGGGTCGAAGTGTATCCGAAAGGGCCCTAATCTAGATAAGATAAGATAAGAAGGCTCACATTTAAAATTGATTTTATTTTATTTATTATTATATATTGTATCACACGAAACGCTTAAGTATAATATAAAAAAGTGGTCTAGAGTTACACGTTGAACAAGACTGCTTTATAATATTCATTACTTGATAAGTCTCCAGCTTCCATCTTCACGACTTCTGCTTGTGCTGTCTTGGAATTAATTCGTATTTCGCGTACGGGTCACGCAATGCGAAGAAGCTGGGTTCGAAATGCTTGGGCGCATATATTTGCGCACCCAGCGTGAATCTTCTTAACAACCAAGCTAGACCAGCTTTGACTTGTTGGCGAGCAAATCTGGCACCTGAGAAAATATAGGTATACACAGTTTTAATATTAAAGTGTAGCATAGCCTACATACTCGTACTGGTATCCTATCACAATCACTAAATTTCCCAACTGTATTATTTGTCCGAATTTCCATTAGAGCGCAAAACCAGTTTTCTCGGAAACCGCAAAGTTTTTGATTCTATTTTAACACATATCGTTTAGAACCCATTAGGTTAGGTCAGGTTTGTTATATAATAATCCCGAAAATTTCATACTTTCAGAGAACAAGTGAATTCAAAAGATTTTCCAAAAAACCCAACTGATTTTTTAAAGTTTTATAGCCTTTGTCACTCCCACTACTAAGAGGAATCCAACGACACCTCATATGTCGAAATCCTTCAAACGGTTTAGGCTGCAGGGCGTGCAAGTATATGCCACATACATATATACATGCGCTCGAAAACATAACCCTCCCCTCCTTCGGGCAGTCGGGTAGAAACGGCTTTTCCCTAAATAAAAATTCGGACAAACAATACAGTTCGGAAGTAAAATTTAGTGATTGCGATAGACTATGCAGTAGTTGCAGTACCCTAATTATGTTATAAAAGTGAACGACTATATAATTTTGTAGCTTAAGACACACATACAATAATAATACAGAATACGCACCTAAACAAATTCGGCCACCTTCTCCAAAAGGCATGTAGGAATACTTTTTAATTTTTGATAAATTTTCGGGAGAAAACCTTTCAGGTATGAACATTTCAGGGTCTGGGAAATTCTCAGGGTCTCTGTGTATAGCAAAAATCGGCACAATTACTAAACTGTCTTTTTCTACGGGTACTTTACCGACTGGAAGGACTGTGTTGTTAGTACATCTTCTCTGCATTAAACCCACAGGTGGATATTTTCTCATAGCTTCACTCAGAACCATATCTAAGTAGTGCATGATTTCTACGTCTCCATAAGTTAAAGTTTCATCGCAGTCATCGAATACTTTGTCGACTTCTTCGTGCACTTTCTTTAGTATTTCAGGATTATTTGATAATTCCAGTAAAGTGAAATGCATCGTGTTAGCTGAAGTGTCTACCCCAGCTATGAAAAAGAAAAATGCTTGTGCCGCTAGTAATTCATCCGTTGGTTCTAAATGATAATCAGTTGTCAGGTCAGACATAGTTCCTGCGTTTTGCAGTTCTTTACAGATGTCGATAAAGTCATAATATTGTTTGGAATCCTGGCGGCGGTTGGCTAACATTTTTTTAACGACATTGATAAAAAAATCTTCATGTTCACTAAACGCTTTTAGATCAAACAGTTTAAATATAAACGGAAATGAATTTGATAAGAAGAATCTGAAGTTAGCTCTGAAGGTCGGTTCTAATGACTTCCATGCCATTTCCATGAAAGGAGAATTCATGGTGTTATCTTCTGTATCGATACCAAATATAGATGCTCCGATAGCGGACGTTGTGTATGTATAAACTGCATTGAAAGGGTTTTCTCTCAACTCATCATTTTCTTCAATATAGTGGGCAAAATCACGAGCACATCTTTCCACAATGTAAAACATATTTTTCAACCTCAAACTAGTGAATACAGGCGATAGCTTTTGTCTGACAAGTTTCCAACGCGGATAGTTTTCCATGAATAACACGTTGTCGGCCAGGATATCCTTAGGATTCGTAGCTAAACCACGAGAGTAAAAGTTTAAAAAATCTCCCGACAAAACAAATTGTATATTTTCCAAGTTTCTGAGAAGTAGGGCTGGGTTCGATCCTTGAAAAATTCCCACGACAGCGTCCGTAGAATGTTCTTCGTAAATCTTTTTATAAATTTCTGACAAAGAACAATTACCAAATAAAAACTTCCAGTTTATTCCTTCTATTTGAGTACTCACTCCGCGTTTCTTCCAATAATCCTTATTTTTTCCATTGTATTTCAATATGGCTAACAGAGCGATACAAAAAAACAAAAGAATTAAAAACATTTTAGTATTTTGCGCGTCAACGCGCACGACGCGAGTCACTGAGCAACGATAATGTCTATAAATACTCAATGTTATTCTGACACCAGATTCGGTAGGTACAAAAAATTTAATATATCTTATCTAATGAATTATTAAAATCACGCATCTATTCGTTGAGTGGATACGATAATATGATATGGTTGCCACAACGTTAGTTTATTGTGATTGTTGTTATCGTAAGTTTTTTTTAATCTCACCACAGTGCACAGGGTGGATTGCATCGACCACACTTAACTTACTACGTAGTAATCAACAATGTCAAACTTACTTTAACGGAAGGAAATTACGACAACCGATTGTTTTCAATAAACGTGCCTTTAGGACCTTTGTTGTAGACCGCTACGTAAACATTAAAATAAATATGGCACCGACAGACGTCATATCATATATATGTCAAACTTCCAGCAGAAAAAGATTTTATAGGATGTATTCATTTTTCTTTGTCGAAGGCGTGCGTACAGTGTAGACGTACCTCAAAGTTTGTATTAAAATCATTTATATAAGACATACCAAACTAAACCTTAAATTATTGTACGGTATGTTTTAATCTTGCATATCGAGTGTTGAGTTTATACAACCTATAAGTTGCACAACTTATCGGCATCACTACCACTACACCACGGTTTAACTACATACAGCTGGGCAACGAATGTACTTGCGCAGAGCAACGGTGCGGGCTGTCGCGGGGAAGCGGGCGGCGCGTGCGCGGGCCGCCGCCACAAACGCACACAGTTTGTGTTGTATAACTGCAGGCGCGTGGCGCGTAGCTACATGTTTGAGTTGAGTGAGCGGTGGCAGCGAATGATTTTACGAGTATTAGGTATACAATGGCGCGCACTGTTCCGTGTACGGCTGTACCTCAACAACAACATTAAATAAGGATTTAAGATTTCACAGATTTCCCCGTGATGACAGGTTAGTTTGTATACTTAATTTCGTTAATTACGTAGGTACCTAACTGCAACCTATGTTGGAAATAATATAGTCTAGTACCTACGTTGGTTCTATAATGAATTTATGAAATTGCGATGGCACAACGTTGAATTGCTGTGGAAACCGTATTTAAACGTATATAATTTGGATCGCGCTCCGGGTACGGCCTTTTTGTTTTTTTTTTAATATAGGTATAAAGTGGTTATATTCTCTTTGGGTATACACAGCCTTATAGAATTGCGTTATCGTGCCAGATTAGTGGCGAAAGGGTTTACACAGCAACCCGGTGTAGACTATTTGGAAACCTTTTCGCCGTTTGTGAGACATAGTACCCTAAGGTTACTTTTCGCTTTATCTGTGAAACTTAATTTTGAAATCATTCATTTGGATGTGACAACCGCATTCTTGAATGGTGACCTTCATGAAAATATTTTTATGCAGATACCTACAGGTTTTGACTGTTCAGACCAAAATAAAGTACTTAAATTGAATAAGGCAATTTATGGACTGAAGCAATCTTCAAGAATGTGGTATCAGAAAGTAGATGAATGTTTAACTAAAAATGGATATGTAAAGTCAAAGTATGAACCATGTCTGTATATAAAAAATAAGCGTACAATAGTGGCTTTGTACGTTGATGACTTCTTTGTGTTCTCAAATGATAGTAAGGAAATTAGTAATTTAAAAAATATATTAGAATCTCAGTTTAAAATTAAGGACTTGGGTCAAATCAGACAGTGTCTTGGAATGTCAGTTTGCTATGATAAAAAAGAAAAACTATTAATGTTAAGTCAAAGAGAGTATATTGAACAATTACTTGAAAAATTTAATTTAACGGATTGTAAAACAGTATATACACCCATGGAAAGTGGATTAAAATGATCAAAAAATGAAAAATGTAATAAAAGCTTGCCTTACCAGCAATTAATTGGTTGCCTGATTTATGTAGCTATTGTAACTCGTCCTGATATAATGTTTTCAGTAGGATATCTTAGTCAATTTAACAATTGTTATGGTAAAGAGCATTGGAATCATTGTAAACGGATATTAAGGTATCTTAAGAAAACAAAAGACTATTGCATTCGGTATACTGGAAAAAATGATAATAAGGAGATTGTGGGATATGTTGATGCAGACTGGGGCAGTGACTGCATAGATAGAAAATCATACACAGGGTATTGTTTTAACTTGTCAGGGGGTGTCATTTCCTGGGCAAGTAAAAAACAAAAAAGTGTGAGTCTTTCTTCTACAGAAGCCGAGTATTTATGTAGGGATATCTGAAAGTTGTAAGGAGGCAATTTATTTAAGAAATTTGCATAAAGAAATAACAAGTGAATTGCATAGCATTGTTATTTTTAATGACAATCAAAGTGCTCATAAACTGTTACTCAATCCGGTATTTCATAACCGATCAAAACACATAGATATAAAATACCATTTTTGTAGAGAATGTGTTAGTAATCATATAGTTAAGGTTGAATATTTATCAACAGCAAATTGCCTGCTGATTTGTTAACAAAGGCATTAAACTCTGTAAAACATTATAATTTCATGTTGTTGATGGGTATGCAGCCATAATTAAATAATAATAAAATTTGTATTTCTTTTTGGATAGTGTTTGGATTATTTTGATATAGTGGTAATTGGTTTAATATCAAAACAATCGCCTCTGTAGCGCCACCTATTGGCACACCTTCCAAACATATTATACATATCTGTATATTGTGTCTCTGGTATTAAAAAAAATAAACTGTGTCTTTATAAAACCACGTTAACGGTTGTTTCATTTTAAGAGTTATTAATATTATAGCGAGTTATGTTTCTGTTCACAATTTTTTTTTATTAATCATTGGCTATGGAATGTTCATATGAAAGAGCATCGCGCGAACTTGGAACTTTAGTGTGGTTTGTTCATACGGGCCTAAGTTCTTACCCTTGTTGCTATCGTTATTTTAATAGGACGTCAACTATATACAATTCTCACAAACAATTACTTATGATTCTTATGTTTATTCTTCGTAACGTTTCAAGTACCTAACTATTACAACGTCGCGTGAGCTGTACGTAGGCATTAACTTTAAAAAAAAAAAATCGTTTATTCGGACAGGCTAGGACCGTAGGCAATACTGCCTCGTCTTCAGTAAATATAATTTCATTTGGTCAAATCCAGTAACTACGTCTATTAAACCTACCGCGCGATATTTAAGTAGTTATTTATTAATGAAACGTATTTTAATTATATTCAGCGTGAATGTAAATCTTTATAAGAAAATCTCACGAAAACATCTGGCTGTGCAACACATGTAAATAAATCATTGCATAATAACAACGTCTACTTTATGTATTTTCCATTTTGTGACAACCCTGGCACATCCGCGCGGGACAGCGTAAGTACTTACACGAGTGGCGGCGTCGCCCGACATCAAAGGCGTTTCACTACTGTAGGGAATATATTGTAATACTTGACTACACGCAAACAAGTTCACAGTGCCACGGACCTACAATGAATTTACTACGCTCACGGAATGGAGGCGGCATTTCCGGTGCACTCAGCGGCTCTCAGCCATACTCAAGTACCCTCATTCCGGACAGCGATAACGCCGACAACTCTCAAATTACTTTTAGAAACAAACGTAAGTTAAAAACAAAAAATGTTCAGATCTGTCAGGAGCTGTCAGAGTTGAAAAAACAAATGGCAGAAATGTGAAACTTATGACAACAGCCAGCAGCACACAAACAGATGACATAAATAAACGGCAGAGCTTAATCAACTCAACACAAGAAACAAAGCACACAGTAAGTCTACCGACGTACCGACATCAACTTGCTAAAGTCATATATATCAAAGTGTAAGAACCATACGCCAACAAACTACGATTCTTAGGATCATCTAATAAACAAGTGTCAAGAAGCATTCGAAGGAAAAATATCACATTGGCTGGAGTAATAATAGAATCTACAGCCGAGAACGCTACAGAACTTTTAGGACATGATACTCAGGAAGTATTAAAAGTTACCAAGATGGTTCGAGCGGATCATAACAAACTTTCAGACTTGGCAAATATCAACCGAACAAAACTCGACTTACTAAAGTATGTTTTGCATCTGAAAAACTACTTTTTGCCCCACACTGATAATATTAATAGGTACGTACTTCAAAATCAGTATACAATTACGTCAATAAAAAATTAAAAGTTGAACATTGTTTGTACAACCCTAATGTACATATCCAATGCTTGACGTCCAATAGATAACTATTACGATATCAACTTTAAATTCCTATCAATATTCGAGATTCAGACACGGTTTACCACATTTCTTAATTTTTTAAAGATTATTTATTGTGAGCTTGACTGGTAGAGAATGCTTACGGCATTAAGTCCGCCTTTTGTAAGATAAGTTGTTCTTTTGTGCAATAAAGATTAAATGAATAAATAAATAATACTTTAGTACTAAATTTCAGATAATAGGTACCTACCATTATAATTATGTAAAAATAAAAAGATGTTAATATTCATTTATAACATAGTGATAATATATTTGAAATTAAAAACTGCACTCGGTGCGATACCTCTACACTTTAGCACTTGATCCCTTTCTGATAAAAGCATTTCTATAAAAGTATGTAAATAGTGTAGATCAAGGATACTAGATTGTTATACAGCAAGTATATCGTGACTCGCGCAAAATAACTCACTTTCCGCACTGGTATCGAAACGTATAGTGGGTATGTGAGCTGTAAAAGAAACTTTTCTATATTTTAGTCCAGGCTATAAACGATCTTCGTGCGAAATTTTATCAAAATCGGTTGAGCCGTTTGAGCGTGATTGTAACAAATATCCAAACTTTCGCATTTATAATATTAGTAGGATTGAAACCTGCTGACAAAATTTCCAAGAATCAGTTGAGAAATGAGAGCAGCCCCTCTATTCTGTACCTTGTTTTAAGCTCACCTCAACGCTCACCCTTAAACACTGTTGACATTATTCATTTCTTATTATTGTTTCACTTGTTTTTTTTAATAGACTGATAACATTATGCATTAGATTGGAATTTAGTAAATCATTTGATTGATACAAAGACATGATATAAATTCCTCATTATTGTTTTTCTATTATTGTTTTTCTATTAATTTTCTTTTTCTTATTCTTTATTAGTTGCTCTCTGTTACTGTATTCGTTTTTGTTTTTTTTTGTATTATTTTGACATTTTTATTTCAAATGCAATGTATATTGTTACTGAATAAATAACTATGAACTATGAACCCACAATTATATATTGACACTGCGATGCGTTACTACTCACTAGTAGTAACTAAGCGTATTAGGTAGAGGTCTAGTTTCGTGACGGGTGACCGGCGGGTTGAGCCGCATTAGCGCGTAGCGAATAACAGCCCAGCCCCCCCTATTCTGTAACTTGGTTTAGGTAAGCTCACCCAGAAATCTGGGGGCACAGCAGTGCCCCCACCAAGTCGAGCAAAACAGCGGCACGGCCGTACCATCTTTTTCTCGAAGCAGTTAGAAACTATTTCCGATCGGTAATAGTATATAGTATGTACGATCAGTAAATAGCTTCTTATGGTGGCTATTACCGACTTCTATGGCATGGTAAAAGTTTCTTATAGTTGCAATAGCAACCAAAAGAAACTATTACCGATCGGTAATAGTATATAGTATGTACGATCGGTAATAGCTTCTTATGGTTGCTATTACCGACTTCTATGGGTCGGTAATGGTTTCTTATGGTTGCCATCACCGACTCCTATGGGTCGGTAATAAAATATGTAAGGACAATGTATTACCGACTCATAAAATGTGGCCAATTTAAAGTCGTAGTTATAGGACATTCCCGGGTAACGATCGGTAATAGCTGCATAAAAATCGTTAAAAGATTCACAGCCGTTATTTTAGGACAGTAATAACAACAATCGACTTCGTCACTTCTTATGTTTTTTTAATTACGATAATCCTTTATTTATAAGCATTTGACTGAGCATTATATAATCTTTATACTTAACACTAACATATAAAATTAAAAAACTAAATTTGATGGCAACCAACCTTAAAAAGTAAGGTCAATTTTAAAATTGCCGGGGGTCGTTAATACCTGCGTTTACCTTATACATACAAAACATAAAATCATGATAAAAACCTTACCTAGGGCGCCGCCCGCAGCGAGGCGGGATATAAGATACTGACGGTGAGGGAGGGCGGCAGAGAGATGAACCTCCTGACTATCCGCGCAGTGTCCAGGAGCCTTCTGTATCTGACCCTTGTTCCTATTATTGTTATACAGTTATTATACAAATTCGCCGTACATTTTGTTGAAGCTAACTGATAAGTTGCCTTTTGGAACTATCAAATGGTGTCTTCTCCGATTGCATGGACTTAACTCTGTCAAACAGGTGCAGACTTTCTTTTACAAAAATACATACTTCTCGTATAGACATGCAAGGCACAGGAAGGATTTTATGAATTTTAAATGTAGATAAGCTGCACAAAATGCCACTTTTATGCTCTAAGAGTGCAATTCTTTTTTAAACTAATATACTCGGGCATAAAACAGCCTTAGGTATAATGAAACTTTGTAGACTAAACTTGTTATCTTATTTGATTTGCTTTAATCAATTTAATTTACATGTTTTCTATTAGGTACTAAAATCAGATAAAATAGAATTAAATTATAAATAACACGTAAAAAACAAACTGGTGACCGAAGAGCTGGCGGTTTTCTCGCGCAACGCATCAGCATTGCAATTCAGCGAGGAAATGCCGCCAGCATCCTCGGTACAATGCCTCGAGGGCCTTTTTTAGATTTAACTTAGCTTTAATTTAATTTAGGTAATGTTATAGTTATCATCTTGTATATACTTTAGAAAATAAATATTTTTATTAAAAACAAATAGTAAAAACGTATCGAGACATTCAATGATTTGCTAGTACTCGTACCAGTAATACATGTCTAATATCACTTGACGAAAATAACTTTCATTTCAATTCTATTCAATTTTGCAAATAATATATATTCGCAATTCAAGTGAAATTCAGTGAATATAATTGGATAAAGCGTTTTAAACACCTGCCAATTTATAGTACGAAAATTTTACCGCAAGTATACTTTCATTTCAATTTTATTCAATTTTGCAAATAATATATACTCGTATTCGCAATCCAAGTGAAAATCAGTGTGCATAATTGGTTAAAGCGTTTTATACACCTGTCAATTTATAGTACGAAATTTTACCGCAACCATTTTATTGTATTTTATTTGGAACAGTAACAGTAGTATACGAGTACTACCAAACCACCTAGATTGTAAAAAAAGACATTTTGTGCATCTCTGTTCCTACCTTTGTCGCTCACTTATTTGTTCAATGTTATTTTATTATCTACTATGTCCGCATTATACCCGAACTCGACCCATTCGTCCGGGTCCCGGGCTTACTGAATGGCTTCTGATTACCGAGATGGTAGAAAAAGGCCACTTAATTAAGCTTGCGTCAATACGTAAGGTTCCAACACGACGTGACTCGGCGTAAAAGTTCGTGCAACTAAATTACAATACCTACTAGCGACAGCGACAGACCGGCGACCTTCCCATTATTGAAAGAATAAAATATTTTTAAAATTACGGTCTCAGTGGTCGATAATGGCCCATTACCTGGCTCTTCAAAAACACCTTCATTGCAATAAGGGTGATTATTAATGGAATGAAGGTGTCAAACACGTTATTGTACCTTAAGGTGGTTCGACGACCATACAAAACGTTTTTTGACATTCGTAGGCTAACAGCATGATATTTTAAGAAACTTATGTAACAATCTCTCATCTCTCATCTCTCACTTATAATAAATCTCTAAATTAAAAAAAGAATCGGCCAGTATCAAACTAACCATTTTTGTGTCCCCCGATGATTTCAGATTCCCATGAACGGAAAAATATGTAACTTTTTTTACAAGTACATTATTATTCAAGCTAGGACTTAGGATAGTTTTTATCCGACTGCGACGATTAATTAATTTTCGGAAACATTTGACCTCATTAAATTATTAATTTCTTCTGCTTGAAATAGTAGCCGCCATATTTGTCAACTGTCAGTGACGTCAAAATGGCGGGCTTGCCATAACTATCGAATATTAATAATTTCGATCCGGTGTTGTGATGATAGACCTTCACAAAACGCATATTAAATTCTAAAGCATAAAAAAATAATCGATTCTGATATGGAAATTTATATGCGATTAATTCGTATTGAGGCGTAATTTCAATAAATGTATCAACAAATTTCTACAAAATAACGTCAAACGTCAAAAGTCTGACTCTCTTCCTTTTTTTAATGGCATGGCGATAGTGCTGTTCTTGCGTTCAGCCAAAGTCTATTTGAGTTTCTGCAAGATTGAATCACACGCTGAGTATTTAATTGTCACGATACTGCACGGCTATCACAAGACGGCGCGCGAGCTCTCTCGATTTTTCTCGCACTATATGTCTCTTTCTAAGTTATCTGATAAGAGAGAGACGGATAGTTGGAGAAAAATCGAGAGAGCTCGCGCGTTTTATCAGCCTTATCGATTTATCAGCAATAAACAGTATGTATGAAATCAGTATAGAACGGGCCTTTTATAAACATTAATTATGAAGCGCGTCAGTATTAGGCCTGCATCACACTGGCGCGGCCTGGCCGCCACCGCAGGCCGTGCCAGTGTGGCTGTGCCTTAAGGCGGCTTCAAGTTGATATTCAGCCAATATAGAGACCACAATAGAGACACAGAAATTGGCCAACATACACGAAAATACTTTTATCATAAAGCCTGCAACACACATTATTATGTTGGCAAGGGCGGGAACATACACAAGATTTGCCAGAATGTGATAGTGCAATCTGAAACATTGCAATATGAAAAAAATAAACATATTGCTTTAACATTTGTAATAATTTCCTTTATTAGAAAGGAACTCGGACTCGCGTTATAGTTGTAGAACTTACCTAGTGGTTAGGTATAGTTTGGAAAATATAAATTGGCCGTCTGTTGTCAAATTCAAAAGAGATGTTTTGTTCCACGTAAACACTTACCGGTCAATGGGTACTCGAAAGGATTATCCATTATTAATTCCTTAACACATCTTTACCTGAGAGTCGGAGTGACTCAAGAACTCAAGATAATTTCAGTCATCCATCACGTTTTTATAATATAACATAACATAGTGTTAAAAATATGTAGAAAAGAAGATCAATAAACATTTAATACTGCAGCGTGTGTCCTACCTGTTAGATCTATTGCCACAGACATCTACTAAACTTTTACACCATTGTTCATAAAACTTAAAATACCTCTGATAAATAACACGTGTTTTGTCCCTTTCTTAATAATTTAAATATCATAGTGACAGGTTTTAACGTCATTTTAACTAAAATATATAGGTTTATTGAAAGTTTTACATGATAGGTTAAAATTAGAACTGCATGTGTCCTATTTCCAAGAGAAGAAATGCGTTAACTCCTACATTAACATGCAAACGAAGTCGCAGGTACAGCTAGTCTTTAATAAATTGGCTTTCCATTTGCGCAAAGTTTATTCTAGGAAAGGGAAAAGTAATCTTTCTTCGTAAAACTTTTATAATACTTATTATATTTTATATATAATATTAAAACGACACATTGTATAGAAAACATTCCATGTAAAAAATTGGCCTAGTCTCGAAACTCTTCTACCCTAAAAAGTTGTGAGATATTTCGTAGAGCCCAGTCAGGAATTCTTATTCATCTTTATTTCTTTTTAATACAGTTGCTCAAAAAGTGGTACTTTTTGTGGCTGCGTAGCGTACGAGAAGCTCAATTTCTCGAACTAGAGCTTTTACTTTTTAGTTCCAAACTATACTCTCGAAACGCAGTAAGTGGCGATCGCGAGGCGCGACCGTCGCGGGTGCGCGGCCTGTGCGCGGCGGGTTGCTGGCGGGGCGCGACCTGTTTGACCGCGCTAGCGGTTTGTAGGCAAGCATATTTTATCGCAATGATATATTAATTTATTATTTTTCGCAATTGTATTAAAAAACGTCGTTTACAACACGTGTGAAATGTCTTTTACCACTCGTACCGAGTCTTGCCACTCGCTTTCAGCTCGTGGCAAGATACCTCGGTACTAGTGGTAAAAAGACATTCTTTTCACACTAGTTGTAAAATGTATTATTTTACAGTTCTATCCGGTATCTCACAACTTTTTACGGTGGAAGAGTTTCGAGACTTGGCCTATTTTCAATTGGAATGTTTTTATGGGATCCCACTTCTTTGTTAATATTTTTGCATGTACTTTGTAAGGAAATGTTGTTCTACCAATTGCAAATAACGTTTGTATAGTTTTCTAGTGCATTGTTAACATAGTATTGATAGTGCAATGTACCTAACTACCTTGTTATTAGTCAATTTCTTCGGCGATCGACCGACTGGATCAATTACCGCGTTCCAACTGAGCTCCAAAATGACCGTTTCTGCTGCGTAGGAGAAGGCAATATAGGTATTCAGTTAGTAAAAAATCACAACGTTATTAGCTGTAACTACTTGACTTATAGGAAAAACCCGGTGATACTGCAGATCCGGGGAATCGTATTTTTATTACCTTAACAGATATTTTTCCTGTCTACGCAATTTAAGAAAGAACCCTTCACAACGATCTGCAGTTCGCGTTACAGACGAATCCAATCTTAATTATCTTAATTCAATTTCGAAAGGGAAGAACCTGGTAGGTACTTGTGTTTATTTCACCTGATAATACGAATGCGGAAAGTCCCTCGGTTGCTGGAGTCGGCATAGTTTTACATAGACATGACACTCGTTTCATGATAGGATATTATTTTACAGATTTGTTCGTGTTTTCAATTTGAATATCAATTTATATGCTGGAATCTCTATCAAGGACAAGTTTTTTTTCACTTCTCATGCTCAAAAAATGCATCATATTAGACTTGGCAAGCGGGGCTAACTTAGTACATTTAGCCCCTAGGGAAAATATGTATACATATTTATGATTTATAAAACATTTTAATTTGACCACTCACAACAGTTCAATATTACATCCACCAATCACAACTCTTTAAAAAAACATTAGTATTTGCTATCTACTAACCAGAATACAGCTAGACATTAAAATCGACCAATCAGGAAACAGAATTCAATTCAAACATTGGGTGTTTTTCAAGCGTGGTTAACTGCATACATGAGTCATGTATGCAGTTAACCATGCTTGAACGTTTGGACGGAGCTATAGTCGGCCAGAGGCGTTTATTTTTTTATTTACCAATTAGGGAATGAAAAACTCCTAATGTTTGAATTGAATTCTGTTTCCTGATTGGTCGATTTTAATGTCTAGCTGTATTCTGGTTAGTAGACAGCAAATACTAATGTTATTTTAAAGAGTTGTGATTGGTGGATGTAATTACATGACATAAGCTATGAAGATTGAGCGGGATAGACTACGCCGCTATTAGACGGTCAGAGGCGTTTATTCGTCTTGTCAATATTTTGTATCTGTGTCAAAACAGTTTATTAAAAAGAATGGCGCCAATTTGAACAATCTTTTCGCCTTGGTATAATTGTTGATTGTGGATTGATAATCTTTGTTCTCACTATTTTCTCGCAGTCGAAGTGAAAAGTAGAGTGTATAACTCTGGTCTAAAAGCCATATTACCCCTCGAACTATTTCCCCTCACTTCGTTCGGGAAAATATCCATCTCGTGTTAATATGGCTTACTTTAGACCCTTGTCATACAATCTACTATTACCTATGTATGAACTGGTGGTTTTTCGCACATGATATGTTTTCTTGACTCTGTTCTATTATGAGGGTAATTAAAGGCTAGCTGCCCGCGTGCTTTTGTCGGCGTATTACAAAGAAGGCAGATGGGTGCCCCGTGGTACAATATTGCCTACGTCCATCCTAAACATCCATACTATACATAATCATCATCGTCATCATCATATTTGCTGAAAGACTTCAACTGCTGGACATAGGCCTCCCGTACAGAGTGCCACAATGACCGGTCCTGCGTCACCCGCACAGCGGATTCCGGCGACCTTTCCCAGGTCATCGGTCCACCTTTTCCTATTACCCACGCTGCGTTTCTTGGAATTCATCATGTAGAGTCCTTCTCCAAGAAACCAGCCAGTAGTTGGCCCCGGTGGTTCCGACTTCCGACTACAAAGTGCCCCACTAACAGCTTTTCACCATCTCTCTTGCGTTTAGCGTTGAAGTTCTCCATTACAACGGTGAAGTAGGTTTTGGCATTGCCTTAGATATATCTTCATAGCCTCCACCTTTTCGTCGGAATGTATCGAGGTCGGCGCGTAAACCTGTATAACCTTCAACGAGTATTTACCTCTTAAGGTACGCCACCCTAGTTGAGGCACTCTCGATCTTCACCACGTTGTTCACTAGGGCACAGTAGGTATAGAAGAATAATACAGTAGGTAATCTGAGGCCGTTTAGGAGCGTTCGTTGCCTACTTTTGCTCGATGCGCAGGGCTGTGTCACGTTTGTGGCTTGTCATACCTATAATACTAATTTTGCTTTTAAGTATGCAAAGTATTTCTGTTGCACTGTTCTGTTAGACAATATTGTATACACAAAGCAATCATATTATAGATTAGTTAGGTATGTGTTTTTAGTTTCTCACTTCATCGAATATTTGACCACTAATACTATACCTAAAATAGTTCCTTGTAAGTACTTATAATAGTTGTTATGGTAGGTGTTTAGCTACAAGCTTATTCGGCTCCTTTTGAAATCGTGGCACTGGCAACTGGCGGTTCGCTGTATTCATACCAACGAGGCGGCTTCTTTTGACTTGCGGCACGTGCCATGCGGCGGCATTCGGTAAAATCAAACTTGACAATTGTTTGTACATTTCATTGTGATTGAAATGAATAATAAAACATACTTAATAAGAAAACACTAAGATTTTTTATTATTATTTATTTACTTCTCGGGTTCCCTTGGTATTTGGAAAAAAGATAGCTCCTGAACAGTACACACGTTTCCGAAAGGACGACGTCGACGACATGGTAGCGAGTGAGAGCGAGCGAAAACGGCAACGGCGCGGCCCCGACTGAAGCATTCTCCATCATTCCCGAAGGCTATGTGTGCGTGCGTGCCGAACAAGCGCGCATGTGTGCAGCCGTGCCATGTACCTTTGTTCGAAGTTTATTTACTGTCTTCTATACTGTGACTAGGGACTTGTGGACAAGTAAACGTGCAAAAGTACGTCACAGGTTCTGATAAGATTCCGTTGAAATAGGAACTAATAAAGTGCCATTGGTGATGATCTTGGGGAATCGATGGAAGTCCTCAAATATTATCGGCCCACATACAGCGATTCGGTTTTTTTCTATAGTAATCAACGCATTTGCTATCGGAAATCAGTTCATGTGGTAAATTGTAAAAAATAGGAAATGTGCTCGTGGCTTGGCGGAGTACTAAATTGAAGTCGGTTAAAACTTTGTTTTTAAAGTAAATTATACTCCACCTAACCCGTATTTTTACAAATAAAACACTTAACGTGATATTTTTTTTACCTCTACATATTACGTCAAATGGTTTTTTTATGATTTGCAAATGTTAGTGGCAAGTCTTCAGTTACTTTAGGGAGGCACGTAGTAGCGTAGGGAGGCGAAGATTTTATAACTTCTTAAACGACATCACTGTCCAGTGATTATACTGCCTAGCTACAAAACGAGCGACATTCAACAATTTTATTGTAATGCCGACGTCACGTCACGCTGCAAAAGTACGTAAGTAAGGTGAATGTCCCAATGCCCGAAATCTTAACAAATCCTACTAATATTATAAATGCGATTGTTTGGATGTTTTGAGGTTTAGATGTTTGGATGTTTAATACGCAATTTTGCACGAAGATAGTTTAAAGCCTGGATATAGACTAGTTTTTATCCATTATTAGCTCTTCTTGTTCACCTCTATTGTGTTATCTTAAGGTTGAAAAGTGACATAGTATTGAGTGAGTGACCAGTATTAGGACGTTTACCTTACGTAAAACTAGGCACTTGTGTACTTAAGTCACGAATTACTGGTAATAATAATACAGCGTCGATTGATACAGTCGACTATAACCAAATTGAAATGCCAGCACGTGGAATATAAATAATACGTGTTTTCTCCTTCATACCGGCTGAAAGGTAGGTCGGGTAACAGTGGCACGGGTTTTTTCGGACGCTCAAATTATGAAGAAAAAGTCCTGGTAGCGAGCTGAAATTCACACTCAACGTGCTTTGGTTATTAAATTTTCTCCCTGCATTATCAGTTTCTCAATCAAGACAATAATAAAGTAGTTAGACAATGTTTTATAAAAAATGGAAATAAGCCACTGTGTACGGGTACTGGGGTACTGTGATTTGACTTGACCATGCAGTACCCAGAGACTAACAGTACACAGTGGCTCATGTATAGAATATTTCACTTAAACTATACTTTATATTCAGTTTCATTTATTTGTTTGAGTAGAAATATACCCTGAGTCTAATATATATCAATATCAGTCATATAAACATAATAAAATCAAATTATTTAGGATATTTGAAATCAACCTATTTACTGACATTTTTTTTTTGTCGTTTGAGGTATACAAATTAAAAAAAGAGTTTTATTTTTATCCTTATTTCAAGCAAATAACATAAAAAGTCATCATGATAAGTTAAAAGTAAAAAAATCCAGAAAAATATCAAAAGAATAAAAATAAAGTAGGCTTCTACACTAGGATAGGTAGCTGTACACTCGAGTCACTGTGTACTTCTTTAATTTGAGCCACTGGCCACGCTTTAGCCATTTTGAATTTAACGGCGCATAAATTTCACCTGGCTTACGGAGGGATACGGGATTCTACGTCATTGCCTAGCATATTAACGTCACTTTGCATCAAAACAACAATAATTGTCTAAATGAATAACAATAAATAAAAACATGTGTAACTTACCATAAAAAGTATTTTTTCACCCACTGAAACATAAAACCACTTGCTTACTCATGTGAACTGCGCGGGAGCGGGCGGATCACTGGTCTGTACGTGTTTCGTGTGCCGAGCGCTCCCGGCAAATGAAGGAGACAGATAGATATTGCCGTTCTATCTAGGAAATATAGGCGCGGCGCGAGTCAGTGTACCCGACCGAGCCACCGTTGCCGACCCGACCTACATTACCTAATAAAATACTAATAGTTCTTTCGGGAATAAAAATTAACAATACATTTTCGTCACATGTAATGTTAATATAACAATTATTTGATATAAAAATTTGGACGTTAAATAAAATCACCATGTATCGGAACGTTGAAGCTAGGTGGAAACCAGGGTTAATATGAAGAAATTTAGGGTTTGACACAAACACAATGTCTTGACAACCTTTATTCACACATAACGTATACGTCGCTGGTGTTTGTGACCCGAACCGAAGGTGAGGGCCATAAATATGCGATCTGGGGCTTTACGAATTACCGCCCTCAGTGCGTACACAACTTTACGTCTTCTCCTGGGTGTGAGCAAAGTGAGATTTGCCGCTGCGGCCGTGGGCGGTACATCTCACTTACCGCCCAGAGTAACGTAAATTATATTAATACGGTATTACTAATATTTCTGCATACTTCTTGAAACAAATAAAAACAACGCTATCAAAGTTAAAATAAGAATGACGTTAGTATCAAACGTTTTTAGAAAATCTGTAAAAAGCAAGTTTAATTTTTTGTAGGTTTTCAGTGAGTTATTGCATACAAATAATGTAGGAACTTGAATACTTCTTCAAAGGTTTAACAGCGTTCAATCAAAAATAAAGATAGAGTTTTTGGCATCCACTAATATATATGCATGTGAGGGATTTTCAAGGTAATTTACGTAATCATTTACCCAATCTTCTTTTTTAAATATATTTGTCTTTAATATTAATTTGATAAAATTCAAAAATACAGCCAGAAAACGAATAACTGTGGTTAAAATTACATCGGTTTGTTCATTTAAAATTGAGTACACAAAATATGTTTTATATTTAGAGTAAGGTTATAATGTTTAGTAGTAAGTAATAGTATTATGTACAAAGGGTTTGAGTAAAATGTTGTAATTTTTTTAGATGAGCGGCCATTCGTAAACGTGGTAGATTATGATAGATCTACACCAAACAAACATATTTTGTTATGAAATGTAAAACACTAACATAGAGAGCCGAGATATTAGCATTACCTATTTATTTTCACAGGTAATATTGAAAAGTTATAAACATTACTTCGAACTTAAATATCTCGGCTCCGATATTATTTAACGCTTTTAATTTTATATATCTATGCGTAAGTAGAGATCCTCCAAAAGTTTATTTAAAAAAACCATCCCTGGCCGCTACAAAAAAATAAAAACGGCATTTTTTCTCATACAGGGTTACCCAATGCCCTTTCACCCCTTCAATCGATTTTATTTCATATCTGAAAATAATAGTAATCAGCTTGCGATAGCAGCTTAGGGGTTAACCACTTTAATCCGCTGTTTAGTTTAGTTTTTATAGGGTACACGGCGGGTAGACAGGGGTGGAGTTTTTCTAACCCAATACTGACGGTAACGAGTTTGACTTTAAACGAACCGTAATGAAAACATTCTGTCATAAAACCGTTTCTATCTTAAGCGACATCATACGATGTCCTTAATTTGATTAACTGGTAAAAATGTGTGTTCCACGAACTATATGATCAGTTTTATCAACGGAACTACCTAGTCGTATATTTTCTCCAATATATAGTTGTATTTGTCACACAGATTGATTTAAATATTACCTATACTCTAAATCAATCAATGGAATTTCTGTTTAAAATACTTAATATATATATTCATTACTTAAATTATGTAATTTTAATGTAGCACCAAAAGTACCTAATATATCTTGCAAATTTTCTTATTTGTAATTAATGTAACAACTGGGAAAATAATCCAGCTACTTCCATGGCTAGTAAAACCATAAACGATTACTTAAAGAACACTTACATTCAAATAAGTGATGTCTAAAGGTCATATCTTCACCCGTCAACAGCTACTCCCACTCCAGCCCTCAATTGGGACACGCTCCCACCCGTCAAGTCGAATTAATGTAAAATGTAAGGAGCACATAAACGCCACATCAATCACATGGCTAACAGCGATGTCGGAAACACGCAGTGAGCCGGCTCACTTTGCATGATGGATTTATTTATGCTGACTATAATATTGTCTATGCTTTATTCAATTCGCAAGCTACGGGTTAAAACCGGTTTCTGTATATATTTGCAATTGTGAGACTACTGTCAACACTTTCATTGTCACTTCGACGAACGGGCGATTACGTCGTACGTTCGGACAGCTCAACATTTTGTATGGGAAAGTGACAGGTGTAGATAGATATACGGTGTGCAAGTCTAATACGGGCGAATCTTTTAACGGTGGTTAGTATAAGACAAAGTATAAATTAGATAACATTTACTTAAAGTTGCAACAATAATTTTGTCCATACAAAATAATTCAGCCCGCAATGTAATGCAAACATACTCACGTTAAACTCTCGTTGACAGTTGCTAATGAACATTTGACATTTCGGTACCGCAACCATGTTTACAGTACATTGCTGTTGAGAAATTTAAAAAATAATAATTGTGGGGTCGTAATGGCCTGCAACTTAAAAAAACCTTTTACTTCATGATTACACTAATGAATTGTCCGATTTAATTTATCGCCCGTATTAGACTTACACACTGTATGTACACTTGTCGTCACGTCCAGTCATATAGGAATGTTACATGTTAAATTACATGTTATTACTCTTGTTTAATACAATCAGACTGCGTTAATCTTGAGGACGTCACGACAATGTTTGATATGATTAAGGAGAGATCGTTTGAATCCTACCTTAATCCTCTATGCAGTCCATAGATTTCTGCTTCGCTCTGCTGGACTTATCTGCCAGACCTGTGGGGGGGAATTGTGACATGATCACATCGTCACTGCGTGCCTCAGATCATAGTATATGTATATAAGTCCTAACTACTAAACTACTGGAATCGTTCTAGTTCATGTAGTTATACTAATTGTCTCGTACATCTCAATTACTTACTGCTAGTTCTTTGTACTATTCATATGTTAGTCACATAAGGTGTGTGCACTACAGTGAAAAATGAAAAAATGAAAAAATATTTATTTGTACCAAAGTTGTAGCCTAAATACAATCATTACAGTGGTAGCTTATAGTAAGGTCGCTTGCAGATTAGGCTTAAGAATGAGTTCCAGTTCCCTAAACTAGGTAAACCTGTCTTATAGGAAACCGGAGGGTATTCCGCCGCTGTTCTTGCATTCCGCCGTCAAAGATTGTTGCTTACCTATTTTGCTACTTTACTTACGTATTGTTCTAGAAGATTCAAAAGATATGAAAATCTACGCAACAAAATATTATAAAAGTATACATATACCCCACGTCTTAATTGTGGCTGTGTGTGTGTGTGTGTGCGTGCGTGCGTGCGTGCGTGCGTGTGTGTGTGTGTGTGTGTGTGTGTGTGTGTGTGTGTGTGTGTGTGTGTGTGCATGTGTGCGTGCGTGCGCGCGTGTGTGTGTGTGTGTGTGTGTGTGTGTGTGTGTGTGTGTGTGTGTGTGTGTGTGTGTGTGTGTGTGTGTGTGTGTGTGTGTGTGTGTGTGTGTGTGTGTGTGTGTGTGTACAGTGTATTTAATATACATATTACTATACAGGTTCTCGCTTATCGGCCGAGCAACCATAGACGTCCACTTTCCACTATACTGTCTCTTGACAACTTTATATCTACAAAGGAAATGTCTCCTCTATGTCATACTAGCATCGGTCAGTCGTTATGTCTCGTGTCAATGTTTATCGTCCTTTAAAGTCTCGTATTATCCTAGTGGTACATTGCTATCCACATATTACGTCTTTGTGTCACCACGCTGGGTCTTCACTCTTGCTCAGGCTACGAGTAGCAAGTTCTTATCATTACATTACAGTGGAATCAGTCAATACCACTCTCAGAGACCATCTAGAATATGAATGTTAAGGATCATAATTATAGCGGAACAATATCTCTAAATAGAACGAATATGGTAATATGATTCTAAGACACTTAGCTTTTGTACTGGACAGTCAGCGCAGCCCCCAGACCTCGATGATAAACCACTTTAACGTAGTAACAAACTCCGGTATTTCTCTTGCTCTTCCAATGTTCCAATCCAACGGTGTGCTCTTTTGAAACTGTCTCCTGTGACACTAATCACTACCTTGCCAGGCTAAATAATCTCTTAAGGCTTTCCTATTCGAGTAAAGCTACATACGCGACACAATATATCCGCTAGGCGGCCCCCTAATTCTCCCCAGTAACGCACACCATTACATTTCACGCACACTATCTCACTTTAATGAGACAGATCACTGACCTAGGATTGTTTATTTTTTTGGTAACATTAAGAATTAAAACCAGTCACCAACTTCCTTAGAGAAACTGAAATTGTCAAAACATATTACTGGAAAATGACAGAGACCTGTTGACATTTCGTATTTTATTCCAAGTATGTTTCTTAGATACATTTCGGTGATTTCGGTAGGTGATATACAATTAAAAAGGCAATGGTACCTACGTTAGATTGACAACGTTATAGTAACTCTATGCGTATTTCACTAAGGTGCAAAATCGCATGAATATAAGCAGGAGAACATTGATGAAATTTTCCTATGATTTTGCCAACTTCTACCGACAATATGGATCTTCCTATCGTATAACTTAATTTCAAGAGAATCCAAGAAAAATGCAACTGATTTCAATAAATCATAGTCCACAAATAAAAATGTTAATGACTTTAGAATTTATCGTGCACAAGTGTGCGCTGTCTTTTACAACCCGACTATCCACGGTCCTACAAAATTAATTGCTACACCACATCATCATCATCATCACCACCACCACGCATGTGCAAAAACTGACCCCATATCACAGTATGCTACCTTCATTAGAAAATTCTAATTTATTACGGAATCTAAAGAAGTGTCATAAAATCGTTTCGTTTAATTTTACGAAGGCCTCAAGTGATATCAAAGACGAGTGAAGAGGCGAGTTGAACCAATTTGTAATTCGTACTGCTGGGGAGGAATCCACAAAGCTCTCAGACTAGTAGCTGCATTTATAGATGGACTAGTATAAGTTGCACCACCGAATGCTCACATATGTGCTACAATTCTAGGGGTCAAATTACATTAGGGACTAGCTGTCAATCAATTCAACGGCTCCTTATGAATATAAGGCTCAGAAACGCAATATTAGGCCCATCTGACAATTTTGACTTATTAGCAATTCTGTCAAATTCACGTTTTAAATCGTGAGACGGCGATATCCAATGACAGGTTAATACGCTTTTCAAGAAGCGTCAAATAGCTTTGTTCAAATTACGACCGTATGTCAAAGCTGATAAAGTTCATTTTTGCAGAATTTAGAGATATTTTTTACTGCCAATCGTATCAGATATTTATGCTGTCGTTACGTGATCCGATGTTTATGCTTCTACAGCGGATAGATGATTTCGCTCGTCATATGTCACATCTGACATCATTTTGATTTCGTGGAGTATCAGATATTTTTACGTGGTCTGATCTGATATTTATGCTGTTACAGGAAAATGATTTATATGCCGGCTGTAAATCATCACATATTTTTACCGCCTTTGTATCGTCATATAACTATACCTTCAATTGATGATCAGATATTTTAGCAGCGTTGCCCATAGTCATATATTTATGCTGGTGACTGTACCTAAAGGAGAGTCATTAACCACTTAAAACATACAAAATCATGTGGCAATCTTGAAGCTATGTAAATTCAAACAGTTATACGAAGATACGAAGATACCACGCCGTGCTTCCGACACATACATAAAATAGTCCATCCACAGTATATAACCAGTATATAACCAGCATATGTTATAATGTTCTAGAATTAAGAGAATCCCTTAGCCTCAGAGTAAATAAAATGAAACAATTACTTGCCTTATCATATTATACTTTTATACGAAAAGTATACACAGTATATAGGTACCTACGTAACTGCCTTCAAGTAAATTACACCTTATGATGACACAATTAAATTCGAGACTAAAATAGCTTTATTTTTTGGCTAATGAGTTAGGTAACAAAATATTAAACAGATGTATGCGCCATACTGTTTTAAGTGATTGTTGGGGTCTTCATTTCACTTTCAGTTTAAAAAACATCCAGAGATTGAAGTGTGCTGAAGCTAGATTAGTATTTTGAAGATTGGTATCTAATAGTGGTCGCGTTGTTCACAATTTGTTCAATAGCACCATGACGGGGCCTGCTATACTATGTCGCATCGATAGTTTTTGCAGCAGCAGAAGTATTAGCGGGAGACCAGTGGAACGTCCAACTGTAGAGGATTACGAGTTGATCTAATTGTTGTGACTATGTCTTTCTCGATTAGGATCCAAGTCGTTGGCACTGCAGCACTGCACATCACTGGGTGGCGTAAACATAATGGCTGGATGATAATTACAGCATCATAAATGGCAAAATCTGCATTTCTCGTAGGTACACGTAACGGTGCTCCTTGTACTTTCTAATATTTATTTAGAATATTAGCTTTGCAAAATCAATAATTGCGTAAGACAACATGACATATATGTCAAATGTCAGACGTACTAAAATATGTCACAATCACGTCACAATAAATCTATCACAAATACACACACATACGCCTATACGGCGTAAAAGACAATGTGACCTGTGTAATAAAAAAATACTCCTCATACTAAAGAAACTAATTGAAACTTTTTACACTAAGAAAGGGCTCGAAGAAGAAAAATATGGAAAATTGCGTTGTAATGGCATGCTTTTTGAACTTCTATATTAGTGCGTTTGTAAAAATACCATATTATCTAGTTTGAGTGCTTATCCAACCACATCACATCTCATATTTTTTCCCTAAAATCATATTATTATCTGGTTGCTGGTATTACATTTTCGAAAATCACGGTTGTCAAAATGAAAAAATCGCTACAGACGTCCGTCCAGCCTGAGGCCGCGCGGCCATCTGCCTACTAAAACGAGACGCGCAGGTCACTTTCCCAGATAAATTGTGTATAGAAAAATTTAAAGCCATTTTTAAAGAAAGTGTCCGTAAAAAGATCTTCTTTACATCATTGTCTATTTTTTGACATTATTCACTTGAGTCAATTTTGCGCCCACTTTATGTACCTATGACTAGAAATAAGATCATAATATTCCTTTTTTTCTTGGCATGATATGATCGAGCGAAGTTTAAAATTTCGTATTTTGGTCCGTAAAAGTAACAAGGGCGATTATTAAACTATAACATATCTCAATATCCCATCATTAAACTCAAGATTTCAGTGTTTATTATTGAATGTAAAATAGCTCGATTTCGGATAACGTGCCCTTAAGGCGATCTCACACGCTCCAACCATGAGCTAAAGACATCGCGATATCATCAACTGTCACAATTCGCGACAACACTCTCTGAAGCTCGTTTCATAAAACCACACTCATATTTTAAGGCCTCTCATTATGGATCACTTGAATAAACTACTATTTAAACCTTAGGTGCTATGAATATTATATGCTTTAATCGAATATCTATCTATCTATATACATATAATAAAGCTGAAGACGGTCGAAAGTCTGCACATCGAAGATATTCGAAAAGAAGTTTGCTGGGGATACTAAGAATCGATAACAGAACACGATCCAAAAGTTTTTAGAATTTTTGTCTGTTTGTCTGTATATTTGTACGCGCATCACGTGAAACCGGCTGAACGGAATTTTTATGCAAACTTTACTAATCTGTCGAGAAAATTCCCGGACAACACATAGGTTATAAATATTATTAAGATAATGGTGCAAAAGGGTTAAAAAATTGGGTCTGAACTTTGTATGGAAACTTCTTAAATCTATGAGCTAAAGACTTGAAAATTGACATGCATATACCTGACTAGAAAGTAAAAAGAACCCCATTCAAACTTTTAGCAAAATGTGGATAAAACGTGAAAAAAATCTGAGACCTAAGTATATTGGAACTTCAGTCACTGACGACGTCGCTGTTTATATTGGAAAACCAGCCACCTTGATCTCTGCCTTCCTATATTTGCTATAAAATCAGAGGTCATCTAAAGTTATTTGAAGGTTGAGTTGAATACGTATCTCGAATTATCATAGTTCACCAACGTCAAAGGGATGTGGGTATACAATTTGGACAAAACGGCGTTCCGCGGAGAATTGAGTATGTCTATGGTATCAATTTTTTTAATGTAGTAAACTACCGTGACTTGCTGAAATATTATTGGGAGCGCATAAGGAGCGCCCCCTAAAGTAATATTTTGGGCCTTTCATTCCTACGAAAACCTTAGCCTTCGCTTCGCTCCTTCTTCGCTTGCCTCCCCATTTACCTTCGGGATTTTGGTCCTCAATGTTCGCTTGCAACACACCGGAAGATGATGAGTGTCCTAGGGGTCATTGCTCGCATTGAGACCGTTCTCAGAAGGGTTGCTTTGGGCCTTATACATTCCATCGAAAAGGCCTTGCTTGCCTCGCCACTCACCTTCGGAACTTTGGCCTGGAATTTCGCTTGCAAGACACCTGGGAATAGTAAGTGTACGTGGGGGCTCGCCATCAGCTTCCAATTGCAAGACACCGGGAGATAATGAGTGTCCGTCCATGGGGGTGCATTTAGAGCGCTTTCTGAAGGAATGCTAATATAAAATAGTCTTTCACTTCAACGTAAACCACCAGGCTTTTGGCCTCGGTTGCGTTGCCACTCACCTACGGGACTTACTTCGCCCTCCGCCTTGCCACTCAACTACGGGATAGTAAGTGTCCGTGAGGGCTCGCTTGCCTCGCCGCTCATCTTCGGTACTTTGGCCGCAGGTTTTGCTTGCAAAGACACATAGAGATTGTAAGTAACCGTGGGGGCTTGCCTTCGGGTTTTCGGTCCTCGAGCTCGCCTAGGTAGCGGTTTCTAAAAGCATGCTATAGGCCTTTAATTCCTACGGAAAGCTCAGCCTTCGGCTTCGCTTGGCTCCCCTTTTATCTTCGGGGATTTGGACCTCAGGTTTCGCTTGCAAGACACCCGAAGATAAAGAGTGGCGTAGGGGCTCGCATTGAGAGCGCTCTCTAAAGGGATGTTGTGGGCCTTCCATTCCAACGTAAAGTTCGGCCTTTGGCCTCGCTGTCACCTGGGGATAGTATAATATAAGTGGCCTTCAGCCCCTAAGTGCTTTCTTAGGGCTTGATTTGGATCTTTCATTGTTACGAAAAGTTGCCTGGCCGCTCGCCGCTTATTTCTGGAATTTAGCTCCGGATACTTCGGATACGAAGATACCTGGGGATAGTTAGTGTACTGGGGGCTCACCCACGGGCCTTCGGCCCCCGAACTCACAAAACGACCGTTCTCTAAAAGCATGCTTAGGGCCTGTCATACTACGAAAAACTCAGCCTTCGGCTCCGCTTGACTCCCCGTTTACCTCCAGAACTTCGGTCCTCAGGTTTCGCTTGCAAGTTACTCGGAGATAACGAGTATCCGTAGGGGATCGGGCCTTAGGCCTTCGAGCTCGCATTGAGACCGCTCTCTGGAGGATTTTAATTCCAATGTAAGGCTCGGCCTTCGGTCTCTCTTGCCTCACCGCTCGGCACTTTGGCCTCAGGTCTCGCTTGCAAGGCACCTTAGGATAGTAAAAGGGCTCGCCCTAGGGTCTTCGGACCTGGAGCTCGCATAGAGAGCGCTCTCTCAAAAGGATACATGGGGCATCTATATAATATTATTGACGACCAATTTTATGAGGGTGTTTATTTAGATTCGAAAAGAATTTGAACTGTTACACGCACAAATTATGGAAATGAAATCTTTATTTTCAGTATGTAGCATGGTTAAATATAAGGATACCATGTAAACCATAATTTATGCCCGTACGAAGTCGCGGGCAAAAGCTAGTTATATAATACGTACCTCTAATTACCAGTGATCGTAACTATTGTAGCATTTTTGGTGCAGCATAGTGTTGTTAACCAAATTGGTATAGACAATAATATGAATCAAAATTGTTAATTAAGGTTAATATTAACGTTATTAACGCTAATTAAGCATTAGGATTGAAATTCTTTATACCAATTCCGTTAACAACACTAGGCTGCTGCGACGAAAATGCTACAAAAGTTGCGATCACTGCTTATTACCTACTGGTAAGTACATCTTTCATGACTTATGAACTTTTACATTATTAGATCATGATTGGGTACCTACAAAAAGTTATGAAGTTTGGGATTGTTGTTGAAGTTCAGCTCAAAATTGCGAAGAGTTAAAGTTCTAGTTTATAATTTGTAATAAATACTGTTAGGTACCCTTATTGTCTAGGTAGGTAGGTAGGTAGGTAGGTATGAGGCCGCATAAGCCTCCGCTGCCAATCTACTGCTATGATGAAGATCAATTTGATGTGTTATAAATTTAATGATACGTGTTTTTGTCCTATCTTAATAGGGGGAGATGCATGAATTTCACGACCCAAAACTTCTTGAAATGGGTATCAGGGTGTGTTTGTAAACGTCCCCACAAGTAGGGGTAGGGGGAGTAGGGTAGCGGTTAGGGTAGGGGTTAAGGGTAAGTTTTTGATGGAATTAGCTAGTTATTAGAGAATTTGTCTTCACATGTTACTAACTTTGTAGTTATGTCTCGTTACTCATAACTGTGTGGTATTTATCTGGGCTTCTAATTAACTGATTTGTTTTTCAGGAGTAGTAACTATTTCTGTTATTAAGTCCGTTTAGTTATTTTTCTTTTTATATCTAAATCGACATGACACTGGCTAATCGATACAAGTAGCCACAATAAAAAAATTAAAAAAAATTAGAGAATTTTCGAGATAGCTCTCATGCTGAGTTCAACCAAATTAATCCGGACCAGTTGGCGCAACATGGTTGACATTTTATCACTTATCACGGCATAACAAATGATAAGTCACGTGATTTGACTACTTATTATATAAAATATAAAAAACTTGGTTTTCCCCAAAATTCGATTGTCAAGTGATAATAATGATAGTTAATAAGAGTGATATGGCAATATTTTCCCTTTAATCAAACAAAGATTTGTTTGTTAATATCACACGTATTATTCAAAAAAAAAGTAGTGGTAAGTAGAATCAAGTAGGTATGAGTAGTTCCGGAGTGTGCCCAAAACAAACAAACTTAAACTTAAAGCCACAATCTTACAGAAATAACAGTATACTATACACTATCTTAGTATTATTTAGAGTTAGTAAAATTACTTCAGGGCGTCCTAACACAGGGTCTACAAGCCTAAAGGGAGACAACAGAAACTGTAAATCTATGTACTTAATTTATATCTAAATGATAATAAAGATGCGTAATTGTGTTTCAGCTTACTGATACCTGTATGTTATCTTCTTTTCAGATCTATTACCAAAGAAAAACACACGATGGTATTCAGAATACACATGTTCTAAAACAAAATTAAGTACATAAATATATGAGAATTCTGTTTCGTTTCATTTGATTGATACCTTTGCTTATAATGCCACCTATATACAGGGAGTTTGAAAGGTGATGTTTCAGAATTCTTCCTTGTGAGCGTTTTCACTTCCACTTGGCTGCTTTACATATATCAAGCATAAAATAAAATGTAGTCAAGTCACAATAAATATTAGTTTATAATGATTCTGTATTTTATTTACGTGCTTTTCTGTGGAAGCTTTGGTTTTCTTTCTGTATATTTTGTTTTCATTATTCTATTGACAAGTTGAGATATTGTATTTAATGAACATTGATAAAGATTGAAGAATGGCACACTAATCGTACATTTTAAAAAGTAACTTAAGTGAGTTAAACACAAGACATTTCTAAACCATCTTAATTTGGTGCCATAATAACAAAGCACTGTGTGGTTATATTGGATGGATATTGGAGAACAATATCCATCCAGTATAACCAGCGAATGGTTAAAAAACTCTAGATGCTAGAGTATTTGAAAGGTAACTAGTAAACAGCTATCCCACGACAAGTGATAGCTATCATGTCGAAAAGTATATCGTTTAAAGGAAAAATGTTCTACAAAACGATAAGATAAACGATAGTGATAACGAATTTTATCTATCTATAAATGACAAATGATAAAACCATCTTAGCCGGCCTGATTAGGTACTAATTATTGAGCGTCAAAGCGCCTGCGGTGGTTGACTAATCCCACTATCCTATTAATTTACTCAATTATACCCAAAACCAATGACAGTTCACACGGAAGTGACAGGCAAATGCTAGTTATATTATATAGCCAGTACACTACTCCAGGAAAAATAAGATTATGACGATTAAGAAACGCGCGTAAGCTCCACAAGGAGATCAGTAAGCGGTTAAGGGAGGCTACGGGTGACCCTCGGGCAGGCAGCTTTCTCGCCCAAAGAATAGCGATTGCTATTCAGCGCGGGAATGCTGCCTGTGTGATGGGCACCCTGCCTAAAGGGCAAAATTTTGATACATTTTTCTAATTGTAATTTATTATAATTAGTTTAATATCATTTTGTATATGTATACTTTAGTAAATAAAGTTTTATCCTTTAATACCATGGTTGCAATAAAATATTAAGATTATGAAAAACACTAATTTATAATAGCGTTTTTTGTTATGATATGATTTAAATGAAGCGTGCATTGTTTTTTTTTTGAGAATTTATCTGGAATATTATAGAGCAAATGTGCAATGAGCAAATGAACCAAAATAAAGACAAAAACATTTAATAATACTTTTTTTTTGATGTCTGAAACTTTGTCCGATTCTGTCGCTGGGTAACTATTTAATTGATAATATATCCTTTACACATAAACAATTAGCTATCGTAAATTGTTTCCAAAATTTTATTTTTCCATCAAGTTGTCAGTTCATTAACTGGACTATACCCTCTTGTCATCTCTGTTTGATTTGCGAACTTGGTAGATGCACTACTGTGATCCAGGTATTTTTACTCAGATAATGGCTGCAAGCTAAATAGAAGGTAGATGCACAATATTCTTTTGAAAAGCCAGCGCTTTTAAGTAAGCTACTAGAAAATAAACCAGAACCTGCTTTGCATTTACATCACATTTTGCTAACTGATTGAATTTACATTGATGTAGACATTTTATCATAAACAAGTAAAGTGAAAAGGAAATTTTGCATTAAACTTGATTGGTACGCGCCTACATTTAAATATAAGTGTTTTCTGGCTATAAAATATATAAGTATAAAAAAACCTTTATTATATTCAAGCGAAGTTCAAACTCTTGCTCCAGTCCAGTCTATCACCTCCTCAAATTCTTACATTGTTATCCCCAACATCCTGTATAGTAATTTAGAAACAGGAAGTGTCTGTGAGATTGTAGGTTTGTAAGTTTGTATTAGTTTGTAGTAGCCTATTGTACCAAATGAGTAACCAGCGGAACCACTCTCATCTAATCAACAAAAAAATCGTGTTTACAATGTGCAATGGACTTTCTGGATAGTCGTAAGCTATAACAAGAGCGGGCAGCTAATTAACATATAAATATAATAATTTAAAAGATAGATAGGTATATCCTATGACCACATTCTGTTGGTAAACAAACGAAAATCGTGATATTGAAAATGTGATATTTCATTGAAATGAAATCGAAAATACAAAAATAACCTAATCAATATTGACGTTTCGTATGGCCGCCAGATCAAAGGCTTGTTTGTGTTGGCCGTCACAAGATTATTGAAATGATATTGAATATTACTTTTATTTGACAAAGGGCTACCCAAACATGTGCCTAAAACCCGGTACACGCATGTTCGAACTAAACGGCTGCCTGGCATCGTTGTGACACCCCGCCGCCATCCCCGCATAATGGCAATGGCACCCATTCTGTGGGGCCATTTTTCGGCGCTACTTACTTAGACTTCTATGGTTTTTTCGTTCGCTGCCAGGTACACATTAATATTTAGCTACGACGTTTACCAAAATAATCATTATATTCAAACTACTTTCCTAGTAGTTTGAACAACTTTTAACAGAATTTGAACCCTCCTTGTTAAAATCTGAAATCAAAGGCAGTCTTACTCAGATTGGATTAATCATTCGGAGAAGACTATTCGTCATAACTAATTTCGCTAAAAGAAGTAGACCTAACTTTCCTAACAAAGTTCATGGAAAGCGACATTTTTTGTGGAAGAAGATAACTTAAAATTACGGTTTTATAGCCAAGAAGGTAGTTTAGGATATATATATATATATATATATATATATATATATATATATATATAATATATATATATATATATATATATATATATATATATATATAATATATATATATAAACCACCTATTATAATAACCAAAGTTGCAAGGGTACCTATCTGTTTTAAGTAAAACATGTGGGGAATTGAAAGAATGGGGTACTCAACGCACAAACAACAAACGGAGGTCTACTCTGTTCGTTATTTTACATCGTGTTCGGAGTTATTCAAAACGACCGGGCAAAACACGTCGATATCTGTAACGATTGGAATAATTATATGTTGTTTTATTAGTTAATACTGAAGCGAAAATAACTAAAAATTTCACTCACAAGAAGACGATACTAATTTATTCGTCAATTTCCTAAAATTATTATATTATTTTAATGCTACAGTACCTATAGGTACTAATAAAACAATATGTTATCCACATTCACTCTCCGGCGGCCGTTACCGCTATATTGCAGAGGCAACCCCTGACACACTCATGCTATGCCAGGCCCAGCAACCTATAGTTTCCTATACCAACACTACAACATCATATTGAAAATTGAAATGCGAAAAGTCTGTGATCGACCCGTGGACACAGAATAAGTAATAGTACAAGTACAGAAATTGCACTTCCTAGCAAAAACGACGTTTAGGCATAAGAAACGTGCCTACTCTATGCATCTCTGTCTATCGTATAACTTGTATTCATTCACACACAGCACGTGTAGCGCTAGGGCTGTCACGCCAAGAATACATCAATGAAGGCAAAAAATGCTCACCAGATGTCGCTTGAGTAAAGTGAACCGATATTAATTTAGTACATGCTTATTTCACAAACAATGTATGTCAGCGTCATTATGAATAACACCACACAAATAAAATTGATCTGCAACTTCTCTATTAACTAATTCAAATTAACTTTTGAAGTTTTAAGGACAGCATGGAGGGCTTTCTGTGTTCATGTTGACCCATGAAAAGGCGCACTTTCAGAGCAAGTGCATTGTAAAATATATATTCAAACCAGTCTTTCATTTTGAAGTAAATTGCATTAAGTAAGTTAAAAGTATAGGTAATAATAAGTAACATGCATTTGTATTGTTTTTGTACATTATACTGTACCTACCTTACATCTTCATAATGTAAAGTAGGTACCCTAAAGTAGGTACCTAATCCTAAGTACCTAAACCTAAGGTTCAAGGAAACCAAAATTCTGACCCTCCCAAGCTTGTATGTCCTTGAAGTAGCCAAGTACGTGAGAGGTAACCTTGAACAGTTCCCGACGCGCGGTGACTCACACAATTATAACACAAGACAACGCGGTGATTTGCGCCCACCCGCCACACGTCTCGCAAAGGCCAAAAAATGTCTTCACTCGATGGGACCCAGGATTTACAACAGGTTGCCCCAAGATGTGAAAAACGCGCCGAGTATGAGGTGTTTTGTTAATAGACTTAAAATTAAACTAGCATTCGATGCATACTATTCCATAAACGAATTTATGAATTAAATAGGCATGAACACTGACAGCCAAATGACTTTTTAACTGGCTCGCTACCCAACCAACTGTTACTATAATATAAAGTAGTATAAAATATCTTCTTTCTGAAACATTGACATATAAACATGTGTACTAACCATAATTATACCATTGTAAACTAAGACATACTTTACTTACCTAAATGTTATAATATTATGTAATAAAATTCTTGGAGATTTTGACAAAAATTGACATGTAAAACTACGTTTTATCAAGGAATAAATGAAATGAAAAAATAAATAAATAAAGCCATAAACTGAGCAGCTGTGGCGGTTTGTTGATTTTTACATGTTTTAAAAAATTATGTTACTTATAATTATAAAATAACACGTTGTTACGTTCGTTCGTCGCGTTCAAGTCGGCGGCGGCGGCATGTCTCAACACGCACGTGTGCTCGCTCGCGCGGTGCCGGCCCTCGACTGACTTGGAACCTGAGGTTCCGCGACCGCTAGGTTATTAACGCGCCGCGCCCCACCCACTGCAAGCCCCCTGCCGTGGAGAACTCATTGTCAAAGGCAACTACGAAATTGTATTAAGTATTGGAAAGCTGTCAAACGACGTTTATTAAAAAAAACCGTGATTGTGAGGTTGGACAAATTTATTATTATATAGTTAGTATATAGTAGATATGAGCGCCGCGCCGGCGCGCCGCCGTCGCCGCCAATTTGAGTCGGCGCGCCGCCGCCGAATGAAATTCGCGGCGCGCCGGCGCAGCGAATTTCGGTTTGCTTTCTCGCTCGCACTCGTAACGTATCCCACCCGCGTTCGTTCGCACGATGGCTTCAGTCGAGTCAAGTATTTTCCCGACTGAACGCGTGTTATTTTTTTGACCCGCGTCGTAAACAATTGCGCCTAGTTCGATTGCTATTGATGTTTACAAAACGAAAATATTTATTTTTTGTCATCAATGATCCAGAGCCGGTTAGTAACAGAAGATCTTTGTCAAAATCAAAACTTTGATTCCACTAAAGCTGGGTCGAGTACTTCTGCTAGTTCTTCAAACTTTCTACTGGATAAAGCACTAGTCAACGTGCAACTTGATTGCGAGAGTGCAGTAGAAAACGAATGCTGGAAATATTGTAGCACAGCGTGTCCTGAGGACTTAGAACCTTACGGTGGAGACGTTGCAGTACTGGAATGACAGGAGAACTTTTATGCCATCGCTGTAGATTCTAGCACGCTCGATTTTAAATATACCAGCCACCAGCACGCCAAGCGAGAGATTATTTTCCACGGCTGGACTCGTGATAACGGCGAAGCGTTCACGGCTTAATCCATAAAATAGGATAGTATTTATCCATGATAAATATCAGTTTTGCATAGAAGCTATAGACAAGTAAACAGTCTTCTTTGGTATAATACTAAATATTATATTTAAAGTACTGAAATGATTATTTTTCTTCAAAAATGATCGCTGATTGATTTTATAAGACTTGGTATTCGTAATTGTAACGCGTGTGACTTTTAATTTACTTGGATGATTAATATATAATTATTTTACCGAACTAGTGATCTCTAACTGCTTGTTTGACTGGGAAAGTGCAATTATTTAATGCGTATTATTTCTTTAATATTATACGATCCCGATTTATTTACTTAAATTAACAATAAAAAAAACCATTTGTTGTGAGCGCCTGATGAGCGGTGCGATCAGAGACACGTTTTTTAATTAAAGATTCTGACGATTATATAATATATACTGTATGCTTCTTATGTTATTTCGATTATAACCATGATTTTCATTGAAAGTGTTTTTTTTTGTTAGTTTAGTGTGAAACTTTTAAAAATATGATTATTTATATAATTATATACTCGGTTACTTTGTTAAAATAAATAAAACTTTCTTTATAGTAACAATAAGTAGGGGTTTTTTTCACAAATTGCTCCTTTATAAAAATCTAAAGCACAAGGTCACGCCGCCGTGACGCCGCCGCCGCCGCGGAATTTTGCCTATCACGCCGCCGCCGCGGAATTGGCTATCGGCGCTCATATCTAGTATATAGTAAGTTTTAAGTTTTTTTTTAGTTTTTTTTTTTAACATCGTTATAAAAAAACTTTACAGATATTGCTTTACTCTTTGAATTAGGGTCACGGAATAACAAACCATTGGAAGTGGTGAGTGGCGGTCCAGTGTCACCGAACATGAGCAGAACAGCTCCTTTCTTGCAACCGCACGCGGCGAATGACATGCGTACAAATATGGAAAAAAAATGTTTGTTATAGGAAAATGCTGTATTGCGCTGTTGGAAGCTGCTCAAATAATAGCACAATAAAAATGTGTTTCTTGGAGGAATTTCCTATAATCGGTGCAGATTGTTTTATTTAGAATATTTAGAAATAATAAAAATTTCGATTTCTCAGACACAATTTGCGCCAGTAGTCAGGGAATGTGAGTTCTATTTTCAAGCATTAAGTTCACAATCCTGCGTATTCTTTCGCTATTCTGAATGTTAAGTTCGAGTGCGTCCCGAGGTTCGCTACTCAAATGCTGTGCCTAATGTCGATAATTGTTATCGATTAATTGAAAACTCAACATTGAATAGTTTTAAACTTTTATGAACATAAGTAATATTTAAATAATATGCCATATAAAATATAATAACTATTAAAAGTTATTAAAATACTACAAATGGTATTAATAATTATGTAGGTACTAAACAAGATTTTATTAGAAACAAATTGTAACTAAGTCTTAAATATCGATAAGCCAAATCTTACCCACATCCCTATATAGCCATGTAGTCGTATTATCATACGCATTTCGCAGTACATGCGTCTTTTTTGCTCTGAAAATACTGCCATCTGGCGTCGAGTAGCCGAACCACCACGTCTCTTGCAAGTTTTGCAGCGCATATGGTAACAGACGTAAGAAATAACTTACTTGACACTCTAAATTAGACCGTAGATAGTACTGGTTAAAGTACCTTTTGCATATAAAATTTGCTACCATTAACAACTTATTGGCACCGTTTGTTTCAAAAAATCGAAAGCGTATTGCAATTGTGTTTTCGTGTATTTATTGAAGTGTGGTTGTATGCGTGCCTCGACAGTGGTTGGTTCTCTATCAAAATCAGTCGAATGCCACTTCCAATGGTTAATTATTCCGTAAATTAGGGTAAATCGCCATAACTGGCCACCGATTGAAAGTGGCCAGTTATTGGCGATTTGCCCTATATCATGTCAGTACATGAATGTAGAATACTCTGGATAGGCTATTATGGTAATAATAATACCACGTGCGAGCGAGCTGGTAGCATACAAATCTCGATAAGTGTGACAGAAAGGCAAATATCATTCATTGTCCTTGTCATAGTTCCACTTTTTTTGTTTGCCACAACTGATTTAGTATGAAGTTGTGGCACACAAACCATTACCCGTCCAAATTTAGTAGGTTGTTTATGGCAAGTCATCAGCCATTTTAAGACGAATTCTTAATTTAGCTGAATAAGAGCTTTTCCGTCCCTCACTGTGATAACATGTACAGCCCGTCCATAGTATTCTAGGTTCATGTGTCAGTACCTTTTTTTTTTGCTCTACCTAGGCCCACAATTTTACCAAGATATGTAAGGTAAACGTCCGAGACTCGGACTCCGAGTGCTTGACGCTGTACTAGTATTTGGCATGGGCACCTTATGTCAAAGCAATATGGATTAGATTATGTATGTTCAAATCAATATACACGGAGCTCGCAAGGAATCCAAAAGATTTTAACCACACATCCCTGAGGTAAAAAAAATGAACCCGAGTCAAATTCAGCAAACTAAAGATTTTTTTTTTATTTTTCGTTTTTTTTTTATAAAATGTGGATGACAACTAAGTATTGATTCTATATGAAACTTATCCTTTTTGATAGAATGTTGCCGATTATTTTTCAAAAAAAGAATGACTTTAGTAAGTGGTGTGGTAGCTGTCACTTTGATGTCTGTCAATAGCGACGCTAAACTTAACAACAGTGAATAATCACAATAAATAGTTTACATGAAAATTTATAATTTCTTCAAAACTAAGCCGGGTTTGACTTCGGTTCTTATATATTTTTTAATCCTAATGACCCATGGAATGCGTGGTTAAAATCTTTTGAATATAAAACAGAATATATAAGTTTATTATATAGCATTGCATGGCTTCTCACAACACTTTTGACGAGCCTAGTTGCTCTAAGCTGGAGCTCTAGCTATCTCTATGCTCTAGCCGGGTTCAAATCCCGGTAAGGGCATTTATTTGTGTGATGAGCACGAATATTTGTTCCTGAGGCATGGGTGTTTTTCTATGTATTTAAGTATTTATTTAGTTATATAAGTATATATATCGTTGTTTAGAACAAGTTAGTTAGTTTTTCGAATTGTGTAAGACCCCAAATATTTATTTATTTTATTGACTTGTAACTCATAATGTACCACATTTATTGCACACACATATATTTTACACTTTAGCCAGTCGGCGCCAAATCAAAATTACTTAGATACACTTAGATTAATTTAAGAACTTAGTTATTAAGGTTAATAAAAACGGTTTAATATTTATATGATTGTTTGGCGCCGACTCAAGATTATTTAGGTACACTTAGATTCATTTAAGAACTTGTTATTAAACTAAATAAGAAACGTTTATTATTTTTTGGTTTTCAATTTTTTTTCGGCGGTTTAATTTTTTGTTAAAAAGTTTTTATGTTAAATAAACGTAGGTACGTAATTTAAATTAGGCCGTTTGATTTGTATGAAAAAAATACATCCTAAAATTATAAAATTACTAATATATATCTGAATAAATTCACTAAAATCCGTATAAGTACTGATAAATCGGTATATATGGCAACATTGACTGACGTAGCTCATTTGACTCGCGATACATTGAAAATGGCGGTCATTTCAGCATTATTTACATGTCCGCCACATAAAATAAATAACATTTTGTGATTAACAACTAATGGCAAATAAAGAAGGATTAAAACATGTAACAAACAATTATTTGAAATCAGATTAGGCTTCTCTACAAAAAGTTATTCCGGAAGTCACGTGATACATTTTGAACTGTACCCCTATACAAGAACGCGACCAAAGAAGTATCCACTTCAAAAAGTGCTCGCTGGATTCGGTATTTTGTTTTAAGACGCGTAGTGCGTTTGTGGGTGTAAATACTACTAGGACGCACAGAAAGTTTACCTTATCCCGTACTCACAGAGAGATCGCACCAGGCGCGCTAGCCGTCCCTTTCTAGCAATATGTAAGTGCTATCGGGATGCATACAACTAAACGGCTCAGCTATGCTCGGAGCCTGTCGATGCGAATAGCTGCGTATAGCACACCGTTGGAGCGAATTGGATTGCATTACTATAGAATCATATTCCAGCTACGGTAATCATCCATTAACGTTACAATAATCATCAGCCTATATACATGTACGATTATACGTGTCACATAACGAGATTATATTCGTTAATGTATTCCATAGGTAGTTACGAACAGAACCATGCAAAACTTTGACTAACATCGCCCCACTTCGCCCGAGCCCAGAGCCGCCAACAGAAAAGTCCTTCATTTAGCATTGCAAATTTTCCGCAGTCGATTCAGAATTCTGACGCAAAAGTCGAAGTGCATCGTGACGTATGCAACTGGTAAGATACTCTACATGAAAATAATTTAATGTGCCTAATATGGGAAAGCGAAAAGGCTGGCAAAATTACGGGCAAATCTATAATATATAGTATTATGATGATATAAATTTGCGGCCTGTAGGTACTTTACAAAATTTTAAAGAAACCACGTTTGAAATATATTAATAATATGAAGTTCCGATTGAATTCCAACATTTTAAATACCTACATATTGTTACGTCCACGGGGTGGGTAACGTGATAGAAAATACACTAATTGATCACTTATTCAAAGGAATGCAAACTTTATTACAAAATTACTAATTATCAAGGCTTACTTAATAAATCACTTCACATAGTGTCATACACACTTTTCACTCGCTTCGCTTTGAGATTCGCACTGTTCGCAGTTTAATTCAAAACTCTCTCCACTGCGTTGGCATGCGGCTTATATACCCGGAGACCTTTGCACTCTAACATTCCGGAGAAAGCTTGAATAATCGGTCCAAGGTCCAATTCTAGGAACGGCGACCCCTCGGTTCGTGAATGTTCCAGAGCGTCTAGATTGTTCGAAGCTCGTTTTGACTCGACGACTGGAATATTCCCGAATATGCTGTCCCTTTCTAGTTGTCTCTTTCACACATTTCTCGAATCTTCTCAATGTAGATGTCTCTTTCTAATAGTGCTCTCTTTCACACACTTGTCGAACCTTCTCAATCTAGGTGTCTCTCTCTAATAGTGCTGTCTCTTTCATTCCTTCGAGAAATTTCGCCATATACTGTAGTGTGAAAACATGTTTCAGGCGCCTGAAAACAACGGCAACTAGGGTGAATTTTCAATCTTCTAGTATGTGGAAGAGCCACCTCTGAAACGGCCTGAAATCACTTTTCAGCCTGCTGAAAACGCTTCTAAAGCATAGAAAATCAAGTTTGAAGTTTATACTACCGGCGCAACAATATACTGCACGTTGCATGTCTAATGGGTCTGAAATGGTACTTTCTCACTTTCTTTCATTTAGGTACCAACCGACTTTTGTTACTCTGAGGACAGAAAGCACTTTTGAACGCAAATTACCTAGCTACATAAATAAATAGTAGTCGAGAGATGCTTGCATAGTTATTGGCGACTGTTGGGAGGGAGGTTTGTTTACTCGTATGAAGCGGAAGCTCTCACCAGCTTCGTTAGATAAAATAGTCAGAGTTTTGAGTGAAATCACTGTTCTGAATAAATGTATTGTTATTTTTTTTTCTCTCTCGCATTCCGTTTGATTAATTTTTCCCTGCAGTTAGAACGTTGGTTACGAGATATTATCAGATCTCTATAAATTAAAGTGTTCAAGAGCTTCAGGTTTCAGATTGGCTGTGGGTTTTTAAGTTTCAGTAGGGGATTGTTACAATTTGAACCCACATTTAATCTTACTGCCTAACCTTGGCAGATGACTTTACCAACTAAGCTTTAGATCAAGATACTAAAACGACGAAATTTTGTCATGTGTTTCTTAATTGATTTCTGTGTTTGATATTAACCCATTCATGGCCAATGACGACACATACGCGTCAGACCGCCGTAGTCGCTTTTCGCTACATAAGAGGAGAACCCCGGGATCGGCTACGAGCGTAGCGCGTAGCGATTCTTGGCCCTGAATGGGTTGGGCTTTACCTCCCGTAGCGCCCTCTAGCTTTATATGAAAATCGCAATGGTAGAATATCAAGATTTCATTAAGTAATTAAGGCGGCGTTTCGGAGCAGCGCCGCGCGAAGTTTAGGTTTTTAGCGCTACTCACACAACGATAGAGGCTCGCGCACCGCACACGCACACATGCACGTATACACAGTGGGGCCACAGATTATATAATAGTTCTACGAACAGATACTCAAGTCTGAATAAAAATGCCAATACCTACAGCTTTAAGTGCCTACGAAATTTAACAATGGAGCGACCTTGAACGCGCGGGTCGTTGCCCGCATGCGCCGGCCAATCGACGCTAGCGTTGACACCGCTTAGAAATGATTTTGTAATTAATAGTTGAGTGAAATAAAAAACGGTTTACTTTTTAAATTATTTTACAAAACAAATTTCTATTATAATGTGTAAGTACACTATGGTGAAGCAATTGTCCCATTTTTACCCTTTGGGTACGGAACACTAAAAATTAAATAGGTATATATAAATATCCGAGGTTTCTCGAGATACTGCCAGTATCTGAACTGCATAGTCACTTACATACATACATACAAGCATATCAACGCAGCATGTTAAATACAATTGAAGCCATGTTACCTATCGCTCACCCTGTCTATGGTTACGACATACGACAGTTTGAATGTAGGTACCACCACATATTACAAAACGAAACCTTTTGTGTAGGTAAGTAACTTAATTTAAATATATCCGGACGACAGTACGAAATAAAGTTTGTTAGGTACCTAACCTTCTATCTTCGTTATTTATAGCGTAAGTATATGAATAACGTAATAGTTTAAAAGTAGCATTACAAACATGAAAGTAGACACCAGGCATAATTAGTTTTAATGTATTGTGTTAAAATATTCTGATTACGTGTTTCATTCTCGCGAGTGAATTCCAGCCCTTCCAAAAAGTCATAAGTCCCTATAGCAACGACGATGTATACGCCCTTTCTTAAGCTGCAGTGCGAATCTTACTAAGTAAACTATTATACCAATTGCTGTTATACAGGGATAAACATAAACATTTCATCTACGAAAACAACTAAATAATTTGGACATCATGGCAGTGGCGGAGTAAACTTGTCTACAAATTAATTACGTATTTGAAATAGGTATTTAAGATTCAATGTTCCGTACTGAATTAGTACTTAGGTAACTATATAAAGTATGTAAATAGGTAGGTAAGTTACTAATCTGTCATCGTCAGTCGGCAGAGATAAAAGGATAAATGTCTATTTGTTAAACTGTTGTCACACCCCACAACTCTGCAGTGAACCGAATTTACTCGCAACGAAGTCATTTTCAATACCTAACTGTGCGCATAAGCAGCGTCCGGCCGTGAGCGCGTGTGCCAACCAACTGGCTGAATGAACCGACCTCGGTTTCCAAAGTGTAGGTATATATCTTAGTTCCCACGGTGCAGTTAGGTAGCACTGGTGGGGCGTCGGACTTTGACTCGCCAACAAAATTGTAACTTTGGATTTTGTTACCAAATATAAAAATTGTTATGTCAAATATAGGTATTTCATCTGAATACCTACCAACGTTCGCCCGAACCGAGCGCGCAGCCTATCTAACTATGTGGACAGTTGTTTTGTTCGACCGAACGGCTTATAATTAAAGCAATGACGCGTAATTCAATGTTGGAGAGGCAACCAGATGGCTAGCGGTATTTGAGCTCCCGAAGTGTTGTGGAACCACCCTGTGCAACCCGAATTGAGCCAACTGTGACTGGTTCGGAAATAGGAGAAGGGTTGTAAAAAAAAAATGTTGCGTGGCAACCGATTGAAACGCGGTAGCCTGAAAGTGTGTACGCTGTCTATATAGTGGATTTTTTATGCCATCCCTCCTAGTGTGACCGGAGCCGAGTAAACGAGCGAAGAAAAAAAAATAAAAAATTGGCAGGCAACCGCTTGAATAAAAACGCGAAATTCGACAAAAGGGGAATACGCCAAGAATACGCGCAATAAAAGGTTTTGCAATCAATTGCCATGGACAATTTTTGCTTGGGAGGGACTGTTGCCTCTCCGACATTGAATTACGCGTCATTGCTCTGAATATTAGGCGAGGGCGATTTTTGCCATATGTATGTAGGAGGGTCGGGCGGAACTGGTGGAGATTCATTATTTTCCCCACTCTCGTTAACCATGATATTTCACGAAATAGAAGTCGATCTACACTCTTTAGGTTTAATCAGATTGATAAGAATTACAAATAGCGCGAAATAATCATAAATCACTCGGATGAAAACAAATTACTAATTCTGTAACACGGAACGTGAGGAGATTCATTATTTTCCCCACTCTCGTTAACCATGATATTTCACGAAATAGAAGTCGATCTACACTCCTTAGGTTTAATCAGATTGATTAGAATTACAAATAGCGCGAAATAATCATAAACCACTCGGATGAAAACAGATTACTAATTCTGCAACACGGAACGTGAGGAGATTCATTATTTCCCCCACTCTCGTTAACCATGATATTTCACGAAATAGAAGTCGATCTACACTCCTTAGGTTTAATCAGATTGATTAGAATTACAAATAGCGCGAAATAATCATAAACCACTCGGATGAAAACAGATTACTAATTCTGTAACACGGAACGTGAGGAGATTCATTATTTCCCCCACTATCGTTCACCATGATATTTCACGAAATAGAAGTCGATCTACAGTCCTTAGGTTTAATCAGATTGATTAGAATTACAAATAGCGCGAAATAATCATAAACCACTCGGATGAAAACAGATTACTAATTCTGTAACACGGAACGTGAGGAGATTCATTATTTCCCCCACTCTCGTTAACCATGATATTTCACGAAATAGAATTCGATCTACACTCCTTAGGTTTAATCAGATTGATTAGAATTACAAATAGCGCGAAATAATCATAAACCACTCGGATGAAAACAGATTACTAATTCTGTAACACGGAACGTGAGGAGATTCATTATTTTCCCCACTCTCGCTAACCATGATATTTCACGAAATAGAAGTCGATCTACACTCCTTAGGTTTAATCAGATTGATTAGAATTACAAATAGCGCGAAATAATCATAAACCACTCGGATGAAAACAGATTACTAATTCTGCAACACGGAACGTGAGGAGATTCATTATTTCCCCCACTCTCGTTAACCATGATATTTCACGAAATAGAAGCCGATCTACACTCCTTAGGTTTAATCAGATTGATTAGAATTACAAATAGCGCGAAATAATCATAAACCACTCGGATGAAAACAGATTACTAATTCTGTAACACGGAACGTGAGGAGATTCATTATTTCCCCCACTATCGTTAACCATGATATTTCACGAAATAGAAGTCGATCTACAGTCCTTAGGTTTAATCAGATTGATTAGAATTACAAATAGCGCGAAATAATCATAAACCACTCGGATGAAAACAGATTACTAATTCTGTAACACGGAACGTGAGGAGATTCATTATTTCCCCCACTCTCGTTAACCATGATATTACACGAAATAGAATTCGATCTACACTCCTTAGGTTTAATCAGATTGATTAGAATTACAAATAGCGCGAAATAATCATAAACCACTCGGATGAAAACAGATTACTAATTCTGTAACACGGAACGTGAGATTCATTATTTTCCCCACTCTCGTTAACCAGGATATTTCACGAAATAGAAGTCGATCTACACTCCTTAGGTTTAATCAGATTGATTAGAATTACAAATAGCGCGAAATAATCATAAACCACTCGGATGAAAACAGATTACTAATTCTGTAACACGGAACGTGATGAAGTCGGCGGAAGGTTGGGAGCACAACCGCACTACTTAAGTACCAGGATATGGTATGGCAACCAACTAAAATCCAGTGTTCCTAAGTAGTATCTATCACTATATTGCATTTCTGATCTGCCACCTTGTGAGGTAGGGTTTCGTGCAACGGGAGCTCTAACCATTAAACGTGTGATATTAATACTCAATGCAGATTCGTCGCAGTTGCTTGCATATGCGCTAACCTGCTGATCATGCTGTGTGCACTTGCCTTGGATGTCATGCTAGTCTATAAGCTACTCAGAATGAACCAATGTATCTTATAATATATGATGTCTGTAAAGTGTAGGTACCTAATAAATAAATAAATTGCTCGCATTGAGACCGTTCTCAGAAGGGTTGCTTTGGGCCTTACATTCCAACGAAAAGGCCTTGCTTGTCTCGCCACTCACCTTCGGAACTTTGGCCTGGAATTTCACTTGCGAGACACCTGGGAATAGTAAGTGTACGTGGGGGCTCGCTTCATCAACTTTCACTTGCAAGACACCGGGAGATAATGAGTGTCCGTCCATGGGGGTGCATTTAGAGCGCTTTCTGAAGGAATGCTAATATAAAATAGTATTTCACTTCAACGTAAACCACCAGGCCTTTGGCCTCGGTGCCTCGCCACTCACCTACGGGACTTACTTCGCCCTCCGCCTTGTCACTCAACTACGGGATAGTAAGTGTCCGTGAGGGCTCGCTTGCCTCACCGCTCATCTTCGATACTTAGGCCACAGGTTTTGCTTGCAAAGACACCTAGAGATTGTAAGTAACCGTGGGGACTTACCTTCGGGTTTTCGGCCCTCGAGCTCGCCTAGGTAGCGGTCTCTAAAAGCATGCTATAGGCCTTTAATTTCTACGAAAAGCTCAGCCTTCGGCTTCGCTTGGCTCCCTTTTTATCTTCGGGAATTCGGGCCCCAGGTTTCGCTTGCAAGACACCCGAAGATAATGAGTGTCCGTAGGGGCTCGCATTGATAGCGATCTCTAAAGGTTTGCTTTGGGCCTCGCTGCCACCTGAGGATAGTGAGTGTCCGTTAGGCTCGCCCTAGGGCCTTTGGACCTGAGGCTCGCATAGGGAGCGCTCTCTAAAATGATACTTTGGGCATCTATATAATATTATAGAAGAACAAGTTTATGAGGGTGTTTATTTAGATTCGAAGTGAACTGTTACACGCACACTGCACAGTCCATGTAAATTAAATCTTTATTTTCAAATTTGTTAGATGTATGGTTAAACATAAGAATAAAAAATATCATGTAGTTAAATCATAATTTATACGCCTACGAAGTCGCGGGCAGAAGCTAGTTAATAAATAAATAAATTACAGCATTGATTGTGACGACCACTTTAGCCTAGTTGGAAGTGACCCTGCCTACGAAGCAAGAGGTCCTGGGTTCGAATCCCGGTAAGGGCATTTATTTGTGTGATGAGCACGAATATTTGGTCCTGAGTCATGGATGTTTTCTATGTATTTAAGTATTTATTTATCTATATTAAGTATGTTTATCGTCGTCTAGTACCCATAGTACAAGCTTTGCTTAGTTTGGGACTAGGTTGATTTGTGTAAGATTGTCACCTAATATTATTATCTGTGATCAGGAGCAGAAGGTCGCCATATTTTCCAATATAGAAATTAGAAGCAGGTAATTAACAATTTGGTAGGACGAATTAAATGTTGTCTCTTGTATTTATTTTGCGATAATAAAGTCCTCTAACATGGGGGCATAAAAAAAGTGTACAAAATATCGAAGTTCTAGGAACAAAAGCAGAAGGTACATTTTTTTGGAATGTCTCCAAATAGCTACATAGGTATAGTTTTACAACAACACCTTTCCTCCACACGTGGATATATACGTAACAATATGTTCTAACCGTTACTCTAAATTACTTCTATTTACATAATTTGACAACAATGAGCAGAGCACTAAAGCGTTCTGCTTACAAAACAACCAAAATAAAAAAGACACGTAAATCTAGCAATAACATGCTTCTAACCAACGTCACAAGGTCTTGCCAGTAAGCCAAATTTACGTGGTCTCTGAGTAACAAATGAGTTCATAAAGCAAACATTGTCCGCGTTATGCATATTTTCATGCGGACCCTCCAATCCCGAAGGATTTACGGGATTTATAAATATATCTACGCTGTGAGCATTGTGTTCATTGAAGTACAGTTCAGCACTTGCCTTGGTAACAAATTATACCACACCACAGAACAGTATATAGTATGCCAATACGACTAGGTACAATAAGGACGTGTTAGTTCATCAAACTCACAAGTAAAACCTATTGATTGCGTGACCCAGTTTTTAGGGTTCCGTACCCACAGGGTAAAAACGGGACCCTATTACTCAGGCTCCGCTGTCCGTCCGTCCGTCTGTCACCAGGCTGTACCTATCTCATGAACCGTGATAGTTCAACAGTTGAAATTTTCACAGATGCTGTATTTCTGTAGCCGCTATAACAACAAATACTAAAAAAACAGAATAAAATTAATATTTAAGGGGCTCCCATACAACAAACGTGATTTTTTGGCCGTTTTTATAGATAATGGTACGGAACCCTTCGTGCGCGAGTCCGACTCGCACCTGGCCGGTTTTTGAATCTTAATGTGCAAAAAATGGAATTTCATCCGTTCCTGCTAACTGATGGTACTAGGTACTAGTATCTAAATGTTTTTTTATTGTTGATAATATTCCAACTTGTTACAATGTAAAGTTCTGTTCATTTGACTACAAAAATATGTATCTTTCTGTAGTCGATTGTAGGTACGCGTTGGTGAAACTTAAAAGTTAAAACTATAATTGGCTTCGTGCCGGTGCACGAAGCCATGCGTGTAGGTAACAAAATATTTATTACAACGTAAATTACTTAGGAACTAATAAGTACACATTATTTACAATTAAATTACCCAGTTTTAACTGATTTCTAATTCTATATTAAGTTACAACAAACATATGTTGTACAGTCAGCGTGATATAGTTAGTAGCAGCCAAGGTAGCCAAATATTTCGGTACACGTCTGTATTACTGTAAGAATAAGGGTGCGTTACGAAATATTTGGCTGCTCTGATTGCTACTAACTATATGAAGCTGACTGTAAATCCACAAAAAGTATAATTTTTATAGCGTGTTACCGTGGTAAATATATTAATGGGTGTTTCTAATCAACGTGAGCTGCAATCTCTAAACATAGTTAATAAAAATATACCTTATTACGAGTTGGACCTAAGTGGAACCTGCTGTTAGTTTTTTTTTAACTCAGATAGACCAGACCACATAACCCACAATGGCAAGTATTCCGTTTCTTAAGATTATGATAATTACCTAATGATCGTTGTTCGATCTTAGCTTCGAGTCATTAACCAAAAATTTCCCGTCCTCTTAAAAAGTCAATTCGTCGCTCAGTTTTGCCGTGAAAGACGGACAAACAAACACACAGATACACTTTCCCATTTATAATATTAGTATGGATATTCATTTCAGGAAATATGCATTAGACTCAAAGTATGTTATATTAAATGTTATTACATCAAAAGATAATTTTATAAAATGTTAATTATATCATATGTAAATATATTGAGTGTTGTAATATGATTCAATAATTATATCAAATGACGTTATTGCTACAAATATTACATCATATTACCTATAGGCATCGTTACGCACCGCTTAACGATAACATTACCTTATTTAAAAGGAAGTTAAAACGTGCTTATTTGTGCATTTCTTCATGATTCAAATTAACCAATAGTATTTAATTTACTTTTGTTTATTTTGACGTATTCTTGTTTCGTGCGGCGAAACGTAGAATTACTAAGCCAATTACAAGCTTGAAATATTATCTCATGAATATCACTTGAACAAAACAAATAAATCTATTCGTATTTTCCTGATACTATTCAATAAAAAGATATGAATGTTTTCTTTTCTCTATACTATCACGTAATGCGATATCGGCTAATTTCGTTACCTTCTGAAATTCAACAAACAGTTTCTTCGTAGCTTTCATTTTGCAATTAGGTACAATTTCAATTTATTTCAATATGAGTGCGTCGATGTGTCTAATACTTGATTATGCGCTTACACAAAACAGAGTTACATTTGGCCAAGAAGCCGAATATAATTATGGCCTATACGCGTAGCAACATAGCTCTTTCTGCCGCTGCGAGCGAATAGAACCCAATGGACAAAAACGGCTCGCAAAAAGTCAAACCCCTGAAAACCCTAATCATTTCAAAAAGTCAAAAACTAGTTCTGACTTTGGGCTCATGATTTGCTTTTCAAACGAAAGTGGTCTGCAGTTCGGTGTGGGAGACGGCGCGCTGCGTGGGCGTGCAGCGCGCGCGCACGATCTGTCCAAAACTCGTGCGGAACTGCCGCGACATCGAGCAGTACAGCACGAAGTTGATGGCGCCATTCAGCAGCGCCAGCGCATCCATCAGCTCCCCAAACAGGTCGTAGCAGCGCTTGAAGAAGCACCGCCCTAGCACGCCGCTCAGTAGACCTGAGGAAGATATATATTTTATTTTATTAAAGAATGTGTGCGTTCAGCAGTCAAATGTATTATAAATAAATATTAGGGGACATTCTTACACAAATCAAACTAGCCCCATAGTACGCTCAATAGGAAATGAAATATATTATTAATAACAATTGTTACAGGTCTTGCAATATTGAGCGTTCAATAGTTTTGATAACTATTGAATACAATGGGTTACAGTTTTCGTATTATATATGTCAATTATCTTCATATTGTATTCGAATATTGTTATACGTCACACTATATTTTATAGCTTTACAGGTTTATTGGTAGACTAAAAAACTCATCATATGAATAAAAATACTCCTGTGTTAACCACTTTTTCAGCCTAACCTTGAACGCTGCGGTGGAAGTCGCATCTCTCACAGAGTCCGGAAGGAGGTTGTAAACAGAGGGGCCTGCATAGTACACGGATCGCTCGGACTTGGTCAGTCTGTGCGGTTCGGCGATCAGCCTGTTGTGGTGTCTATTGCTGCGCAGGTTGTAGTTGGTATTAGTGCCTTTGCGCTTAAACATATCCAAGTTCTCGTGCGTGAACACTGAGACCTGGTATATGAATAAACAAGGCAGGGGCAGAATCTTAAGATCGCGGAAAAGGTCACGCGCTGGAGAATCCCCTGGCCTACCGGCCATCGCACGGATAGCGCGCTTTTGCTGTGAGAACACACGCTTCCAGTCGGAGGCGCGACCCCAAAACTCCACGCCGTAAGTCAGGAGCGAGTGCAGTGTCGCGTAATAGCATTCTCGCACAGCGCCCCGTCCGGCGGCTCGCTTGCACAGTTCGTCGATGTGCGCCTCCCATGTTAGGGCGCTGTCTAGGTGGAACCCGAGCAGGCGTGCGCCGTTGACGTGCTGTATAGGGGCACCGCCGGCGCACACCCTCATCTTTGGGCTTGAATGGCCGTTTAGCTTGAATGGCATGAACTTGGCATGAAGCTGGTTTTTTCTTTGTTTAGGGCCAAACCGTTTGTCTTGAACCATTGGTGCAATTGCTCCATGACGGAATTTAGTGCCGCTTCCAACTCCCGCTCTAACCAACTCAGCGGTTGCGCTGACAACTGCTGTGACGTCATCGGCGTACATGAATATTTCGGCACCTTTAATCGCCTTTGGCAGATCGTTCAGCAAAACGCCGAACATGGTGTTGGAAAGGCACGATCCTTGGGGGACCCCCATCAAATTTTAGGCTTGTGTTATGGGTACTAGACGACGATATATATTATAAGATATAAATACTTAAGGTGGTTCGATCGCCATACAAACGTCGATCGTCTTTTGACATTCGCAAGCTAACGGCGTAAAGAAACTTATGTAACAATCTTTCATAAATTGGCTTCCCATTTGCGTGAAATTCCCCTTTTTCGCAAAGTACTCGTATCACGTGACAAACTAATTTCTTAAATTGTTTTAATTAATTATTACTAACTACTTGCCAAGAATTTGGTCCTCACCCTTTTCCACACCATCACAAAGTAGAATCTTTGGCCTAAATTAAAAAGCTAAAAGCTTACGGGCGTTTCAGTCAACAATTCCCCTGTTCTATACAATTTGCTTTTTATAAAAGTCTTCTGTGCCAAAAATTCACAAATTTCTGGTACATGCGCCTGTTGCTAATAGTGAATAGGTAGGGGAGACCTGTACAAAACCGTATACCGGGATCGGGGTACAATCGTACTCCATGCCTATTTCAGTTTTAAATTCTAATTTCCCACTCGCGAGCCGCTCATCGGCGGCGACCAAATAGGAGCTACTTGTCAACAAAAACTAAACTAAAATAGCGAGCATAATGTCAAAATTGACAGTCAAGCATTTCTGAAATCCAACAGAGTTAAAACTGTAACCTTTTGTCGTTCTTCCCCAATCGGATGTCATCACTGTCATCACTGATCCCCCCTGAGACCCAGGGTACTCTTTAGTAATTTTGAATTCGGAACTTTTAGACATTCAGTAAAAGTTTAAAGCCTATTTTGAAATTTTTACACAATTTTGCACGCGGGGTCTTAGGAGGTTAACAAGGGCTGTACTAAGTACTATGCCCTGAACGTGCTACCGGTCTACTTTAAGTACTTTACATTGTAATTTTAAATTATTTTACAAAGAATTATTTTAAGTAAGTATTATGGTTTGGTGGATACCAAAACAACGTTATGTTGCTTAAATAAATCATATATTAAAAAACGAAATCAATCATTACGCCTATTCTTATGAATCAAAGCAAGGAAATTGGCATATAATATCGTTAATCTATATATTGAGAGATTGGCATGAGTAATGAGCTGCTCGAAAATAAATCACCGCAGAATACCGCAGACTAATTGGCAATTATGCCTGTCATTAGCAAAAAAAGACCGGGTTGCACTCCGGGAGTGCCGGCATAAGTGAAAACTCAATGACATTGTAACAGTTTTTCGATCAGATCACGTGTCCGTCTTACGAATTTTCAATCTGTCGAATGTTACGGTCACGTGACCAGGGGACCGAATTTTGACTTTCGAGCACTCGACTCTTTCACTCGAATACGGTCAAAAAATATTAAATACTATTTTGAAATAGCGATAGAAAATTTAAAAACGAGTGATATTGACCACTCGTATTCAATTCTATTGGTAGAAAGTAAGTGTCGGCCATTTGGATACTATACTACAAACGTATTTACTTACTTTTATTTGATTTTCGAGCGCTCGAAAGTCAAAAATCGGTCCCCTGTTCCGATTTTAACATTTTTCCCCATCACAAAAGTGCACAGCGCCGCTATAGAAGTTTTCATTTCAAAAATATTTTCCAGATTCATAATCTTAACAATTTGACAGGGTGTGTATGATGGGCAATGGCGGTATTTTTTACAGTTGTGCTGAATTTTTCGACTATTGACTACGCATGTACGCAGTACTCGTACGCACTGGACTGGTTTGCCTCATACCCGCTAAACATTACAAAACTAATGAAAACCGGTTTGGTTAACATACTCACAAATTTTATAAATATTGATATTTATTTTGATTTTAGATTACCTAAGATTTATTTCATGATAAAAATTACGTTAAAAACATGCATAGGTACATGTCCTTAAAATAAGGTTAGTACCTAATCACTACTCGTATCGTCAATTAAGAAAATATAAAGATACATTATAGACAATGACAACAAATTTGGGTACATAATAACAAGCATAGAAAAAACAGTACTATCAACCACTAGGTTCAATTTACAATGTTAATGCCTATTAGAAAACATGTAACACATGACATGAAATGTCAATCCAGCGGACTCCCGTGACCTTTATCAGGTCATTAATCCACCTATTATTTAATTTCCTGTAAGTAATGGACATGTTATACATAATTTCATGTTTCATACAAGGACTATGTTTCATGCTGGCATGAGCATTTCGCGGGTATTTATTGTATAAAAAAATCTGATACTATACGGATTGGGTTGAACAAACCAGAATATATAAGGTCCGAGTGCCCATGCCGTATTTTACTACAGCGTCGAGCACTCTGACGTTTACTTGTAAATTCTGGTTTGTTCTACCCAATCCAGTCCAAATGAGGTTCGGATACTCGGATGGGTATCAATTGAATTTGTCTGAAGCATATGGAATGCTTTCAGCTCTTTCTAAAGGTTAACACGCAAATCAACACTTAGGTAATGTTCGCGATTACCTAAGTGTAGATTTGCGTGTTAACCTTTGTGAATCGCTGATATTGTCAAGTTTAAACTATTGTGATGTTGTCTATGCTGGCTGCATTACTGGTCGTACGAAAAAGCTCATTCAACGAGTGCAAAACGCATGCATTCGTTTCTGTTTCCGTGTCCCACGCCGCTCCCATATCACTCCCTACTTGAATGCCGCTGGTCTGCTGAACATGCCTGCACGCAGACGGCTTCACCTCGCCACTCTTCTCTTTGACATAGTGCGATCTGGGGTCCCAGCATATTTGCTGAGTAGACTTGTATGGCCCAAGAGTGCGGGTAGGTGTAATGCGATGATTCTGGTGCCAAAGCATCGAACCGCGGCGTTTCGAGGTAGCTTCAGGTTCGCGGCGTCCAAGTGTTGGAATGATCTCCCTCCACCTATCCAAGGGGCGTCTAGCAGGTATACCTTTAGGCGCCAGCTTAATGGCTATTTGTTGACGCTCCAAAGATCCCCACCCTAACCCATCCAGCACTTTATTTTATTTTATTTTTCTCTATTTTTCTTTTTTAAACATCACAAGCCTATCGCGTTTTAATTTGCGTTACTTATTTAACAAATTTATTATATCAACTAGGTATTTATTTATTATGTGTAGGTATATACGTATGTATTGGCAGTATGTTGTGTTGCGTTCCGTGGGTCACGTACGGTGATGTCTGAAAATCAGCGCTGTAGGTGTCTGTCTGACACCTCGGCATAATTCAGCGGCCGATTCACTGCCGCGAAGACACACACATTAAGTACGTGTCAATTGTATTGTATTTTTTTGTCTCTGTGTGTCTTTTGTGTAGTGAATAAATATCTTCTTTCTTTCTTTCTTTCTACCCAAGTAGAGAAATGTAGCCAACTACATTTCTGCGGACTGCTGCAACATACTGTGCATACGAGTACTTTCGTCTACACCGCCCCGGACGGAGCTAGCTGCCGTGAAAGTGTTTGAAAGGACCCTGTAGGAGGTACTAAAGAGAGGTACCTAGCGGGAACTCATCACCGTCATCGTACCATTCCAGATTACGATCTCGGGTTACCTTTGTTTTACCAAAAAATTTTTGATAAACTATCACTTCCCAAACCATTTTTCGTCGAATTTCATTTGCCAAATAATCGTTTGCCAAATTAACACTCGACAAATAATTCTTACGCAAACCTTATGTTTGGCATATTCATGTTGAGGCAATATCTCGTTTACCAACTGGTACTTTGACCAAATTTTATTTAGTCAAATATGTTGGTTGGCATAACATGTTTTAACCAAAACAAAATAAGGCAAATGATTTGTATCGTCAATATTTAATTGAATATTTCTATTCCGTCGGTTAATCAGCAGAAGAACTCTTCAATGACAAATCATTTGCATCTTTATTTCAATGGTGTATAAGATACACAATAAAATAACAACTTTTTTGTTATGTGGGTAGGGAAAATTAATTTGTGTAGAGGTCGCAATTCTAACCTAACCGCCAGCGTGTCGACGTCACCCCGCTTCGCGGGGTGCCTATTCCGCTCTAAGGGACACAAGCTAACCCTAACCTAACCTACCAAATAGTACAATAGTTACGATTGTTTGTTTTTTTACTGCTAGGAGGCTTTGCCCCCCGAGCCCCCCTTTTTTGGCTGCCCTAACCTAATTTAACGTCTTTGCCTACCGACTTGGGTGTCCCAGAAGTAAAGAGACAATTTTGAAAGTTTTACTACCTGAAAATTTTATTAAAAAGAAAAAAAGTTTTGGTGTCATGGCGTCCATGGTTTCATTATCCTTCATTTAAAGCGGGAATATCGTTATTGCGTACATTTTTTCAAAGTGAAGCGTCATTAATTTGAAGTTTTTGCTAAATAGAGTTATTCTAATACGAGTCACATAATAAAAAGGATACAGTAAATCACTTTCTTCAAGAAGGAGCTAGATCAACTAGTATAAATAGTATAATAAGACGTTATGAAGAAACGGGAGAGATTCGTTTTAAGAAGATTCCGGGAAGAGATAGGTCAGTGATGGTACATCGAAATATAAATCGAGTAAAATCGATTTTTAATAAGACTGCTACATTTTCCGTCCGAGTGGCAGCAGCTAAATTACAAATATCAAAGTCGACTGTCGCCAGAATGAAGAGGAACGATCTAGCTTTGAAAGCATATGTGAAACATTCAGCTTCTAAATACATAAAGGACCAAGAGGAACGTGCCAAAAGAGGGCGCCGAAGAGTTTATAACAGTCAGCTGAGAAACGTACTCGTTACGGACGATGACATTTACGTCCCGGCAGATCCCGACTTTGTACGTAAGGAAAAATGCTCCAAATGTACCTCAAGTTCGCGGTGTCTAGATGTTTTGGTTCCTATGTAAAAGAGAATGTAAGAAACGATCAGAAAAAACAAACCCTTAAAAGGTTTTAAGCAAATATGGGCCAGGCTGTTTAAAGAAGTGGCTACAAAATCTGGAACAACCGTTATGCGGCGGGCCGCTAACAATCTAAGAAAAATGGCTTTCAAAGGTGTTGGGGTTGCGAATTGAATATAAACCTTATAATTATATTAGTTTTGTTACAATATTCAACCAAAATTACTATTTTTATTGTTTACCAAACATTCAATATTTTGAAAATAAAATTGTCTCTTTACTTCTGGGACACCCCAGTACTTAACCGTGCATTATTTTATTTAAGGGACCGCGCCCTTTTTTTAATAGTATTTTGGTAAAATGTCATAACCCAAACAATTGTAGTTTTTGTCTATTAATAGTTTGCCACAACATTAACTTGACGAAATGTTTATTGTCTAATGTTTTTTTGCCTTACTAAAGCATTTGCTAAAAGACCACATGCCATAATGTAATTTTTCGTAATAATATTTTGCTGAATAAAAATTTGACGTAATGAAAATATTCGTATTAAAATTGTGCCAAAGTTTGCTTTGGCAAACAATATAGTTGCTAAAATTTGTTTGGGAAACGAAATTTGACCAAAATAAGTTTGGTAAAACAACAGGATCCCTACGATCTCCTCTCTATTCAAGTCAGTGACTTTTTTTACAGATGTTATTGTGCCAATTTGTCGGCGTAATTGATTTGTATTAGTAAGCAGCTTTCTAGTAGTAAGGGTCACTGAGCTAAGCCACAGATAGAGAGGACTAGAGAACATGGCGACACTACATGTAAGAGTTCCGTCGTACTCAACAGCGAACCCTTATAGTTTTGCTAAATTGCCAAATATTAATGAGATTTGTTTATTATTGTTATCGCCAAGGGATTTTGGGAGTTACCTCTACCCAATGAGGTCAGAGTGTGCAAAAGGCCTCTCACAGACTGGAGCGGCCTGCGGTGTCGGTCAATAGTAAATTAGAGAGCTAGACACGTTTACTATCGTCCACCGCGGCCAGGCCGCGCCAGTGTGATGTGAGCTTAACACTTTCGCTACCAAGAATCGCTACGCGATAGCCGATCCTGTGGTTTTCCTCGTATGTAGCGGCAAGGGACCACGGCGTAGGCGCCCGCTAGGGGGGTTCTTGGTTGTGAAAGTGCTAAAAGAGCACTCGCTATGCGCATCGGCCTGCTAGGGTCTTCAGTGTTACGTGACATTGGACTATGATGTTTAAGTGGCTGCTTTTCTCAAATCTGTCCAACGTGTAGGTGAACGATGTTGGAAACTCTATGGTGCAACTCTATGATGAACTGACGTGCATTTGAATTTTGAAATATCGAATGTTCTTCTTGTTTACATTATTTTTGATTTATGTCACTCTGAAATAAATTGTGGTTCAGTGAGTTGGTTTTTTGGTCTCCGAAGTGCTAAATTTCTAGTATTCTTATCATCTGGCGACCGTTTGTAATGAAAAATTTACTAGAAGAAAGAAGCATCGCTCGGAGGCTATTTACAAAAGCCAAAAACGATTATGAAGCCAATTTAGAGTCATCTATTGACGAAATCACCGCTGCTTTCGGGAAGCTACAACTACGTGCAGAAGCATTTCAACGTCGATGAGCGTATAAAAGAGCAATGGCTAAACACGGAAGATATGTCCGAAGAAGAGTTTTACGAAGATTGTTTGACAACCGATAATTATCAATCCGACTGGGAACGTGTGAAGGTTCACTACGATAATGCCTCACGGAACGATGAACGCATAAGAAAATTAAATCTAACGGCAGTGATGTGTCAAATAACACCGTGAAAACTGTGAAGTCTCAACATGGGTGTGAGAAGTCGACATGCAGCTCGGCATGTCAATCGAGACTTCCGGCTACCCAAGTTTGAATTGAGAAAGTTCGACGGGAATACGAAGAATTGGATTTGATTTTGGTGTCAGTTTCAAAAGATTGACAGCGATGACACTATGGACGACGGAGATAAGTTCCAGTGCCTGTATCAGTGCACAGTTCCTGATTCTCCGGCAAGAGAACTCGTCGAAAGCTTTCCTCCATCGAGGGCTAACTACAAGAAGGCTATCCAATAGTTGAAGTCCAGGTTTGCTCGCGATGACATGTTGATCGACATCTACGTACGTGAGCTCCTTAATCTCGTACTAGCGCAAGCAAAAGGTAACACCTCCTATAAATTAGGCCACTTGTATGATAAATTAAATACGCAATTACTAGCACTTCAGAGCTTGGGTGTCACTTTAGATAAATACGCCGCTTTACTTTTCCCTTTAGTAGAGTCCGCCTTACCCGAATCTGTTTTACGAGCGTGGGAGAGGTTTCAAGTGCACGAGGAGAAGAGCGACGATCGTCTGAACCGGCTTATGCAGTTCCTGAAACGCGAAGCGGAGTCGGAGGAGCGGATTCAGCTAGCCCACAGCGGAATAGCATCGGGTGACAGTCTGCCTAATGTTCCTAGACAACCCACTGCATCATGCTTGGTGTCAACGGAAGACAAAGGTAAGAAGAATTGTTTTGTTTGCTGTGAAAAGGCATCGCATAATAGCCTCGAATGCTACAAAGCCAACAAAATGTCATACGAAGCCAGGAGGGAAGCGCTAAATAAAAAGAGAGCTTGTTTTATTTTTTTGAAAGTCGGACATGATACATGATTCCAAAAAGTGCAAAAAAAATTCAAAATGCCTTTTCTGTTCCAAACGTCATTCAATATTGATGTGTCCTGACATTAAAACGTCAATTCAAAATGAGAATGTTAAAACTTAACTCGTGACTGCTTGCCTTCTACCCGTCGTTCCATGGAGTTTCGGTTTTGAGTAATGTGCTCGAATTATTTGAAGATTTGTATACGCACACTCAACGATAAATGTCTCTTTCATTTCAAGTTCTTCCAAGATCGAGACATTGGTCCTAAACGCTGTTCAAAGATTCACAAAGTACCCGGGTACAAGAATATGGGCGACCGTGTCTAAAACACTCGGTAATCGGTATTGTCGCTTGGCCTTTTCAGTAATATTGTTTGCGTTTATGTTGTAGACACGTGAGTCAATAATAATACAGGGGAGCTCTTACAAATCTCAGCCTTTCATCATCGTAGCTTAACTCGTAGCATTCAGCGTAGCTTTCTTGTATTGTAATACAAATTAATCGATATAGGTAATTACGAAGGGTTACCTAATCATCATCCTCCTAGCGTTATTCCTGGTACTGCCCCTAAAGGAGCAAGCATGGGGTCCGCTTTGACACCTAATCCCACTACTAGTTTTACGAAAGCGACTGCCACCTGACCTTCCAACCCAGAGGGAAAACTAGACCTTATTGGGATTAGACCGGTTTCCTCACGATGTTTTCTTCCAATCACCGAAAACCATAATTTTATTTGCACTAATCTGATGTGCCATAACTTCATTACATTAACATTTCATATCCATACGTAATAATGATTTTCCGTAACTTTATATTAAATTATCTCAAGTGCCATAATTATTTGTATGCCATTAAATTAGTTTTACCTTTACATTTATTATTTACATTAATTACATTTCTACTAATTACATGAAAACCTCGGGTAGCCACTTAAAAAAATAAATCGCCACTTACCCAGTATTCCTTGCGGAAACTCGGTTAGAAGAAACAACAGGAGAACGGCGACCAGCATTTTAGTCGTGCGGTCGGTGCGCCGCTCGGCTTTCGACCGCTTCGTGGTTTTCCTTGTGAAAATGTTCCCGTTTCCATTGACTACGGTGTCCGATGGACACGCGTTGTAACTTTTAAGGGCCTTTTTCCTGGTGTTCGCGCGATACAACGCCCTTATAAGCCAAGCACTTATCACGGTCAGAATCACACAGGGCAAAAGTTTAATAAATACCGAGTGAACCCAGAAATTTATCTGGTATAAACTACCATCGTAGTCTGAATCAACGAAGTACACTCTCATGGCGGCTCCCGAGCGTCTGTCGATTGTGAAATTCTTATGTATTGTAAAGACCTGAAAAAGAAACGTTTCAGTAAAGTGGTAGTCTTTCACCAAGCATGTGGAAGGAAACAATATTATGAGAAAAGTTACTTCCAACTGGAGCGTTGGACACAAATGATTCGGTTGAAAAAATTTAGTAAGTAATTGCAATAAGATACCACATTGCTAACATTAAAACCGATTAGCATACAATATTATCTTGCGCTGATACATACCGATGAAATCAATTATACTTTTAACTATTTTTTGTATTGTTAATATATATATATTTTTTTTTAATTTATTGAATAAGACAAAAACAATGTAATATTATTACAATGCCCATCTAGGCAAAACCTTGGAGAGGTTTGTGTGCCGATGGGGAGTTATGTTCTATTGATGTAATTTATAGTTAAATTAATTAAAAAGTAAGTATTTTTAATAGGTTAGTTAGAGAATATAGGTTACATTATTACATTTTAAAAAGTGCATCTTTAATATTTTTCTTATTTTACCACCTTTCACATATAAGTTTTGTACATGTTCAGGTAATTGATTTATTATTTTAGGCAGTAAGTATGAGTATTTTCGAGCACCGTATATGTTATTATATTTAGGTAAACAAAATTGGTTTTGGGATGATAACTTTCTTAATCTAATACATCTTTTCTTAACTTTGAGTTTTGTAACATTGTGATATTCTTCAATTAAGACAGCTAGTCTAATTTTTTTTTGTACAGGAAGTAGATTACAGTATTTAAATAGTTGTGAATAGTCGCTTGCATAATGCTCTTTAATATTTTTTGGTACAATAGTTTCCAGTATTCTAATTTGTAGGTTGTATATTTTATCCATATACGTCTTAAAGGTTCTACCATAAGTACCTAGGGCGTATCCGATCACAGAGTCAACGAGGGCTAGGTATAGCAGACGTAAGGTTCTGTACGGTACTTTGTGCTTTAAAATGTATAATCTACTCAAGATAGCTCTCAGCTTATCGCACACGTAACTAACATGCGGTCCCCAGTTGAGCCTGTGATCTATTATAAGTCCAAGGTACATGTGTTCCTTTACCACTTCTATTTTTTCACAGTTACACGTAACTGTGCAGCTGTGTTGGTGTAGGCAATTGTGTTGATGAGCAACTACGGAGACCTCATGTGCAATTTTGTTATGCGCTGAACGAACATGCATTATTTTTGTTTTTTGCGCGTTAATAACAAGTCCGACGTCATGCGCCCATTTACAGAGAGTGTTAAAGTTTGTTTGCATTACGCTCTCGGCCTTAGCTATATCTCGGTCGGCTGTGATAATGCATGTGTCGTCCGCGAACTGGTAGACAGAGCCCTCAGATATAATGTTACACATTTCATTGACATACAACAAGTATTCGGTGGGGCCAATAATTGATCCCTGTGCCGTTCCTTTATCCGTTTTTATAGCTTCACTGTACGTGTTATTAACCTTAACTCGAGTATATCTGTTGGCGTGATAGTTTTTTAGCAAATTAACTAGGGGGCCCTATATACCGTTCTGCTCTAGTTTGCTGAATAGCGTTTCGTATTGCAGCATATCGAAAGCTTTACTGAAATCAATGAAAACAACGAGCACATGCCTTTTTTCATGCATGTGCTCGTTGATTTCATTGCTGAATTCACAAAGGAGCTGAGAGGCACTTCGGTTTTTTTGGAAATCGAACTGTTTATTGTTAATTATTTTATGTTGAGTCAAGAATTTACTAATTTGGTTACCGATGTATCTCTCAGCGACCTTGTCAATGCACGACAGTATAGTGATTGGTCTGTAGTTGTTATAATCTGTGTAAGACCCTTTTTTGTAGATAGGTCGTATTATTCCAATTTTAAGTTCGTCAGGATACACAGATGTAGCAATGCAGGAATTAATTAAATGTGTTAACACTGGTGTCATTTTTGCACTGTTATTTTTTATGTCTATGGCTCGGATTTTATCATAGCCTGGGCTTTTTTTATCATTTAAGCTACTTATTATTTTAAATATCTCATCACAAGAAGCTTTTTTTAACCTAATTGCTACCTCTGCGTCTCCGGCGAACTTAGAGTGGTGAAGGATATGTTTATTACAAGAAATTGATATATTTTCAACATTTTTTTAAATTCTTGGGCAAAATTGTTACATATCCCTTTCTCGTTCATTTTAAAATGTTTTAGAATTACATTTTCAATCGAGTTATTTATCTTACCACATAACTCGTTGATTATACGCCAGATTTCCTTCGAATTCCTGAAATTGCTACAAATTTCTTTTTTAATATACTTATTTTTAACATAATTGATGTATTCATTAGTTTTATTCCTATATTTATTATACAGTATTCGGTTTTCTATTTTTTCTGGAGATTTTTTCCAGATTTTATACAATTTATCTCTTTGTTTACACATTTTTATAATTTTCTAAAAAATCTAATTTTTTAAATATTTAAAATCATTTTTTTTTCAACCGGTTGACACTAGAGTCCGTCAAAATGACCAGTCTAATCAGTTGTTTTTGTAAGTCTGTCTGCAATTATTAATGCTGCACGTCTATCACGCGACGGCCGCGACATACTCTCGATTTTATCGCACTATACCTCTTGTTCTAAGTGTTCTAATAAGAGAGAGACGAATAGTGTGAGAAAAATCGAGAGAGCTCGCGCGCCGTCTCACGATAGCCGTGCTGGTGTTCTAATGAATAGCCTGTGATCGATCAGATTAAGGTGCGATAACCTTGGACTAGCTTCCGGTAATTGATTCTATCACGCCATTCCCACCTTTATCAATCATGAGAGAAGATAAATGGTAACTTAGACGAAGTATAATTAGTCAACGACCGCGGTGAATCTATTAAACGGACATAAGTGAGGTTAGATTGGAGGGTTTCTCACTGGGGGGTTCATTCGACTAAGTGTATTGACTCGGTGGGCTATGTGCCTAAAGCGAGCGCGCGCGAAATACTAAACCGATGACAACTCAAACAGATCCCTAAATCACCAAGTTAATAGCTTCAGGAGAGAATATAAGATGAGCTTGTATCCTTGGGAAAAATCACGTTTCCATTAAATGCACATTTTAGTATAAATTTATACGGTAACTTAAAGTGTAGATACCTAAGTTATTGCGTAGGATATTTTTTCAGTGAGCACTGGGATTTTATTCTTTCAAAGATAGAAAGGGACATTTCTGGGATAAAGGTTTCATTTCATGCCTTTGTCATTCTGATTTTGATAAACAGAGACATGAAAATGGCGACGCCACATTTCCAAAAAAAAACTTGAATCTAGCCCCAGCTGTAGGTACAGGTTTATTGTTTGACAATTTATCATATATATAATTTACTTTAAAAACAAAGTTTTAACCGACTTCAATTTAGTACTCCGCCAAGCCACGAGAACATATCCTATTTTTTTTATAATTTACCACATGAACTGATTTCCGATAGCAAATGCGTTGATTACTATAGAAAAAAACCGAATCGCTGTATGTGGACCGATAATATATGAGGACTTCCATCGATTCCCCAAGATAATCACCAATGGCACTTCATTAGTTCCTATTTCAAAGGAAACTTATCAGAACCGGTGACGTACTTTTGCACTTTTAAGTACATAATTGAGGAATTCGATAAGTCATCTGTGGTCTTCATCATCAATTCCTCGCCACCATATCTATGATTCCGGATGTAAATACACGAGTTTTAACAGAAAATATCAAAATCACTCCACGCGTGCCTAATAAAATTGAGGAGTCCCCTCAATTCCTCATGAATCCCATCATCTAACTGAATTTTGAAAAAAATGGGACCCACCTGGAAGTATATACATACGAACAAAAAAAATATTTTCGAATCGGCTCATCAATGACGGAGTTCTGAGGTAACAAACATTGAAAATAACAATAAAAAAATAAATAAATAAAATACAGCCGAATTGAGAACTTGCTCCTTTTTTTTGAAGTCGATTAAAAAGACTATTCTTTTACCTATGTACATACCTACTATCGAACATAACATTCTGGGTGCAAAAATATGTATGTACGACTTTATTACCTTACCATAAAGATCGTGTATACATATTTTGGCCGTATCGATCTTTTTGTAGTCGACTGTACCTAACGTTGGATGGTGTGAGCGACGTCCGCTCTCGGCGGCGTCGGCTGGGCGAGTGAGCGCGCGCGCTACCGGCCGCGGCAATGCTCGCCCCTCACAGTCACCTAAGAATGACCTAGTGCCGAGACACAAGTCGGCGACGGACGAGCTCCGCCCCTATGTGCTCGGACAGTGCGTCGACCACGCTCCGTGACACAAGTCGGCGACGGACGAGCTCCGCCCCTATGTGTACGGACAGCGCGTACTACCACTCGGCGTCCGAATGGTGTGTTTGGGCTTCGCCCGTGTCCTCAGACACTTTGGGTAATCGATGTTACCAAAATAAAAGAAGGAATAACGAGAAATAGACTTTTTATTTACTTTTCCCTAACTGCCCTATCACTGCCCTAAGTGACTTGATTACAAGTCCCTAACTTCCTATTACTTTGTAGTTTTCTTCTTCTTGTTGTGACTTCCAGGAGGCTCCGATTGACACTGATTTGCTCCGGGCCGTACCTGCTATTTATACCTGCTAGTGGGCGAGCAAGACGTGCTGAGTGAGACAATAAAGGTTACGCCCACTTTGACTTGACTAATTTACATTGCAAGATGTTATTGGGATGTTATACATATTAATGGGCGGAAGACTAAGCTGATTTACAAAGTTCTAATATGGCTTGAGATCTTATAAGTACAGTAGGGTTCGTAAATATTTTCTTATCTCAATAATCGTACATGGAAATCGGGCAAACCGTAATTCGGTCCCTTTCTTAACACTTATTCATCATTTGCGCTGAACCTACTGAGTTTACTTATTTGTAAGTTTAAACATTTAATAGAACTTTTAATAAGCTTTCTAATAATATATAAATCATTCTGATACGATGAGCCGTTGTAAAGGTATAAACGTAAACATATTAATTGTAAAGTGAAAATGCGCCGTACTAAATTCTAATTCAGGCTCGGTGGCCGCGGCTCTCGTTACGGTCATGTTGGCGCGATACACCCCTCCCCTCCATGGCGGCCAGTCCGCGCTGCGCTCGCGCATAGGCAACATCTCCTCTCTCTTTCTAATACAATTTGTACTGGGATTTTACTTTAATGTTTACAATATCAAATGAATGCTATGAGAGGGTGTTTTATGTAAATAATTACTATGGGGATTCTAACTACTGGGATCTTTATTTACTCTAAACAATCTAAGTCTTTATAAATAATCACATATTTCTCTTACGTATAATCTTCGTATGACGCGATGCGTAGCTCTGCCGTCGCGTGTTGATGTTGTCGTCCATAATTCTCCCCCTTTAGTGTGAGGCGAAGCCTCGCACTATTGGTTGCAACGGTGTTAACACTTAGGCACTTTCACTGATTGACCCTTCTTTCACTGATTCTAACACTTATTATTTTGACGCTACGTTAAAGTTCCCATTCTCCGGGTTTAAATTTCTTCGATGATTGTTCGACGACTTCTAATGAGTTTGCTTGAGATGGCTGCTTGACTGGTATGGTAATCTTCAGTTTTAGTTGATCCCGTTTTCTTTCTTTGGCCTTCCTGCAGGCTGCTTCAACTAGTTCCCTTGATGGTTGAGCTATGTATATTTTCTTCTCTGCTTTATTCCGCGCCTTCGGCGCCTCGTTTTCCTTATCCCGGTGGTCGCTGCGTCTGCGGCGCCACTCTGCCCACGCTATCCTCTTCTCGCTGGGCTTCAATGTTGGGAGATCGGCCGCGGCATTGGCGTCTCCCGGCTGCTCTACGGATGTGTGGAAACAGTCCACTGTTGATGCTGATGTCGCGACGGAGTTGATGCCCTCCATGGGCTTCCGCGAAGTCGGGCTCGCGCACGCTGCCGCTGCGTGTGCCCCGTAGTGCGGTACCGTTGCCTCGAACGGTGTGCGTGTGTGTACACGTAGATTGATCGGACCCCCCAAATCCGATGATAGACGACCGGCGGTCTGTCTATTAATAACCGAACCCTTACCCGGGTTTTTGTACTCCTTGGTACGTAAAGCTTCCCTGAGCTTGCTTAATTTGTTGCGCCAGTCCTCCTTCTGGACGGCTATCTTCTTTTCGGCGTCTTCCAATTGACGCGCTATTTCCTCCAACTCCTTCTTCATTTTCTCCGCCGCGACTGGGTCCAGGTCCCTCGTGAGTGCCCGCTCAGATGGCGAGGCTCGGTCGTGAGCCTCGTGGAATGTGAGGGACCTGACGCCTGATGTGATGTTGCTCGTACTATCTTCACTCGAAGTTATGCCGGTGCCCGATGTGCTGCTCCTGCGGTGCCCGCGGCCCGCGTAGCCGAGTCGATTGCCGTGCGCACCCGTCGCGCCGGCCCGAGCTCGACCTCGATTCATCGTCCTGGACGAGGGGAACGGCCCGCTATCGCCCCAGGCGTGATCGGTGACTCGTAGATTGATCCGGTCGAAGGACCCGATCGACTAAACTCCCACTTGCTCGATGCGGCAGCCGGCGTTGATGAAACTGGATTACTGGAACTGGATACTGGAACTGATGCTTGCTTGCTGATTTTCTTGCTGCTTGGAGATGTTACTTCCAGGAGTGACGAGCGGACACTAGTTGTTGCTTGTAGAGATGTTACTTCCAGGAGTGACGAGCGGACACTGATTTGCTCTTTTTTTTTTTTTTTTTTTTTTTTTTTTTTTTTTTTTTTTTTTTTTTTTTTTTCTTTTTTTTTCTTTTTTTTTTCTTTTTTTTTGACCCTGACTGTTGCTATAATAGGACGGACCCAATATAGCGGTCGAACTGCGTGGTTGGAGGGTGGCCTGGGGAAAATCCAGGGGAAGCCTCCGGCACGACCACGCGGGGAAGTTTGTACACTGGAATACTCTAAGAGTTTGCGCTCCAGTGAGATTGGTTGAACGGTATCAACCGAATCTGGGGTGTGAGTGGTATCGAACTACTGGGAGTTTTATCGCTGGTTCGCTAAAACCTAGCCTAGCTGAGAAGAGTCCAGCAAGAAACTCAGCTAGGCCCGACTTGCGTCGGACTGACTCTACCCGGTATGCGGCGGTACCGGGACGAAAGCGGACTGTATGTGTCTGTGTTGTCTCGCGGTGGACGTCCCCGCCGGCGGGAACGCTGAAGTGTACGCGATGTGTTGGACGCCGAAAGCGCAGCGTTCCATCTTTCGATGGACGCTGTGATTTCGTCGTCCGGGTCCGTGAGTGTGTGCCTAGGACGCCGGACCGTGCGGCCCCTAATCAGTGAGCGCCGAGTAACCTCAGAGGGGGGAGGGATGGGGACGTAGTCAGCAGCCTTCCTAACTAACGGATTCCTATGGTGGGGAGCGTTATCAAAATAACGTCTGGCAGCCTGCTTAAAGAAACCATACATGGTGCTAATCTCCATGTCGTGGTGCAGGCTGAGGTTCGATTGGTACCACGGGGCACCAGTCGCCCTTCGGAGAAAACGATTCTGAATGACCTGAAGCGGCTTGAGCGATGACATAGGCACGTGAGCGAATGCTACACTTGCATATGTCATGATTGGACGAACACAAGTCTTGTAGAGTGTCAGCTTATTCCTAAGTGACATTTTACTAAACTTGTTGATCATCGGCCCTAGCCTTCCTAGCACGAACAACGCGCGGTTGCGTACCCTACGGATGTGGCTACGGAAAGTCAGTCTCCTGTCGAGGGTCACTCCAAGATATTTGGCCTCGTTGACCCAGGGGATGGGTCGGTCAAACATCTGGATCGGAGCCAACTGATTTGCTCTGGGCCGTACCTGCTATTTATACCTGCTAGTGGGCGAGCAAGACGTGCTGAGTGAGACAATAAAGGTTACGCCCACTTTGACTTGACTAATTTACATTGCAAGATGTTATTGGGATGTTATACATATTAATGGGCGGAAGACTAAGCTGATTTACAAAGTTCTAATATGGCTTGAGATCTTATAAGTACAGTAGGGTTCGTAAATATTTTCTTATCTGAATAATCGTACATGGAAATCGGGCAAACCGTAATTCGGTCCCTTTCTTAACACTTATTCATCATTTGCGCTGAACCTACTGAGTTTACTTATTTGTAAGTTTAAACATTTAATAGAACTTTTAATAAGCTTTCTAACAATATATAAATCATTCTGATACGATGAGCCGTTGTAAAGGTATATACGTAAACATATTAATTGTAAAGTGAAAATGCGCCGTACTAAATTCTAATTCAGGCTCGGTGGCCGCGGCTCTCGTTACGGTCATGTTGGCGCGATACACCCCTCCCCTCCATGGCGGCCAGTCCGCGCTGCGCTCGCGCATAGGCAACATCTCCTCTCTCTTTCTAATACAATTTGTACTGGGATTTTACTTTAATGTTTACAATATCAAATGAATGCTATGAGAGGGTGTTTTATGTAAATAATTACTATGGGGATTCTAACTACTGGGTTCTTTATTTACTCTAAACAATCTAAGTCTTTATAAATAATCACATATTTCTCTTACGTATAATCTTCGTATGACGCGATGCGTAGCTCTGCCGTCGCGTGTTGATGTTGTCGTCCATAGATGGTTTAAAGTTAATGTCACTTCACATCTCCAGAATGCTATAATATTTAACGACCAATAAAAAGGGAAGCTTAAACAACTTAAACGTTAGTCTAGTAATTGTGATATTGAATTTTCTTTTTAGTGTTTCATAAAATGGTTTCGTTGCCGGATTGTCGCCCGGAGTACTTAAACTGCCGTCCACGGATCCGTTTAGAGAAAATAATGGCCTTAATAATTAAAGCTGTGCTATGCTATCTAGTTTGCAGAAGGTAACATACTATGTGTACTTTTAGGTACTTTATAGAAAACAAACTAGCGTGATATAGCTTGTAATCTACGCCTATTGTAGGTACGTGGCGCGCGAGTAAAACACCTGTGCAAGTTATTTGAGGTAGCTTTTCGAACGAGCGTTAGGGCATATCGACTGTCGTTTTCACCTTCAGTCGATAAGACCCAAAAGTTACGCGATTACACTGCTGGAGTCCTCCGCACGAGATGTGACATATGTGTGATGATATTTATTATTTTTATTTATTTATTAGTACTTACTTGTATTTCACAGGAAAAGAGGATTACTACCTAAATACTTGGAAGTTGTGGCTTTCCAACGATTTGACACGATTTATGATATTTATTTATTGTATACTGGCGGTATAAGTATACATATTGTCTCCCTAAGGTGTTGTAAGAAAGAACTGATTGAAACATTTAGTGGCCGAGACAGATTGTTCCGATAGCTCAGTTGGTTAGTAGCGAAGGCCCATGAATGCCTGCGGTCACCGGTTCGAATCCGACTCGGGGCATTATTTTTTTCCTTTAATTTATACATATATACATACATTATGTTTATATGTTTTGTACACGGTGAAGGTTTGTCTATCTCGTTCTAACCTTCCACTCAATTGCTAAAAGGTTAGTCGGAAGAGATCGAGATAAGTTCGCCTTTGAACCTACTTTTATCAAATCTTATTTAGTTAGGTATCATGTTTATGTTCTGACCTGTGTTGTGTTGTATTGTGTACAATAAAGTATATGGTACTTACAGACATCAATGTAGTAATATAAAAAGAGACAGATACGTTGCCTATACGAAATTCCTTGTTTAAAAATGGCCACTAAACCCGACAGCTGAGATACGTTTCTACGTTGCCATTGACGACGCGAAACTGAGGCAAGTCGGTGCAATTGACTCAGTTTTAATGTGCCTCTTTTGGAGCGCTTTATAAGCTATCTAATTACCTCTTATTTATATTATAGGTACTAGCTTCCGCCCCCGATTTCGTCTGCGTGGACCAGGGATAAAAACTACTATACTACTAATATCTTCGTGCGTAATTTTATCCAAATCCGGTTGAGCCGTTTAAGCGTGATTGAGTAACAAACATCCAAACATCTAAACATCTCAGCATCCAAACATCCAAAAATCTAAACTTTCGCATTTATAATAAGTACTAGTAGGATTGTAGGATTACATCATTGACATTACATGCTTAGAGCGGTTACACACGACGAGTTTTTGCACCGATACAAACGCGATACAGTACCGATACAGGTGACTAACGACCCGTGAGCATGTGCTACGGCTGTGCGTTCGTGAAACGCGCGTTTTGTATCCTCAAAAAAGGCGCCGTGTGAAACCGCTCCTATGTAGTATACTTACAAAATATGATGGAATACAAAGAATCGGCGACAAGACAAAGCTGATAAGTATCGCCATAGAACATCGGCTATCGGTGCAGAGCGTAGGGCTGTACGAGGGGTATCTGCAACAAAAGCAACATTTTCTTTTCTGCATTCTATTCTCATAATAAAAAGATAATTAAATAAGTTTCTGTCAAAAAATGTTTAATAATGCATAAACACAAAAATTATTAGCAAATTATCGTTTGACAAAAAACGCTTTATCAAATAATTACTTGGCAAACGTGTTATTGCGCAAAAGTTTCATTTTACAAACACTCATTTAGCAATAAGTACATAACGTCAAATACTAAAATATATCGTAGTTTTATATATATGTCGTGTCGGCGGCAACGAATAGTAATAGTAGTAGATTTACACACTTAGGTATTTCGTCGCAGCGTACGATGTTCGAAGCGACGATGGGGCGGTTCCACGCAGAAAAGTTGTCCCCAAACTAATATCGTGCCGCGCCGTCAACTTAGTGCCAGAGCTGCGTTTTTAGACGTAAAGAGTATGTGTTCGTTGAATACACCAATGTTATGAAGAAGGCATTACATACATATGAACCCATATTTACGAAGATATTTGAAGTAACAAAAAAAAGGCTGTCACCCACAATGACGATATGTGTTTAACAATGACGTAACGTGAAGATTACAATGACGGAGTGCGTACAACAATGACGAACCTATGTAACCTCTAACCAAGAAGGTCGTAAGTACCTGGTGAGCACCACTGACCAACCGTCGTTTAAAAAAACACACTTTTTAATATAATTTAATTTAAAGAAATATGCAATGTTTAACGTGTACGTAATAGTAATATGTTTAATTAAGTAACGGTACTAATGTTAAATGACATTTTCTAGCATAAATATATAAAATATTGGCTCCTGTAACAGGTGCATGAAAACCTACTAGGAGGCCTCAACTGCTACTGTAAAACTAATTTAAGTTATCCAAATAAATGATTTATATTTATTTATTGTATTTATAAAATTAGTGTCATGGCTTTTTTAACGATCTGGATAAAATTTAGGTATTTAACACTGTCAGACTTCTAAAGACAAATAAAAGTTCGGCCACTTAGGATGCCATAATTAGGTATGCTACAATGTACCTCATTTTAACTTTTTGGGAGGTGTAAGGGGTTTTTTTACGCTACGCTACAATACAAATATAGCTTATTTTTAAACTTAAAAATAATACTTTACCTTATTCGGTAACCTTGACAACGGTTGTCCAATCTCATTCCGGTGGTCGAAATTGTAGCGGTTCTTAGTATACGAAACTACTTTTACGATATTTTAACGACTTACATCAAAAATGTTAGTCATATTTAAGGCACTAATTTGAATGAACTTGTATGAATGTGACGTGAATTAGCGCCTGAAATATGTTGAACTTTTTTGGTAAAAGTCACTATAAGACAAAGTCCTAAATACTACATCGCCCGATGCTGAAGAGACGAAATATAGCTCTGACTACTTCTGGCAGTTTACGTCGGAAATTTTGCGACACACACTTGGAAGCTACAAATAGGTGGTCCTAGGCTTCCTAGCTCACCCAACTAAATCGACTAGGAAATACTTTGGAATATTCAAACCTACTCTCCTGAGATAAAAGAACAAACATATAATTGAAGCAAACAATAAATGCCCTGCTAAAACAACCAAGACAATTAAATTGCTGAGTGGGCCACTTACAAAATTCCTTCCTTTTTTCAAAGTTGTAATCCACTTTGCTCACATTTCAGCATAATTAATTGTAAAGCTACTACGTACCTAAGTAGGGGCACTTCCGCATCTAGTGGGACGCACATGTTCGGTATGCGGTATTTTGTACTTTACCGAGAGCTTACTGACATCGCCCAGCACGGCTATCACGAGACAGGCGCGCGAGTTCCCTCGATTTTTCTCGCATTATCCGTGTCGCAATATCCAAATAACTTTAACTGCTCAATATATTACCGATAACTATAAAATAACCAAATGTGTTTTCTTGCGTAATTATACATTATTACATACATATTTTAAACGGATTTTGACGAATTTTGACATGGTTTGACGTTAACACAAACTAGTAGAGTAGTAGTACTAGTAGTAGTAGACTTATTCTCATGAATGAATTGATTTATAATTTACTAGCTTCAGCCCGCGACAGTGCCCGCGTGGAACTCGTTTATATCGCAGCTCCATACAAACTTTTGCCTCCTTAGTTAGGGATAATTCCCTTGATAAAAAGTATTAAGGGCACGTTATCCGAAATCGAGCTATTTTACATTCAATAATAAACAATGAAATCTTGAGTATAATTATGGGATATTGAGATATGTTATAGTTTAATAATCGCCCTTGTTACTTTTACGGACCAAAATACGAAATTTTAAACTTCGCTCGATCATATCATGCCAAGAAAAAAGGGAATATTCTGATCTTATTTCGAGTGATACATAAAGTGGGCGCAAAATTGAGTCAAGTGAATAATGCCAAAAAATAGGCAATGATGTAAAGAAGATCATTTTACGGACACTTTCTTGAAAAATGGCTTTAAATTTTTCTATACACAATTTATCTGGGAAAGTGACCTGCGCGTCTCGTTTTAGTAGGCAGATGGCCGCGCGGCCTCAGGCTGGACGGACGTCTGTAGCGATTTTTTCATTTTGACAACCGTGATTTTCGCAAATTTAATACCAGCCACCAGATAATAATATGATTTTAGGGAAAAAATATAAGATGTGATGTGGTTGGATAAGCACTCAAACTAGATGATATGGTATTTTTACAAACGCAATAATATAAAAGTTCAAAAAACATGCCATTAAAACGCAATTTTCCACATTTTTCTTCTTCGAGCCCTTTCTTAATGTAAAAAGTTTCAATTAGTTTCTTTAGTAGGTATGAGGAGTATTTTTTTATTACACAGGCCACATTGTCTTTTACGCCATATAGGCGTATGTGTGTGTATTTGTGATAGATTTATCGTGACATATTTTAGTACGTCTGACATTTGACATATATGTCATGTTGTCTTACGCAATTATTGATTTTGCAAAGCTAATATTCTAAATAAGTATTATGAAGTACAAGGAGCACCGTATCTTGTATCTACGAGAAATGCAGATTTTGCCATTTATGATGCTGTAATTGTCATCCTGCCATTATGTTTACGCCACCCTGTGAAGTGCAGTGCTGCAATGCCAACGACTTGGATCCTATTAGATCAACTCGTAATCCTCTACAGTTGGACGTTCCACTGGTCTCCCGTTAATACTTCTGCTGCTGCAAAAACTATCGATGACATAGTATAGCAGGCCCCGCCAGGATGCTATTGAACAAATTGTGAACAACGCGACCACTTTTGTATACCAATTTTCAAAATACTAATCTAGCTTCAGCACACTTCAACCTCTGGATGTTTTTTAAACTGAAAGTGAAATGAAGACCCAAATAATCACTTAAAACTGTATGGCGTCGTATACATCTGTTTAATATTTTGTTACCTATGAAAACATTGATAACTCATAAACCAAAATATAAAGCTATTTTATTCTCGAATTTAAATGTGCCATTATAAGGTGTAATTTACTTGAAGGCAGTTACGTAGGTAGCTAATGTACTATGTATACTTTTCGTATAAGTGTAATATGATAAGGCAAGTAATTGTTTCATTTTATTTACTCTGAGGCTAAGGAATTCTCTAAATCCTAGAACATTATACCATATGCTGGTTATATACTGGTTATATACTGTGGATGGACTATTTTATGTATGTGTCGAAAGCACGGCGTGGTACAAAATTCTATGCCTATCTCGCTCTATCTTATAACTTCGTATCACTGTTTGAATTTACACAGCTTCAAGGGATTGCAGACTTGTATTTGATTTTTAATTTAACTTGATACGTGTACGCATTCCTGACGAAAATGATAAGTATTCGCAGATTGACAGAGAGACAACAAATATATACTATACGGGTACCATAGTCAATAAAGAATCCTAGTGTCACCATGTTCGTCTGTCCGTCTGCGGCTCCGTGCCCCGTACTGTATCTGTTTATTAGTGCATCGAGCTCTCACACGTTATGTTATTGCATGAGCGAGTGCACCAACACGATTTCAATACCTACAGATCCAAAACGTCAAATTAATTGCGGATTGAAGCTCCGGTATAATATCCGATACGATGTCATATATACAGGATGTTTGTTTATTTTAATCCATTATATATTATACTTTTTTCTTACGCGACTAAGGCAAAACCAAAGGAAGGGTTTTAATTATGAGTCAAATAGTTTGTGATCATTTTTCGCGCTATCGGCGCCGTTGCCAGATCAAAGGACACTCTCACAAAGACGGTGGCTGAAACGTCGCCATATTGGCAGTCAGTATATAGTACGGTTCGGCATTGAGGGCGGTAAAGATGTGTTCGCATGTTGAAAGTTGAAAAAACATATATTTACATTCGAAAGCTATTTAAGGTAAGAACTGTTTTCTTATCAAATTGTATTGATAACTTATAGTTATAGTGTGTGTATTGTGTAAATATTCAAATAAAATGAATCATCCGTTTATGAAATCATCACTTAACTGTCATAAAAAGTGACAACCTGACGCGCGAACAATGCATTACGCGATCGACCTGCAGAAGTGTGGGTATGTTTGGAACAAAAATACACATATTGCATGTTTATAACGTGGTACACTCTTGCTTGCCAGAACTTCATTTGCCCGAATTTTATCTGCCGTAATATACAACTGCCATAATGTTGTTTTCTATAATTTTGTATGCCATACTCATTGTTTAATAATTATATAATAATTCATAATAATTATATGCCAGAATCTTTGTTTTCCATAATATCAATATCAATAATCTCATTTTCCATAGTCATTGTAATCCATAACTATCACATGCCATAATGTCATTTGCCATCCATCTCAATCTCCATAATATTCTTATGTGATAAAGTGGGTACGTATTGCAGTGTCTAATATTTAAAAGAAATACCTCGAACCTATCCGCGATCCGAGTCGGTTTTGCCACTAAGTAAAAATGAATTTTTCTCTGAGATTACCTAATGCCAAGATAGTGTTGTATAGTAGGCAGTAGGGAACAGGGGCTTAGTGGCAAAACCGACTCGAATCGCGGATAGGTTAGAAGACGGAAGCGGGAGCTTTGCTCCCGCTTTCGTCTTCGAGGTCATTTTTTTATAAAAGAGCGGAATAACCAGCAAATTAACAAAGATGAATCCGAATGCATGTTTTGTATGGCGTTTAAATATTCTATTAAATAATATTATTGCAAACAATAATCTGGAAAACAATACGTATGGCATTCGTATCATTATGACATCCAATATTCGGGTAAACAAGAGTATGTCAATTAACTATTATGGTAAACGAAACATTCGGGCAAATGAAATTCGGGCAAGCGAAGTTCGGGCAAATGATTATTATAGTATATGGATGTCGGGCAAACAATAGACAACCTTATAACGTTAGTGAAAACTTAAGTATTAGTCTTTAACAATGTAAATAAAAGTTTTAATGTTGTTTTATTGTGTAGTGTTACAAACGTATTTGGTTGCATTTGAGAGCATAACTTGCTTTTTTTTACAGAATCTGCGTGAAGTGACGTAATATTCATACATTTAAATGAAATAAGTGCAAAGATATAGACAAAATCGGTATCTTTTATTAAAATAGCCCAACCTTGGAAGTAGGGTTGCAACGATATGTCTATTACGATACTGATACGAATGACGAATGCATGCAATGCATTACGATTTTTTAATTAACATCTAATAAAACAAGACAATTGAGTAAAATCAACATTTATTTAAATTTTAGACAGTTTACCACCTAAATGTCATAATTAAAATCAATTTCTTAGAAATTCTTATTAAGAAAACATATAATTTTTAAATTATCAGATTTAAGTCTATTTAATACAGGGTGACATTTTAATCAGTGTCCAAATTTTTGGAATGCATTTGGTATCACTAATAGACTCCATTTTTGAAAAAAAAACTGATAGGTATTTTTTTAATTATAAATTGTCTATCCCAAAAGAATTATCCGTATAGCGTGGTTACTGGGCATTCAGTACCGCGCGGAGTGGGGCGGGGCCGAGGGAGGGGAGGCGTGCCGTGCGCAAACCTTACTACCCGCTGAGGTGCCCGCGCGGTAAGGTTTTTTAGGGATAACTTTAAGCAGCAATTACTATTTTTTTTGTACTGAATGATATGAAACAAAAAAAAAGTATTGTTTAATTTTGCTGAAGAATCTTATACTTGAATTTGGACACTGAATAAATGTCACCCTGTATATCCGGATGGAGTAAACCAGCTGTGGAAAACAATCTTTCTGAATCTACAGTAGCAGCTGGTTTGATGGACAAATACTTATGGCCAATTTTTCAAGTTAGGAAATACAGTATTTTTTCTCCAATAATTTGAAAATGAACTAGTTTTAAGAATCGTTATTAATCGTAATACTTTTTACGATACCGATGATCGTCAAAAATAACGATAACCTGCGGTTTACGACTATCGGCATCGGTATCGTTGCATCCCTACTTGGAAGCTAAGAAATACCAAAATATTTAAAAATAAAGGTATATATTTGTTTGGACATCACAATTCCATTTCTCATCGCTGATCTTACACACATCCTGTAGGTATATTTTATGACACTTCTTTAGATTCCGTAATAAATTAGAATTTTCTAATGAAGGTAGCATACTGTGATATGGGGTCAGTTTTTGCACATGCGTGGTGGTGGTGATGATGATGATGATGTGGTGTAGCAATTAATTTTGTAGGACCGTGGGTAGTCGGGTTGTAAAAGACAGCGCACACTTGTGCACGATAAATTCTAAAGTCATTAACATTTTTATTTGGGGAATGTCACACACACACACACATCATCAGCCTATATACGTCCCATTGCTGGGCACAGGCCTCCTCTCATGTATGAGAGGGAATGGGCAATGTGATTTATTGAAATCAGTTGCATTTTGAAATTAAGCTATACGATAGGAAGATCCGTATTTTCGGTAGAAGTTGGCAAAATTATTGGAAAATTTCATCAATGTTCTCCTGCTTATATTCATGCGATTTTGCACCTTAGAGGAAAACACATAGAGTTACTATAACGTTGTCAATCTAACGTAGGTACTATTGCCTTTTTAATTGTATATCATCTACCGAAATGTATCTAAGAAACATACTTGGAATCTTGCTTGGAATAAAATACGAAATGTCAACAGGTCTCTGTCATTTTCCAGTAAGATGTTTTGACAATTTCAGTTTCTGTAAGGAGGTTGGTGACTGGTTTAAATTGTTAATGTCACCAAAAAAATAATCAATCCTAGGTCAGTGACCTGTCTCATTAAAGTGAGATAGTGTGCGTGAAATGTAATGGTGTGCGTCACTGGGGAGAATTACGATAACGTTGCGCCGACTAGCGGATATATTGTGTCGCGTATGTAGCTTTACTCGAATAAGAAAGCCTTAATACATGTTAATCCAGGCTAAACACTATAAGTATATACGAATATACTTTTTTACTTAGGTACTTTACTTTTACTTTATTATAGTAGGAAGTACCTACCTACAACTTATGCGTACAATACCTACATTTTTCACCATACAACGTAGCTCATAGGTAGGCTAGTAGGTCATAATCCTGGGTATTAAACACGCGTGTTTTATAACATTACGACACTCGCATTTATGGTTATATCATCACGCTCACCTGCGACTCGCGCCTCTGCTATAATTATCTGCTGCCTATTTATCAACATAGCTCACTTGCATCACAAATCACACTATACTATTATATAGGTAGGTACTTTACTATAGATTTTAACAGATTGTTTTATTTCGTTTGGCATTTTAACGGTCCCTATTACCAGATATTACTAAAAGACTGAAACGAAATGATAAGGGCCATTTAATATTATTAAAATCTCTCTTCCCAACGGTATGCCCGTTAAATTAGCATAATGTCATGTTTTATGACAAGTTGAGTGCACTCAATTCAATCCTGGGATAAGTACCTACCTAGCTTTAACGACTATTTGAATAATGTACGGAAAGCCGGGTAACGAGGAACCTCTCAATCTTACGTGTCAATAAAAAAAATCTGATTTATAAACGAAATTCAATTTTCTATTTTGACGTTTAAACATTTGTATAAGTATAGAATCCTGCTTGGTTGGATCCGTGATCTCTGCCTACCTCTCCGGCAAACAGGCGTGGTTATCAGGTTTGATCTAATCGAGCCTTAATAGAACAACTAAGTCTATACACGACTACTAAAATGCCTATTCCTGTCTAGAAATTTGCGGTTTCGTAATTAAATGTACAAACAGCTTTGTGTTTCAAAGTAACAAGCTACTCATTCCACTTCTTTACATACAATGTTGAAACTGGGAAGTGAATGCCGAGAGTGTTTTGAGGCCAATGCAATCATACTCATCCTCCTAGCATTCTTATTATTTATTTATTCATGGCTGCGCGCTAAACGAGGCCGGGGTCCGCCTTGATACCTAATAGACGAATTTGGCATAGGCACTAAATTTACCAAAGCGACTCTGACCTCTGAGACGGATAATTAGACCTTAATGACAGTACAATGAATATTATAATTATAGAGTTATTAGCGACTAATATATTGTAACACACCCTCTTACAGTAATAAAGACGTGTATAGTGATTGCAAATATATATAATAGTAAAGGATAGGATATACTTACGTATACGACAATAAAGATGCAACAACTTATATTTGTATATAGATAGTGTGCATAGACGATTTTTGTATAACCCTCACTCTTCCGAATCATTGTGACGATTGGCTGGTACAGGATCGAAAGCAATGCCGGAAAAGAGGGGAGACGTGTGTCCAACAGTGGGAAATGAAATAAGCTAGAAAGAAACTGAGACTCCACTTTTAACGGAGCTACTTAATAGGTTCATCTTACTACGCTTTACAGTAGCCACCCGTGTTCTTTATAAACTACGACCAAACAAGAAAGCTGATAAATGATGATTAATTAATTTTTGAAATTTTATCCTAGGTTAAGTCCTCCAATTGGATAAACCAGACCGTAAATTACGGAAGTTTAACTCACAGTTTCCCAAAGTTCTCTGGTATGTTTCAAAATTATGACTGTTTCACTTTAGAATTGGGGCAGGCATTTATCAGTGATTTTAGTTTAATTAAGTTGTTGGTCTCCCACCCCGTTATTCTGTAACTTGTTTTAACTTCACCTCACCGTTCACCCACAAATATATCTTGACGCCGCGAATCGTAGTAACTAAGCTTTGGTAGAGGTCTAGTTTCGTTAAGCGTGACGGGTGAAGTCAGGCGTATTAGGGCGATCCTAATAACAGCCCAGTTGGAGCCACACCCCGCGTACACTCAATCACAATCTTTGGGTGTTTGTAACTCAACGCAAAAACAACGGAACCGAATTAAATGGCGTCTCCTCGAACCCCTCTAGAGCTCCCACGCGCCCACATATATATAAGCGATCCATATATCTGTCGAATTCATTTGTCAGGTAGATGTAAATATCAATCATTATATGGAAAATGAACATTCAATTATTCTAACACTCGTTCGAAATGGTACTCGTACCCCTCGAATGCAATAATACCAGCCCCCCTATTCTGTAACTTGATCTAAGCTCACCTCAACGCTCACCCACAAATATATTTTGACAACGCAATGCGTAGTAACTAAGTGCAGGTAGAGGTCTAGCTTCGTGACGGATGACCGGCGGGGTGAGCCACATTAGCGCGTAGCGAATAACAGCCCTGTAGTGTAGCTGTCACACTTGCATAACAATAACAGCTCCTTGCACGTGCCACCAACTGGCGAGGGTCTGCAAAACCGGCACGTGTGAACACTACATTTAAAGTTGAGCTATTGCATGCAGGTTTTACTTGCAATTATATACACTGTCTGCCAGTTACTTCTACATGCCCTTAGCTAGTATTGATGATCGTTAATCGCTGCTGTTCCGGTTTACAGGCATAATATATTGCTAGTTATCTAGTTACAATGCAACAAGCGCCGAATTTAGTAAACTATTCCATTTTAAGTGCTACTAAAAGCTGCAGACGATTGTATTCCAGCAAACCTGAACAAAAGCGAAGGATAAAAATACTGTTTCGAATAAAAGGATGAAGGATAAAAAAATAGCGTAGGGATGGCCTGAGAAGCCAAACTTAGTCTTAAACACTCGGTCCCATAGTCCCATTTTAAAATGAAGCTGCCGGAGCTGTTATACGTATATTGTTATAACTTCAGAATAGAAAAAAATGACAGCTTTAAATGAAATACAGACGATGAAATCGATTTGAGCACTAGCATTTTAAAATTGGATAGATTTTTTCTTCGCTATGTTTTTTGTGTCTGGGCTGTTTTCAATTCATGGACTATTTTTCTCTTTCGACTTATTTATGATTATATTATGTTTTATAGTGCTTAATTCATGTATCATTCATGTATCATTCACAATAGATATCTAAAGGAAATGACTTTTATATGTATATATTTATATAAATAAAAAATAACAAACAGCAATTGTATTAAGGTAATGTGCTTTGAATATCCAATATATTTTTATACACTCGACAAGCTTTATTAATACTATTAATAGAGACATCGGCGATAAAATATATTTGTTTTATTGGCGACAGTAAATAATGTATGGTATTGTTTGACTATTGATATCTGCTATCGCATCGGTTGAAAAGAACCGTAAATAAATTATGTTTTCTTCTATTAACGTAACTGCAATTTTATGGCTAAAGTGGACTTAATATTAAAAATTCGCTAAGAATGTAGAAAAGCAGGGGCGTTGACACTAAACAAAATAATCAAGAAATGATTTCTTGAAAAAGGATTAAAAATGTAATCAAGTGGAGAAAAAAGCAACGCAAGAGGTTAAATGATCACAAAATAAGTGTCCAAAGTTTTAAGAGTCATATGAAACGATTGTCATTTACTATGACGCTCGCAGATTGTGATGTCACTATCTGTGAGCGTTTTGTCTCTCTAACAAGCAATATTAGAAGGCTGTGAGCCTTTCAAGGGATTACGTAGCGGGAATATATAGTTGAAAGATACGCGTCTTCCGTCACTGGCCTCGTAGCTTAGAGGTCAAAGCACTCTAGCGTATAGAGATATCAGAGCAGCAGGCTCGAGTCCTGGGCGGGGGCAACAGACGAAGATGGTTTATTTTTCCATTATATTCGATCTTTCTCTCCATCGTTTCATATTAAAACGGTTGTAGCTTCGTAATTATTGGAGATGTCTGAATGGGATTTTCGTCCCCAGGCATAACTTTTGCCTTCTTTCTTTTAGAGTATACATTTTGAGTCTACACTCGTATTTTACTACTTTCAATACCAATAGGTGCTGATAGACTTGAGCATCCACATGTGACAGAACACCGAGTATTCATCGGTTATAATTTGATGGAACTAAGCAACGAACAGAGACAAGCATAGCGCCAAACTTGGCTACGAACATGTTCACGATCATTCAGGGCTCCACACATCGGTCGCGGTTGCGGGTCAGCCGCGGAACCGCGCAAGTTGTAAAAAATTTAAACTACACTTCAAACACACATCAAATGCGGGCCTACGGCGCTAAAGGCCTCCACCCACCGACCGTTTCAACCACGCCCGACCCGCGCCGAGCCCGCCCCGAACCGCGCACGACCCGCGTTCGATGTGTGAAGGCGTTTCTAGCGAGTGCTTTAAATGATGCGCAGGAGATGTGAGCGAAGAGGGATGACAAAAGATCAATCAACTCGAATACTCGCTCGCTAAACGCTCCTGTTTACTTTGTGAGCGTTTACCTGTAATGTACCATTTGCTAGAATGCTCAGTTCAATAACACATATAAATTAAGACTTACTTGATAGCTATATAGCGCCAGACAGCCAGTGACAGTGTGAGGAGTATGGACGCAGTGTGCAGGATCTGTGTGAAGTGCATGTGAAACAGCATGTATACGGCCCACGAGTGCGGCCGCTCCTCCTGGCCCGGTAAGATCTGTGTCAAAGTAGAAATACAACAGTCAGAAACGTCATCGTTAAAAATGGTATATCGAGCTCTTGTAGAATCAAGGCTACGGTATATCATTAAATTGTGGGGAAATGGTTACAAAATATAACGTGGAAGCTGCCTTCAAGATGCAAAAAAGGGCCATTCGTACGATAGTTCGCATTCCGCAAAGAGAATCGTGCAGAGGTGTTCTTGCGAAGTTCAAAAAGCTTGACATTTTAACTGTGCCATGTCTGTATATACTTGTTCTGCTTAGCGACTTCACTAAACATCTATCATCACTAAACATCACTATGAAACCCAGACTTTCAACAAGAAGGAAAGATATTCCAAATAAAATGGCTCCGCGGCTAAATATCGTGAAGCATGCCGCTTGTTACCAGGCAGCTCAGTTGTTTAACAAACTGCCAATTGAATTGAAATCAATGATAGATTCTCGCGTATTCAATGCAAGGCTCAAAGCTTTACTGCTGAGGAAGTCTTATTATACTGTAACTGACTTCTTAAACGACAAAGATCATTAATAATAATGATTATTATAATAGTTAATTAATAAGAGTTTTTTTGTTTGTTTTGACTGCATAATTTATTTCACTTGTAACCTATTTGTAAAAAAAATTAATTGTCATACCTATCCCTATTGAAATGTAATTGTAAACTCGAATTTCATCCTTTTTTTTCCTTTTTTTTGTGTATTTAATATAGAAGTTTCTTATGACATTTTTATGTAGGTACCTATAATTCATATACAATGTAAATTATGACTGAATAAACGAAATGAAATTTCACACAAAGTAGAATACTGAACGGCAATAATTGAAACGGAGCCCATCCGGAGCGGAGGCGTTAACCTTGTACCGGTAGACGGCGTAGGGCACGTAGTCCAGCATGACAAACACGTTGGCCACGGCCAGCCACTTGAGCAGCCGGGTGATGCTCAGTGTGCTCACTCACCAGGTACCGGTAGATGGCGAAGGGCACGTACTCCAGCATGACGAACACGTCGGCCACGGCCAGCCACTTGAGCAGCCGGTTGATGGGCGCCGCCGAAAGGTCGCGCCGCGTCAGAACTGCTACGTTCAGCGCGTTTGCCAGGCTGCCAAACAGGCATACCTGCACAACCACAGAGTATTTTTTATTTTTATAAAAAACTGACTAGTAATTAACCCTAGTCTCACCGAATGGTCACATTTGTGTGCACTGTGTGAGTCGGCATACTTGACTCGGACTCGGACAGTGTTGCTAAGCATTTTTCAAAATAAAGCCGGATCGTGAATGTAAGTTTTACGGAACCCTCGGTGCGCGAGACAGCCTCGCACTTGACCGGTTTTTTAAATATGCAGAATCCAGGCCGATTTGTGGAATGTTCAGTTTAATGTTCTGTCCAAGTTAACTTTGTAATCGTGTAACGTGTAACCTTTACGTAGAGTTGAACTAGCCAGCGGAACTTCAACTACTTATGCTTGACCTGCACTGAGCAATAAAAATAAAGAAATTGGATCTAAGAAACCATGACGTCTATTCAAGAGTTTAGATATAGTACACTCGAAGGTTCAGTGCAAAAGGCGAAGCCCCAACTCAAAGCCCAAACCGTATTCTACTGATCCAACTGTCAATGCGATGCCCTCAAGTGATAATATTTCATTTCACATTTTCTCCGTCTTACCTAAAATTGCTAGAAGCATTGTATGTATGTTAATTATTTACTGTAGGAACAGAACATAAGAACAGGTAACATGCTTATAAAGGCGAACTTATCGCAATGAGGGATCTCTTCCCTTCCTCCTTTCTTTTTTGGGGAGAAGTGGAACTGACAATTATAATTCATTTGCTCTGCCTACCGGTGTTGGGAACACAGGCGCAGAATTATGTTTATGTATATAAAGCTTTGTAAAATTTGTTAACACATGATGTTTTGTACATTTTGTATTTTTTTATTACAAAACAATTTATTCACAAAGCCGTGGTACAGAAACCTGCTTCTGGTTTATAATAACATTCATAAAATATTGTGGCGCGAATGTATTGGGGCGTTTACAACATTATAAGGCATCCACACACCGAACGCGGGTCGGTCGTGCGCGGTGTGGGTCGGGCGGTATCTCTATCTCTTTCGCACAGTAGCACGACGTCTCTATCGCACAGTAGAGATCTGCAATAGAGATAGTGAGACAGATATTAAATGCGTTGGTAGTGAGAGAGATATATTTACCGACCCGCGCCGCGCACGACCCGCGTTCGGTGTATGGAGGCCTTTATTGCTAGTAGGTAGCGAATTAAACTAGGCGAGTAGGGTCATTCAGGGGGTTACGCGACCACCTTCGGTTAGCGACCACCTGAACGAGTGGGTTTTTTCTATTGAAGATAACATCAATTTTACAGATCCTATTGAGACAATTAGTTGTACATTCATTTAATTGTTGTTTTAGAATAGAAATCTACTAAAAAACCGAGAAAATATCCTTTCAGTTCACCAACTCGGCTAAGTGGTCGCCAACCGGCACATGAAATTAGGTGGTCGCTAACCGCCGAAATGACCCTACCTTACTTTTAGTAGTCACAAAAAACGCAGTCGTCTGCTCCCATTATAAAATATTTCTTTCAGGCGTGTTTTACGTATATCTCAAAATCTGGACCAATACTTTACATTAATTCACTCAGTACTCAATAACTAAACGTTTTTGAACGAACTAGTACTACATTGCAGACGTCACCGTTACAAAATAGTTTTAAGAATACAGGACCCGATTCTACACGTGCATATGGCTTAACTAGCGTAAAACTAAATTGTCTAATTTTTTTGACAATTTAGGCGGCAGATTAAAACCGACATATTTAGAATAGCATTTAGGCAGCTAAGTAAGTTGAATCGCCTAAAATAAGAAACGACAGATTCAAATTAGCGCTGTCATTTGATTATACCAGCTGCTCATAGAATAGCAAAGTGTTTTAGCGACACCAAAATAAAATTAGTAAGTTTAGAGGCCACTGTTGAATCGGGTCCAATAAATTCATTAATTACTAACTCACCAATGATGATTATAAACTGTATTACGTTACATAAGTTACTCACCAATAGACTTACGTATCCATGTATGTTGTTGTAAGCTAGGATAATATCCCGGAATTCTCCCGAGCAATAGTCCAATGCAGCACACTCGCTGCTGACCTTAACAGAGATGTTGTTCTTAGTCCTCCAGTCTTCCAAGGCAATGAGAACATCCTTGAAGCTTGACCGGTTTGTACGATTAAGAAGCGACAGCAAACTCGGTTCATATATGTAGTTAGAGAACCCATTGGTCCTGTACAACGTGTCATTGTCGTACCGAGTGTCGTCCGCTAACATTGTCACGTATTGTTCATCACTTGGCGCTACATTTGAATGGTATGTGTCAACGGTTCTATTTCAGATAGGATTGAGTCTTCTCCGGTTCGTGCTTGAGCGATTGTATCATTTTCGTTGATCTGTAAAAGGAAAAAATAATGTATAGGTAGATAAAGGTTACTTGGCAACACCCGCGGCACGGCCACGCCGGCGGTTTTTACACTGGAATAGATACTTTTATTTCATGTTGCATTAACCGTGGGACGCTGTATAGATACGCGATACCAATAAAACCCCCATGCCGTTGAAATATTTGTACCTACACAAGATTAACGTGGGAACGCCAGCATGTTCGCCACTCGATATTCGGCATTCAAATATTGTGTTACTATTCAAATACCCCTCTCTATTGTATTTGGCAAACAATGTTATTGTAGTATCATATTACTGAGTGTAATATTAGTCATAAGACGAAATGTATGCCCACTCTGCATAAAAGCTTGTTGTCTTGTTCTCCCGACTTATTTACTAGAAATGTTTTTATGGGTAAATCTATTTTTACTCTACGTTATAATTTTCGATCTACCTAAATGAAAATAAATTGCTTCTTTCGTTTCTCACGAGAATGGATCAACTTCGTTTTAATTATATGAGGAAAAAATAAATAAATGGACAACCATAGCAGCTATCTTTATTTGTATGGCAAATATCCTTTGTTACGTTGACGGATTCTGATAATTATATTGATTTTACTTCGGTAAAGATTATTTAACATCAAACCATGCTAACCGAGGTTTAATATGAATTATCATCTACATTACTAACGGTATTGTGACAAAATACTTCTTAAAATACAAATGCCAAAGATGTTTCTTAAACCACGTTGTTGGCCAACAAGCGTACGGCTGAATTGGTGGTCAGCGGCTACCGTAGTCCATTGACGCTTGCAAGGGACATGCATGCGCATTGCCGAGTCTTTAAAAACCTATACCTATAGTCGCTAGGTTCATTCCTAAGACGGAGCGAGCGGTCGTGGGAGGAAACTCCTCTAAAATCGTATACGGCTTCCACTTACTCTTGACATTTCACGTTATCTTACCATCATAACACAACTTTAAATTTAACACTACCCACATAACTACACGACGGTATCCGATCATTTTATAAAAAACGTTTCACAAATATTCATTTTATAAACAACGTTTGGCAAACTAACGATTCACAAATAAGTCGTTTAATAAAATATTGTTTTACAAAGAGTTCATTAGACAAATCATTTAATTGAAAATACTGCATATTATAAATCATTATTTGACAAATGACTCATTTATTATTCGTGACAATTGGCAAAGTAACGTTTGGTTGACATTTTAGAAAATGCATTGTTTGGTAAATACCTTATTTAATAAATCATTGATCGTCTTCATAAAATTGTAAACCACAAGTTGTATAATTCTATACAGGTATTGTGTAAGTCTGTATGAGCAGACGGGTAAGTCTAAAAGTGTTTAGCAAGTAAGTTATCATACCTAGCCTAAAAAAATAACTTTTAGGTCTTAAAATGTACTGACATAACAGGTGGATTACCTATCTATTCGGGTCATTCCCATCTTCCAACCTATCCACCCTAGGTTCATACAACAGGTTCTATGCAACAGGGGTGGATAGGTTGGAAGATGGGAATGACCCATCTATTCTACTTTACGGCAGATCAGTGTAGGTACGACGACGAGCGAAGCGAGGAGGAGTGTTAGGAAAAACCGCGACCCAACAGTGCGCGGGCCGAGCGAGCGAAGCGAGCGTGCCGCGGCAGCGGCCGGCGAAGCGCCTAACCAGATTTACTTTTTTGTGAATTTATTAGAGGAATGTTTGTCGACCAGTCCGCTAGATACCGTGATATGACAGATATTTACTTTTATGATCACGACGATCGACGATTTGTAAAATGACCTATTTTAGAAACGATTTATTTGGTAAATGATCATTTTTAAAATGACAATTTAACATTCAATGTTTTTTTAAAGTGTAACATGCTAAATGAATATTTGTGAAAAAAATATTTATTGTATAAGCATTTTCAGGAATGATAGGTTTGTGAAATGAATAGTTTGTTTATAGTTGTTTATGAAATGATCATTTATGAAACGGTTTTTTATGAAATGATGGTGAACCCTACACGACACTGTGCACTGTGACAAATCCAAGCAACGTCCACCTCCGCTTGCCGAGAAGACAAATCAGAAATCAATATTATCATTGTTGGAAACATTTTAGCAGATCGCAGCATTTCCTGATTTTCCGAATTGACATCAGTGAAGCATTTCGTACATAGGTACTTATAAATATCGTTCGACATTTTGGATGTCGAAACAAATGCCACAATCCGCCTAGACATGCTCTAAGGTCTGGCTGATTAATCTGCTCAAAATTCACAATTATAATATTTATTCTCTTGGGCTCTTTTACATGTCAGAGTTTCAGAAATACAATATAAAAAGTTCAATTTTAGACACTGAGGATGATAAATACTAATGTGAGAGGCGTTTTCAATCATCCTTTTTTTGTCGTACGGGTCAAATTGATTCGTATGGTCTAAAGATCAATCGTTCCGATGTTTCATGCTTTTAACACCATTTGCAGCTTATTTTGGCGTACGGCTAGGACTACTGGGAATAGCACTTCAAATATAATAATGAAATTCCAAGGAACATGTAAGATTTAGAAATTGAACCATTTAAGAAAAAGTTAAGACGACTTATTATTAAACCAAAGATGTTAATACAGTCCTCAACTATTTTAAATGGTATTGACGATTTATAATATTGACTGACTACTGACTTCCAATTTGACAAAATTATTATAATTAAACAAAACATTATAAAATATTTGTACGCCAACCGGCAAAACATAGTGTTTCGCTGTATGCTTTAGTTTTAGGATCTTTACGTGTACAAATAAATGCATTCATTCATTCATTCATTTATCTGATATTTTCCTGAAATTGAACCTACACACACAGCAATTATCACTTGAATCGTCATATAAACTCATTCAATACCTATCTGCAATAACAAAGCGCTCATCTATAGATTTCTGACGCGAGTCTTTTTCTAGGGCCGGTAAGACGTGTGAGATGTTTTGGCCAGATGCTTGTTCCTTACATGTACCCATCAAATATGCGTTATTTAGATATCGGGACAATAATACTACTTAAACTACTCCAATCTCAAATTCGATCAGTCTTTACAGACATTGTGAAATAAAATATATCAGTGCAATTGGCAAACATAACTCGCATACGATAAGCATCAACTGAAGGAACGGCCAATTAATCTAACTATGTTGTACCTTAAAAGTAATAAATCAGTTTATTAACTATAACTTAACTTCCCCATTCTGTCAACACACTCCAACACAACATCCAAGCTCATAGAACGTCTATATGAGCCAATTTATATTTTATATCCGTCTATTTATCAGTAGGATAGAAAGGTTTCAACCCAAACGCTGACAAACCCCTGACAATGCAAACGCGAGATAAATGGCGTGGATCAATAAAATATACAGTATGCAATATTTCATTGGACGATACGAGTGTCCGCTCATCGCATTTTCTTTTTTCCGGAGACAAGGCTGTTAACTCTTAAATCAATGGTGGAGCTGACGATTTAAGTCACAATAAACTTACTATACCACTCAAAAGAAAATAGGGGCCACAAATATGGTGATCGTTACGTGGAAAATTATACTAAACAGTTTTTTTTTCAGCTATTAGACTTAAACACCGGCATGAAAGAGGTAGGATTATGAAGGACACGGAACATCAGTAATAAGCCACTTATCTATTAGTTTATGTCCAATAATTGTCAATTTTCACATGTTTTGTAGGTAAATAGATTGGACCGGTTGCGGACATACGAAACTATAATCATTCCTTCGGCACTACCGGTGGCTAAGTTAAATTAGTGAAGGGCTACATGGTAATTAAATCTCTGTAAAGGGTGTCTATCATTTTATCGAAACGCATTACGTCGATTTACATTTCGCCGAAAACTATTCCACGAATTTCATTTCGTTGTATTTCTTGTTCACATAATCATCAATTCATAGTTTTTTATTTCATCGAACAACTTTTCATCGTTAATCGTTTCGAATTTGTCTCAAATCGTAGCGTAACGATTCATCGAATTTACTTTTCATATAATAGTCAGTTGTGTATAGTATTAATTTAACGAAACACGGTTCAATGTTGGTACGTTCCATATATTTTTGTTGCCACGATCAATATTTCATTTTTCTACCAAGCTGTTTACCTATAGGTCATTTCGTCTAAGTATATAATACCTAATGGATGAAATGGGTCCACATTGACTCATATACGCTTCGTTTACGATGTAGACGTAATATTGAGCCTAAGTAAGTGATATTAAAAAAACGGTTCTGGCGCTTCGCCGGCCGCTGCCGCGGCACGCTCGCTGCGCTCGCTCGGCTCGCGCGCTATAGGATCACAGTTCACCTAACACTCCTCCTCGCTTCGCTCGTCGTCGTACCTACACTGGCCTGCCTTAAAGTAGAATAGGAAGGTAATCCGATATCCAGAGGGAGAGGTGGGTAGGCTTAGAGCTATATGTATACGTCCAAAGTCTCGGTGAAATGTACCTACTCAGTTCGTTGAAAGGTAAATATTATCAAGTGACAAACACAGATGAAACGATTTTCTATGTAATATGAATTTTGGGAACTGAAACTTATGTTAAAACAAAATTATATTAACGGTGATTCGATGAACGTCTATGTCGATGGACAAATAAAATATTGAAGTGAAATTCGATGAGTTCATTTTTGTGTAAATGGTATTTCGAGCAAATATATGAGCGATCTAACGCAGTTCGATGAATGATTCCTGTGTGATGATGAAATTCTGCGAATAGTGTTATGGGAAACGATAATCGATGAAACTATTTTCGGTAAAATGATGGTTTGCCCTCTGTAAAGTGTTATTGGGCCACTACGGCCCATTAGTTATAAACTTATAATCAATTCATGTAAGTATTAATAAACTCACTAACATTCACCCGCATCTTCGTCCGCGTAAACTATCATCCCCAATTTCATACTTTGGGGGGCTGATTTTCGGAGCCAGTAAGTTAGTGTCAGAAAATATATCTTCTTACAAGCTTTTATTGCCGCCTTTGTAACAGTTATAAAATACTCGTTGAAAGTGTTCTAATGAGCCCACACACTACGGGGTTAAGTTTTTTAGTGTAAATGTTGCTGTGGCTTCTTTCTGCCCAGCTAAGTATACCATAATACGATTGCACTGTCATCTGACTTACTATCTAACTTAGTTCCTATGTTCAACTCTATTGAATTACATCAACAAATACATCGGGATGTTCATCAACTTACAATATATGAATGGCCTGTTATATACGAGTAGTTCTAGTTAAATTAAAGTGTAAAAAGCATCATATATATGTTTTAATATATTAAGTTTTAAACTCTCTGTCCCAAATTTCATCTCAACCCTTTCAGCTGTTTTTGCGTGATGGAATAACAATCGTCCACACTTTCAGATCTGTATGGAAGGTGTTAGACTGATTACAATCAGAGTAGTTCCCTACCTAATTATTTTCCCGCGCAACGCAAACTCTAAGTCAATGTGCAACTCCGGCAGCCGATAATACCCATGACGTACAGTGATTAATATTCATCGATTATGTATCAAGCGAAGTAGCAAAACTGACGCGGCCTTGTCAGATAGGGTGGCGTTCTTTTCAAATCGGATCAAGCTTAATCTACTGTTAACGCGGCCGCGATTATGCAAGACACAGAGGGGTGAGGGCGGACGAGGATGACGTCACAAGCGCGGGTCATCTCCGCGAGCCTCACACCGCTTTCGACCACGGCATCATACGCGCATACCTACATACCTAATTAAAATAAATGTAATTTAACTATATTAAACTCGTAACTAGAAGCAGGAGTTTTCTTGAAGAGACGAAACCCCTCAGCTGGGCTGTTCATCAATAACAGCCCCGACAATTGGCGACCGTGACAGGACTGTACCGAAGTTGTGTACGCGACCAATTCTAACGGGACTCCGGCATCGAGCGGAATATTCCACAAGGGCGTGGTTGCTGTATCCAGTGGATTGTCATCGCAGTTACGAAGGAAAGTAGCCCAAATCCCTTTACTATTCCTAACCTTCGTGATCTAAGCCTTTAATTTGTGTTAATATAAGCCCAGCCCTCATTAGTGTTAGATTGGAAGTGCTCATAATTCGTGATTCTTAATTCATAAGGCATGCAGTGGTGTAATAATTAAGTAGGTATTTAAATAGTTACTTGTTAGCTCTGTGCATTAAGAGAAGCCTAATTGTATTCGTGAAGTACGTAAACTACAAGCTTTAATAGGTGTATCTACTCAGAGTGATAAAAGTAAGCATCCATTTTGTGTTGAAACAGCTTCGCATAGCAACTGCCTTATAACTTAAATTTCTCATTAAAAACTTAGCTTCGCGCTTGATATTTAAGCCTTGCTTCAAATATTTTCAATTTACATAAAGATTTTAAGCATCAGTAGCCGATTATTCAGAACATTACCTACATCTTAAAATAACTGAGCATGAACTGTACTGCTAAAGATACCTATCATTAAAATACAATCTTTATGCAACCTTTTGCAAACATCAACTGGTCCCTTAACGCGAGTGGACATTTTAGATATTTACGCCCTCTTAACCGTGCATTTCAGTGAAACCAGTCTTCAGCTAATTCGCGAGTTGCGCTGCACCTGTTGCCGTGCACGACTCCATTGGGGCGTCGTAGTACCTAGACGTTCCGACCTGCTTCGCTGCAAGACAAGCGGCTGTGAACCGATTTGTCAAGCTTTGTGGATTGGGTTTGAGTGCACAAATTACTTTGGCTACCTACTTAATATCCTTATTTGTCCTCAAGTTCATTAATTAATTTAAGTAGTGTACAGATAATCGATTTAAAATGTCAGAGGAGGCGATGAAGGAGCTTATACGTCAAAGAGGGACTTATAAAGGTCGTGTAACCAAATATAAAGATTATCTTTCAAATATACAAAGATTAGATCAATCTAATATAAATGCATTACAAATAAAAGAGTTAAATATTCGTTTAACTAGATTGCAAACATTATTTTCGGAATTTGACTTGATTCAAACACAAATAGAAATGGCATGTACCAATGTGGACGATCAGATTCAAGAAAGGGACTCCGTAGAAACGCAGTTCATTTCTCTCATCTCGGCAACTCAAGAGATCATTGAATCTCACACCAATCGTGAGGACCAGAGTTCCGAAGGCGTACGGACAGCTCAGTCGAATATGGGAACGTGTAACTTTAATAACATCCGTTTACCAACAATATCCCTTCCATCCTTCGATGGTAATTACTTGAAATGGCTGGAGTTCCGTGACACCTTCGAAGCTATGATCCATTTGAACGAGTCTATTCCTGACATAAATAAATATCATTATTTACGCTCCACTTTGGAGGGCGGTGCCAGTGTTGTAATAAAATCGCTCGAATTTACCGCCAAGAACTACAAAACGGCGTGGGAGTTATTGTGTGATCGATTTGATAATAAAAACATCCTTATAAATAATCACATGAAGGCATTATTTAATATAGACACGCTGACTCGAGAATCTTATCGAGCTATTCGCTTTCTTATTGATCACGTGACAAAGAACCTAAGTGCCCTTAAAACATTAGGCCGCCCGACAGATTCGTGGGATGACGTCATTATATACTTGGTAGCTAGTAAATTAGATCCCACGACATCAAGAAATTGGGAAGAATATAAAGCAGATTCGAAAACCTGGCCCGAGCTATCCGAATTCATGAAGTTTTTGCGCAATCGGGCTGATGTACTTGAAACGATGCTAGCTTGTAGGAGCGAAAAACCAGCTGATCATAAATACTTACAGCCTAAAACAACGAAGACATTTGTCACTGCTACAACTGCAACTCGCAAGCCGACTAGAAACGGTAACAACACTAACAACGCGCCGACCTGTCCGGTGTGTAATGGCGCGCATAGGATCTCGGAATGTGTCAAGTTCAAGGACATGAGCGTCGAAAGTAGGTCAAGTGAAGTCTTGAAGTTACATCTTTGCTTGAACTGCCTGAGACGTGGACATAACGTTGAGCAATGTCGGCTTGGTTCTTGTCAGATCTGTAAGGCAAGACACAATACATTATTACATATAAATAATCAATTAAATACACAGTTTGAGAATAATACAGCCGGTGCGTCGTCGGTCATTAGCGCGGTCAGCGCGTGCGCCGCGACAGTGAGTAAACAAGTATTGTTAGGCACAGCATTAGTTAAATTAACAAACTTGCAAAATAATAGGACTCACGTTGCGAGAGCGCTGCTGGACGCGGGTTCTCAATCGAGTTTCTTGAGTGAAGGCATGAAAATGAAATTAGGATTTCCTAATAATATTCACAACAAACCGATTAGTGTTTCCGGCATTAATAATTTAGCATTTAATATATCGGATCAATGCGAACTTACCTTGAGATCATTAACGAGTTCATATACTGCTAATCTTAGTTGTTTAGTTGTGCCGCATATTACGGGCGGTTTGCCTAACGGTTATGTCAATGCTTCAGAATTGAACATACCTGCTGGTATTCAACTGGCAGATCCCGGATTCTACCGTCCGTCTGAGGTCGACCTACTGCTTGGTGCCGATGTTTTCTTCGACATTTTAACATTAGATAAAATAAAATTAGGTACTAACAGGCCGATTCTTCAGAGTTCAAAGGTAGGCTGGTTAGTGGCAGGGCCTATAGGTAGCTTCGATCATCACGATCGCGCGATGGTTCACTGCAATTTCACAAAACAAATCTCAAAGGATCTCACTCGATTTTGGGAGCTGGAAGAGATTTCAGTAGCGAAAAATACTTACAGCGCAGACGATAATCTTTGCGAAAAGCACTTTATGGACACTACACGACGGTTAGATAACGGCAGATTTCTAGTAAAAATGCCCTTGAAGGAAATACCTGAGAACTCACTTGGCGATTCATTTAACATGGCGAAAAAAAGGTTCTTGCATCTTGAAAACAAATTAGATAAAAATCCTGATCTTAAAAAGCAATATTGTGATTTTATATCAGAATACGAACAACTAGGTCACTTGAATAAGGTTAACAAACCAGAATTTGGTTTTTACGCTCCTCATCACCCGATTTTACGCGATAGCGAAACTACGAAGTTGAGGGTAGTTTTCGATTGTAGTGCGAAATCTACCTCCCAAAAATCACTTAATTGCATCCAGCATGTTGGACCGGTAGTTCAAGATGAATTATTTGATATCCTGATTAGGTTTAGGCAACATAAGTTTGCTTTGTCTGGTGACATACTTAAAATGTACCGTCAAATTTTGATGGACGAATCGCAGCGTCATTTACAATTAATCCTATGGAGGGATGATAAATGCAAACCGTTGGATGTACTTATGCTTAAAACCTTGACTTACGGCACAAGTTGCGCGCCTTTCCTGAGTACAAGGTGCTTAGTACAGTTAGCAAACGAATGTACAGACAAGACAATATCGGAAATAATAGGGCATGATTTTTATTACGATGACTTCTTGAGTGGTGCGGAGAGCGAAGGCGAGTTGAAGCACATTTATGAATCTGTAAAAAAGACGCTTGCCTCTGCTTGCCTCCCAATCCACAAATTCCGCACAAACTGCCCACAGATATTTGAGGCTGACTGTACTTCAACGGATTCGTTAAATTTAAATAAACAATCAAGCGTCTTAGGACTGCTATGGTTTCCTGATCATGACAATTTACAGTTTTCAGTAAAATTGGACAAAAATATCAGGCTCCTAACGAAACGGGTAATTTTGTCCAATACATGTAAAATTTTTGACCCACTTGGTTTGCTCAGTGCATGCACAATAAAACTTAAAATATTACTCCAAAAACTTTGGGTCCTGCATTTGAATTGGGACGATGCCGTACCCAGCGAAGTAAAGAGAGCGTGGGATAAATTTGTGTCCAATGTCCATGTACTAGCAAACCTAACGGTACCTCGCCATGCTATATGTAGCAGTCCAGCCTCAATTGAGATGCATTGTTTTGTTGACGCGTCCCAGGCAGCGTATGCGGCTTGTATTTACCTGCGTTCCATGGACAACGTGGGTAAAATTTCAATAAAGCTGTTGTGTGCAAAAACGCGCGTGGCGCCGCTTAAAACGCTTACGATCCCACGGCTTGAACTCTCAGGCGCTTTATTAGGTGCGCGGCTGGCTACCAAAGTCGCCAGTGCACTACGTTGTTCCGTGGACCGCAAGGTATTCTGGACCGACTCGTCAGTCGTCCTTGGTTGGATTCGAACCAAACCTAAGCTACTTAAAGCCTTTGTTTTAAATCGTGTGAATGATATTCATGATTTAACAACTAGGGATTCCTGGCGACACGTACCCACTTCATTAAACCCTGCAGATCTCGCTTCTCGAGGAGTTGAACCTGATCAGCTGCCAGACTTAAAATTATGGTGGTACGGGCCGTCCTTTTTATTACATGATGAGGGTAACTGGCCACAAAACATAGGGGCTATAGACATGAACTTACCTGAAATAATAAAACAAAAGGAGTGCTCAACCATAGTTATGATTAATGTTGAACAGCCACCCATGATTGAGTTTCATAAATACTCAAAGGTGAATAAATTGAAAAGAATTGTAGCATACGTTTTACGCTTTATTCACAACATTAAAAATCCTAAAACTAAAACAAAAGGATCCTTACAACTAAATGAAATAAAACATGCACTAATGTATCTGGTAAAACTATCACAAAATCAAACTTATGCTACAGAAAGATCAACACTTATGCAAGGAAAAAGACTTAAAACTAAATCAGATATTTTACAGTTGTCACCATTCGTCGACGGCGACGGCGTGATCAGAGTAGGTGGTCGCTTGCAAAATGCCAACTGTGAATACGAAAAGAAGCACCCGATCCTTTTGGACGGCAAACATCACTTCACACGGCTCTTGATGGAAAGCGAACACCTACGGCTGTTACACGCTGGCCCACAGTTGCTTCTTAGCTCTTTACGCGAACAATTCTGGCCAGTAGGCGGCAGATCGTTAGCCCGAGGTGTTGTGCGTAAGTGCGTAATATGCACACGTCTCCGAGGGGAAGCTATGAAGCCACTGATGGGAAACCTGCCTTCAGAGAGAGTCACCGGTTTCTACCCCTTCCAGGTGTGTGGCCTTGATTTCGCGGGACCCTTCTTGATTTCCAGTAAGAAGGGAAAAGGTAACCGCATCACAAAATGCTACTTGAATATTTTTATTTGCTTCGCATCCAAGGCCGTTCACCTGGAAGCTGTCACCGAGCTTAGCACTAATGCCTTCATTTTAAGCCTCCGCCGATTTGTAGGTCGGAGGTGTAGACCACACACAATTTATTGCGACAATGGCACTAACTTTGTAGGGGCAAATAACGAGTTGGGTAGATTGTTGAAGTCCGCTCAAAATTCAGTTTATGAGTTTGGCAATGAGGAACACATAAAGTTTTTATTTTCTCCTCCGTATTCGCCCACTTTCGGTGGAATCTGGGAAGCTGCTGTCAAATCAGCCAAATTCCACCTAAAGCGCATTATGGGCAATGCTAGTCTGACGTTTGAGGAGTTGAGCACTTTATTTACACAAATTGAGGCTATTCTTAACTCCAGACCTCTCACTCCTTTCTCGTCAGATCCAACTGATCTTTTTCCTCTGACCCCAGGGCACTTTCTGGTGGGTCGGCCCCTGACCTCGCTGCCGTCACCACCCATTTGTCTAAAAAACCCTGATAGGTATCAGAGGATCGAACAGCTTCGTCAGCATTTCTGGCAGAGGTGGCAGAACGAGTATCTGGCAGAGTTGCAGCAACGTACGAAGTGGCGCCAGAGGCAGAAGGAGATCAAGATTGGAGACTTGGTGGTGTTCAAAGAGGAGAATACCCCACCACTTAAATGGAGGCTTGGAAGAGTCCTAAAGCTGTATCCTGGGGCCGATGGAGTCTGCAGGGTTGCGGACTTTACGACACAAAAGGGTGTAACCAGGAGAGCACTCAACCGAGTGTGCCCTTTACCCTGCAACCAAGAGCTTGAAAGCAGCAGCTTTCAAGGGGGGCAGGATGTTAACGCGGCCGCGATTATGCAAGACACAGAGGGGTGAGGGCGGACGAGGATGACGTCACAAGCGCGGGTCATCTCCGCGAGCCTCACACCGCTTTCGACCACGGCATCATACGCGCATACCTACATACCTAATTAAAATAAATGTAATTTAACTATATTAAACTCGTAACTAGAAGCAGGAGTTTTCTTGAAGAGACGAAACCCCTCAGCTGGGCTGTTCATCAATAACAGCCCCGACATCTACTTTTTCAGCAAACTTTAATGAAGACCGAAAATAAAGCCTTTGAACAGGGCAAAATGATAAGCAGTTGGACCACCTTCACCAACATATTTTGACCCCCCGGAATGTAATAGTAAAATGAAAATCCGTCTTCGTTACGTCGAACAAATACTGATTTCAAGTAAGTATTTACCGGTCTACTGTTCTTGAATACATATAAATAGGTTGTCTCTAAATGATTGTTTGAATTGTCGGCGTAATCAACACAGGGCTTCCTTGCGCTCAGGCAACTATAGACATGGAAAAACTTTATTCTACGTGTATGGGCTAATTAGTACCATTTCAATGAGTAGTTAAACTGTGCAAAAAAGTAAGTCGGCAGGCAACAAAAGCTTGTAAAATAATTATTGCCTGAACTTACTAAACCGAAAATCAGCCCCCAAAGGGATGAAATTGGGGAGAAAAGTTTTCGCGAATGAAGATGCGGGTGCTAGCCCTGACTTTACACTGATTTAATTACCATGTAGCCATCAATTTCACACCACTCAGTAGGACTCCACGGATTCCCGGAACTAATGTTAATATTTTCTCAGGCAATGTTACAGCAGAATTTCTGTGTGAGTAAAAAAGGTTTTTCGTATTTAATTATTAGAAGCTTTTACTTAACTTGCCTTTGCAAATAAACTTTCAGGCAATTCAATTTTAAAACTTTGATCGTGGTCATTTTTATGTAAAAAAATACATGAAACAAAAAACATTAAAGGGTCTTTACGAGCGTATTTTGCAAAATGCTTGCTTTTCCATTCAAGATGACAACGTAACTATTAGTATTTATACAAAAACCAATAACGTACTTAAATAATCATTTCTTAAACTAGGGGCTAACACAGTTCAAATTTTCATTTTCTCTTTTTAAACCTAAAATAAATGAGTTTTCTTGGGAGTCTTTTTCAAATTTTTCAATGTTCTCAATTTTGCAGTAAACAAGAATCTTTTGGTACATGAATGATTAAAATTCACATAAACAAATCTTTTAAGAGGAGCCGACATGATTGAAAATCAAAGATTCATTTTTAAAAGTGTTAAAATACCCTCAGTTTCCTTAATTCTTTTGGTGAAAACAGGATTACATTATATTTCATTAGAGATTATATTTATATTATGCCCTAAAAATTATATTATAACTTTATGTTAACCCATATAAAATAATCACAACTATAGGACCTACGTTGCCGTAAACATATATTTTTTTAAAGACGTATATATCACGCTGGACCGAGGCCGCGCGCAGAAATTTTTATTTAACAAATGATTCAGAGGTTAAGAAATTATTATTAAGGACATTATCAGTATTTGAATAAATGCTAAGAGGTAAGTCGTAATCTTGAATGAAAAACGAAGCATTTTGCAAAAGACGCTTCCGCTTCTGCTTCTGTAGGCGTAAGGCCTCTTAATAAAATAATTTGTTTCGTTTAGAGGTTAATCTTCCAGCCACTTAGTTACCGTTATCCGCACGGGTTATCCGATTGAGCCAAAATTTGGCATACTTAAATAAGTTCGGTGACAATGCCATATACTAGTATAACGCACCACCGAACTGATTTGATGATGAAGACAAAAGGTATTTTGTGTAAAGTCGCCGTCAATAGACTTTGCTAACTATGTAAACAAACGACGTAACTTTGTTTTGTAACTGTTTCTCCTTGTATTTTCCGCTTCAAACCCCACTGAAACTATTATCTATTGATCCGGTTGTTACCGTAAAATACAAAACCATAAAATATATAACTGAATCTTGGATATTTCATTAAAAGTTTACAATGGTTTCATAGTGCAGTCAAATTGTACTCAAAACTGCCCCTAGTGGGAAAGTTTTGGGCTAGTTCTGATTTCTTTCATTGTATCTGTAATTTCTGTAAACAGAGCATTTACTAAAAGTTAATAGTTTCCGAGTTTTAAGCAAATTTCATAAAAAAGCAGTTTTTTTTTGGGATTTTTTTCAATGTTGCGTCACGAAATTTTGTTAGCAAACCTCAGATTCGGATTCAGCACCCCAAAATACAGATACAATGAAAGAAATCAGAACTACCCCAAAACTTTCCTAGTAAAAACACGATTTGACTGGATAAGTTAGGTTAGTAGGTATGACGAAATGACGTTTTTGTTTCTATAAAACTTCTAATCACACGGTTCAACTCACGTATTCAATGTCACTCCGGGCGACATGTTTCGAACTCTTCGGGAGTTCTTCTTCAGGATGAGTGTTCTCGCGGCGGTTTCGCTCGTCGTAACACCGCCCGCGCCCGCTCCTCACGTCGAGCGGCGCGTGTCGCACGCGCCGACAGGGCAGGGGGAGGGGGAGCGTCCAGCGCTGGAGCAGTTATGTGAGATTGCGGCAGGAGGTCATCTCCTCCGAGAGACGATACGCACACTGAACTCACTGTGTCCACGGGATTGTCACTACACGCTGTCCACTTCAATTTAGGAATGATAGTTTTCCAAGCTGGCGGTAACATCCAGCCCCCATCACGATTAAAATTTGGGCGGCGCCCAATCTCAATCGCCTCACGAATCTTGCGTGGCACATAACCTTTCTCCCGTACCAGCAATCTCGCCATGTCGAAGCGAATGAAATGAGACGCGCCTGTATCGCACGCATGTTCTGCTACCGCCGAGTTCCTAACATCCATCTTCTTCACGTTGCGTATGTGTTCCAGCAATCTCGTGGATACGTTCCGCCCAGTTTCCCCTACGTACGCCTTGCCACAATCACAGGGAATCTCGTACACCCCCGGGCTACCCAGCGGGTCTCGCTCCTTAGGAGAGCGCAACATCTGCCTAATCTTGGTATGAGGGCGGAAAATTGTCCTAATGCTCAACCTCCGGCGTAATAGGCGTCCAATTTTATCCGTGACCCCCCTTATAATTATATGGCAAGTACGCAGGAGCCCTCTCCACCGTGTGTGCGCGCTGCAAAGTGCCCCGACTCGCTACTCGCTGACTCTGTGTCCAACCATACCCATTCCTCTCTAGCACTTGTCTCACGTGCTGCAGCTCCTCTTGCACATATTGCGGGTCACAGAGCCGCAGAGCCCTGTTGATAAGCGCACGTGGGACCGAAGACAGATGTGCGGGGTGGTGAGGAGCGGGCGCGGGCAGTGTTACGAGCGACACCGCCGCGAGAACACTCATCCTGAAGAAGAACTCCCGAAGAGTTCGAAACATGTCGCCCGGAGTGACATTGAATACGTGAGTTGAACCGTGTGATTAGAAGTTTTATTTTAACATGTCTCACGAAAGTTTAAATTCGGTTTTTGTTTCTTTTAAATTCTACATTACATGTAATACGTGAGAGGAGGCCTGTGCCCAGCAGTGGGACGTATATAGGCTGATGATGATGATGATGATGTAATATTATAGAGCCTATACACACTACCCAACTCACGCTCTGTCTGCATCGTGGTTGTGTACCCTACGTGGTAGTTTTATCAATGGGTAAAGCGATTAAAAATACCTACCTGCTTGTTTTTTACTTTCGATATTTAATATTCGACATGTTTAGTTTAGAGATTATTTCAATATGGCGGTTTGCTTACATAGTTAGTTTGGTAACTTTAAAACTGCACAAGATAAATCCGTCGCGATCCACGAGTTGATGACTGGGCAAATACATACAGTCGGCAATAAAAGCTCGTACAAAAATATTTTTGATACAAACTAATATAATTACTGTGTACAATATTTCTTAGCTTACTTTTATATATGTACTAATATTATGACATCCCTAATAATTAGGGAACGTTGTCCACCGTAAATTCCCAGCTTAGATCAGGTACTTGTATTACTAATAGAGATTTACTTTAATATTCAAGTTGAAAATTAACACATTTTTTTCTAGAATGTGAATTGAATAGTAATCTAAAATCAACGCTACGGAATCGTGTACAGGGTTCTCACGAAATCCCGAATGTGTCACCCTCTAAGTTTTAAGACGCAATCACACACACTTCAAGTTAAGTATCATCTAATGACTAGCTTTATTTTATATATCCTATTAACATCCATATTTTCACATGCATTGCTCTAATTATCAGTTGTTATCGATTTGTTTTTATTTAATTCCAGTGTCATTTTTGCGAAGTGGTTGGTGGTCGTGGTTGGTGGCCTAGTACAGGCTAGAACCCGCCTAGCGCACGCCTACGCCGTAGGCACTCTCCGCCACTTAACGGAAAAACCACGGTATCTGCTACGAGCGTAGCGCGTAGCGATTCTTCTCAGTAAATGTGTTAACTGTTGAAACCTATATAATACTATGAAGATTATGATCTATGTACACAGTTTTCAATAAACTATTCTTATTCTTATTGGTGCCTTTGATGCAGATACCTCTTTGGCTTATGAGGGCAGTATTCTCCACGTCGGTTTCGGTGACGGCGACCCAAACATACCTATATGGAGAAGTTACCTATGTACAGTATACGAGTATTTTAGTCTAAATCTCATTGTAAAAGCTTGGCTTGATTTAAGACTAGTCCATTTGTGTAGGACTACTCCAGATTTTTTCAGGTAGTAGTTGGTAGAATTGCAAAAAATATAGTAGGTACATAGTTAAAACCCTTAATCTAATCCACGCTCTAACTTTTTCCCAATTTATTACGAAAGTCACCTATACAAATCATATAGTAAAATATGTAGTGAGACGAAACCTGCGCTGTGGATCTTGATGGTATTGTAGTGGTTCAGTTTTATTCTTTATTGTGTTTTTTTTTATTTAATTAATAAATGGATAAATATAAAGTTAATTGTCATTACACATGGGCAAAACCAGTTAAACGTAGATTAGACTAGCTTATATGATAAAAATATCCTATACTGCGCGGTCCGGGCTTTCTTCGTGCAAAATTTCATCCAGATCGGTTGAGCCGTTTAAGTGCGATTGAGTACACATCTAATCATCTAAAGATTTGTAGGATTCATTTAGTGCAAGCTGCGCCTTAACCAATGGCCGGCGCCCGGCGCCTGGCTGTCGCACCGCAATCAAACAATGATCGTTTTGGAGCATTTACATACTCGTATCCACTGGTTTATCAAGCGTGTGCCTTGACTCTGGACAAGGATACTCGTTGACGATGGATTTATTATTGTTTAACTTGAATTGATGCATATCTGTTAATTGCTACGATAGGATTATCTACATTTTAAATAACGATGACTTTATAAATTTTTAAATCAAAGGAAAAATTGAAAAATGTAATACTCCGAGCCGGATTGGAACCGGGGACCACAGGCATTCATGGCCCGTCGCTACTAACCAACTGAGCTATCGGAACAATCCGGCTCGGGTTCCCTAAGGCGTTGTATGAAGGAACTGATTGAGGGATATGATGCCCGAACCGGATTGTTCCGATAGCTCAGTTGGTTAGTAGCGACGGGCCATGAATGCCTGTGGTCGCCGGTTCGAATCCGGCTCGAAGCATTAAATTTTTCAATTTTTCCTTAGATTTAATAATTTATAAGATTATAATTTTCGTTAGCAGCGTTACTGTTTAAAAACAAAAATTAACGATGACTTTCTTTATCAAACGAGGGAGCAAAGCGAAAGAAGTTCTACGCTTCGTCTTTTGCCGAAAATCGTTTGTAGGTAAGTCCGGATGTACCCCTTTCCCGGTGTTCTCCTACAAGTCGTTAGTTAGTTAGTAGTGCACTGGGCATTTTCCGCAACTAGACATCCAGTGTGCCTATTTTACGTGAAATCGGTGGGGTAGCGCTACTCTAACGACCCCAGCTTCTCTAGAAAGTTGGTGAGTGGCTTGGTGTTGCTGACTGCGTCCCGTAGTGTGTTTGGAGACCCTAGGTGTTTTTTTCTGTATGCTTCTAACTGCTTGCAGTCCAGTAGAATGTGTTTAGTTGTTTCTTCTGCCTCCATGCACGCTCTACACACGGGGCTCTCTGGGAGAGACTTATTTGGATAAATGTCTATAACTGTCTGTGATGGTCGTGAGATTTTATTATAATTTACTTCCATAAAATTTTAGGTAAGGTAAAAAAATATACCTTAATTTTAACTACTATTATGTAGTTTAATATAGTATTGATTGAGTTCGCTGGAATAAAGAAGGGAATTATTTGCCTGGCGGAAAATAAGAAGCATGAGAAAGCCTCTGGAATATCCCATAATTTTCCAGTTCACTGCCTTTACACCCATACCTACCTCACTTGTAAGAATATGCGTATTTATTCCTACAAGGAGGTATAGATATTTCAATCCAAGCTTAAGAATTTTCTGTCTAATCATTATGTCTCTAACCTCACGTATCCAATGTGATGGGTGTACTTCAAACACCCATCTCATTTACGGCTGACAGCTGACAGCTCCTAAAATTCCTAGGGTGTCTTATAAATTGTATCATGTAAAATTGTCGAGAGAGCGTCAACACGTATTTGATGAAGATCGCTCGTTACAGCGCGGAAGGACCGTTCCTCGGGGGAGTAGGTAAACACGTGCTTCTGAATATTCTCAAGTTTGATAAGATGTTAGCCAAACAAGATAATCTTAGTCAAATAAGTGAGTAGGTAATTGTTCATCGTGTCATTGTGTATGTTTATTTTGTATGTTTGTTGAGTGCGTAGTTATACGTATTAGTAAAAATATTTTGGTATCACATTAGGTTTTTTCACCAGCTGCTGCATAAGTAGTTCATTGTTTTTTCCGCTACTCAAGTTGCCGGTGTTAGAGCCTTTTATTTTTATGGATGTTTGTTACTCATTCACGCTCAAACGGCTCAACCGATTTTGATGAAATTTTGAACGAAGATATATTATGCAAACATCTAAACATCCAAACGTTTTCATTTATAATATTAGTAGGATTAATAGAACTTTAGTAATCCGTTGTCATTGTCAATTAAGAAATGAATAATCAATTTTGAACTCGCTTTATATGGATGATGATTGATTGGAGATATTGATTAATATTGATGAATTTATTTATCAAAGAAAACAATAACATTTCACATTCCAAATTGTTATCAAATTGTTTCATGCTCTAGCTTCCACGGGTGCCAAGTAGACAAATTGGAATACGAAATAAATGTCTCCAATCGGTCCCCTGGCGTGCCGCAAACCCTCAAACTGCTTCCGCCTTGACCAGTCAAGATTTAAGAGCCTCGCAATGGAACTGAACGATACTATCACTTGACCTAAATAACAAAGTTCTTATGCTCAGTCCCTGATACCATTGTGTGCTGTGTTCAACAGTAGGTAGGTACCTTCTGACGAACAATGAAATACATGCTGTATATTTTAGTAAGACAATAAACATTATTACGTGCGAATGTAAACCTGTGAGTAACACAAAGTCGCATGTTGCCTTCCTTGAGTATTTTTCAAAAGCCTTGTATTGCCTCCGCATTCTAACTCAAAGCCAAATTCTAAAGAACGAAGCGAATGTAGCGGTACCTAAACGCCTTGTGTATTCTACGCCTAAAACATGTATGCCGCGGTCACTGGGGGGCGAGGAGACGCTGCCTATGCAATCTGCACGATTAGAGACTTGCTTCGGTTTCCCAGTCTTCTACCCCTTCTATAGTTTAGGCACTTGTCCCACAGTTGGCAAGTAGCGAGTTAGTCTCATAGTAATTCTTACTCGCGCGAGGAAAAGCGAGTAAGAATTACTATGAGACTACTCGCTACTTGCCAACTAGGGAATGCAATCTCGAACAGAGATTGGCCATTCGAGATCTCGCGTGACAAATCCGAGGTCGAGATTGGCAAATCGAGATCTCGTCAGAAAAATCGACGAGATCTCGAAAAATCTCGACTAAATCCAGATTTTGGATATTTTCTTTAATTAAGCATTTTTTCATCAGAAGTGCCTTGATTCAATTGATAAGTAAAATACAAAAATAATTGTAGGTAGGTATGCTATCCTACACTGCAAGCCAGAGCGCTGCGTTTTATCATCGTTTAGAATCGGCCGGTGGTACTTACTTAGTTTGATTGCATGTTAGGTACGGATGCATGTCCAGCAGTGGACGACTTTCGGCTGATATGATGATGATTAGGTACGGATTAACATAAAAACATCAGACGCACTAAGTTTTGTAATCTCGTTCGAGATCTCGAAAATATCGGACGAGATCTCGACCGAGATTTCGGAAATCGAGATATCTCGTCAACGAGATTTAATCTCGAAATTTGGGTCGAGATCTCGCGAATTCGAGATCTCGCGAGATCGAGATTGCATTCCCTATTGCCAACTGTGGGACTAGTGCCTTAGGTCGCATTCGTAATTTCAAACTGGCACAAAATCTCTCAATTTGAAGTAGTTGAGTACGTACCGGTTTCAATATTTATTTTTAAGTTCTCAAGCCTACCTAGCCTAGCTTCGTTACCTATCGATAAAATGGGTCCATCATTTGCTCACTAAAATGGATCCATAAATTTGGGATTTAAAAGGATCTATAAGGTCACAGCTCATTAGAGCCACCCGGCACCCCACCCGCACCACCTGGCCTCGGAACTGTACTAACTACGGAGTTGATGTAGTGACCGCATTCCCTTACAAATCCATATCAAGAATACTAACCACTCGAGGCGAGGCGGTGCGGGTCTGGTGCCGGGTGGCTCGAATGAGCTGTTACCAGAGACCAATAGGCATGTCCAACTGGCAACCAAACGCGCAAACCTAATTATTCCAATTAAACACATCAAATCAAAGAGAATACTAGATTACCTGAAATAGTGTATATGCTAAAATCAGTATATACAATATTAAAGTTATATTTATATCTAAAACAGGTGTTTATTTTTTTGTGCACTACGGTTTTCAAATATGGCTAATAGACTCTTAACAAGGAACCTTTTAACTCCCTTTCAGGTTTAGGGGTATTTTTGTAACACCCTGTATACTCTATACTAATACTATATAAAGAGGAAAAGCCTGTTAGATTGTAGCTTTGTAAGTTTCGAGAACAATATCCTTTGCTATTCCGCTCCTCCTGCGCGGGAGTGCAACGCGGTCTTTGTTTTTTTTTTATAGGCATTGAGGAGCAAACCTGCCTCCCAAACAGCGCTGGAGAAAGTAACGGGCTGCAGCACAATCCTCCCAATTGTTTACGCGACAGGATTGGGAGCATTGTTAGAGTTAGACCCTTGTCAGCGTAGCTCTCTTATCGGCATAAGAGAACTACGACGCTGACAAGGGTCTAACTCTAAAACTTACGATAATGATAACCGACATCTCGACTTGGTCAAGCAGCATAAAGTCTGATGTCTGATTTCGCGAAGTTGTTAGTAAACTCGGGGTGAAAATATACCAGTGATGAATTCGTAGAAATAGGATGTGAATCGCATAGCTGAAGTTTCAATAAGCGCTTACCAATTCCGAGAGCTTTGGAGCGAGGTATTATGCTGTCAACACCGTCTGTGATTGATGGATTTCATGACAAACGATTTTCAACTACTATAATATTTATTAGGCTCCATATTTGACTACAACAGGTTAATCTCACTCGGTTTCAACTTAAATCAGTCATAGATTATTTTAAGTTAAGTGCCCCAGAGACCCAGTGCATGACACTGACCCAAAATTTGACACTTTCCATCTTAATTCATAGCGATATAGGTATCAACTATTAGGCATTAAGGTACCTGTCAAATATTGGGCCATTTACCTTAAGTAACTTGATGCTGCACTTAATTGTTGATAAGAATTAAATTAATTAAAAATGAATATGTTTCGCCCGATATTTACGATCGCGGTATTAAAACATGATAACACAAAACCATTCATAAATATTTATAATGATACAACCGAGTGACACATCACATGCAATCGATATCGATAGGCACATTAAACTGGTTTTGTGTTTATAAATGAAGAATTAGTATATATTTGGTGGCCAGGTGTGTTGATATTCGTAGGATTTTAAATAGGTACCGTGTCCCGTTTCTTTAGAGCAATGCTTAGCTTTTTGCTGTTAATAATCTTAATGAAATTATTGCACATAGAAAATGCAAAATCAGCCATTTAAGAGAAATAATTTCCGCATTTCTGGAACTCGCTTTTCATGTCGGTGATGTAGCATATCAGGTTGACCTAAATATCGCTCGAAGGACTAGGTAAAGAAAGACCTTCGCGCTCTGCACGCAGAAAACTGGGGAAGGTAACACAGATTAAGGCACGCTGGCGCCACCAGCTGGTATTTGAGGAGGATCCATTTCGGGTCGCTGAGCCAGTTGTGTAAAGGCCTCCACACACGGAACGCGGGTCGTGCGCGGCGCGGGTTGGGCGCGGCGCTGGTCGGGCGTGGCGCGGGTCGTTCTCTCTCTCACTTACAAACGCATTAAATATCTCTCCCACTATCTCTATCACACAGTTGCGCGGGCCCGCGATGCTACCGCGTCGGGCTCGCGCTACTGTGTGAAAGAGATAAAGATACCGCCCTACCCGACCCGAACACGACCCGCGTTCGGAGTGTGGAGGCCTTAAGAAAGTAAATACATCTAAGAAAATCCAAAGTCTTGGTGGGCGGTCGTACCGCGCTCGAAACTGAAAAAAGAAGAAGCGTGGGTGAATTTTCCACGAATTTTCAGTTGTTCACACATTGCTCGGAAGTCGTGTTGAAGCAAAATTTTAAGTGGACCATAAGATATAAATCATATTTGACATCATTGGAGCTTAGGTACTTCTTTAACTTTAAGTAATACCTGCATGAAATTGTATGTGGTACCTTTGCGTGGGTTATCACATTAAGCTAACTCAACAGGTTGACTTTGTAAGGGTCTCCCCACACCTATCGACGCGGAATCTGCGTTAGCCGATCAAAAAACTCTTTATGTCCACGCAATATGAGCGAAAAAGTCGTCGATCGGCTCGGCCGACGCGAAGCGACGTCCATCGACGGGATTGCGAACAAATCACGAGGAATGTGGTACAAAGCACTCGGTGAAACCCGATTCCGCGTCGATAGGTGTGGGGAGACCCTAATTCTACAGTCCCCTCTCCAGCTCCAATGTTAAAATTACTTATACACGCTGCCCGTGCGGTTCTGCCAGCATTTTACAAAGAACGCAAGTGGAGCCTCAGAATAAAATAGCAGAAACATAGCCTATGTGCATCCTAAAGGTGGACCTTTCTATATATATATATATTGCAGGGAAATGGTCAAAACAGAGATAAGGGATTTGATCAAATCACGCAGGATGTTAAAATGGCCAATTCATTTTATCATTTACCTAATACAAATCAGTAATTTGATCAAATCTCTGAATCTGTTTAGTGAAATGACGAAATCGGACAAAAAAGGCAACTCGTTTTTTCATTTCACTAGACCTGTTTAGTGATTTGATAAAATCCCTGAAACGCGTCAGTGAGTTGACGAAACTGGTTATGCTTATCTAGGACAGCTCATCACAATGTATTACTTAAATAGTAATGGAACGAAAATAACATTATTATTTTCAGTTTTTTCATGTCACGGACTATGTAAACAACGGTACACCGAAACCCGATTAAATATGATACGAATACGTCTTTTCAAAGTGACATTGTATAAACATGCACGTGGATCGGCGGACGAATTGAAGTTAATCATAGTTTGAAAAATTAATTATTTCAACTTCTTGAATTGGAATCAGATTTGTAATTACATACCGAGCATGTAACCCAACATGTCAGCTATAGAAAGAGCGCACTCAACACATTACAATTTAATCAACACGATTAACAAATAAGTATATGCGTAGAAAGGCTACAATATTCACCCTACTAATATTATAAATGTCAAAGTTTGGATGTTAGTTACTAAATCACGCTAAAACGAATTAACAGATTACGATAAAATTTAGTACACAAATAGAGTATAGCGTGGATATAGAATACCTTTGATTCCAGTAAAAGTCCAACAAAAACAAGTCAACGTGAACGAAGTCGCGGGCAAAAGCTAGTATTCAATATATCCAGAAATAAAATAAAACTAAACTGCGATGAAACGAACGAACATGGAATGTCTATGAAAGTACCACTGACCTGAGGGCATAATGTTATCGGTTTGCTGATATAATAACAACAGAACTGTCATACTTAATATCAAAGTAAATTCAGGAATTTCTGGATTGCAGAGATTGTTTCTTTTCGTCGTAACAACGGTAAAAGGAATACATATTTATGTTTCGTAATGATTCCTGCAGGTCGATCACGTAACGCATTGTACGCGCGTCAGGTAGATCTAAATGTCAATTTTTGTATAGGAAAATGACAGTTACGAGTAACTTGTCCTAACGCGCGTTTGAAATGTCGTGAGCAACCCTCGGGGACGATGTGTATATTTTTATACCTACCCCAGAAAATCTACCACGTACCGGAAGGCGCGGCGTGGGTAGGCCCCCCACAAGGTGGACTGATGACCTGGTAAAGGTTGCTGTAGTCCGCTGGATGCGGGTGGCACAGGACCGGTCACTTTGGCACTCTTTGGGGGAGGCCTATGGCCAGCAGTGGATGTCTTTCAGCTGATATGATGATGATATAAATAAATAAATAAATATAAATATAAGGGGACAATCTTACACAAATCGACGTAGTCCCATAGTAAGCTCAGTAAGGCTTGTGTTATGGTTACGACGATATATATAATAGATATAAATACGTAAATACATATAAAACATCCATGACTCAGAAACAAATATTCATGCTCATCACACAAATTTTTGCCCTTACCGGGATTCGAACCCAGGACCTCTTGCTTCGTAGGCAGGGTCACCACCAACTAGGCTAAAGCGGTCGTCAAATGACCCCAGATGAACAGATCAGATGACCCCAGAAAATAAGTATAGGTCGTGGTATGGGTTAATGCATACAGGGATTCGATTCGCTACATACACGTTCCGCATACAAAACACATTGAAGTCCAATTAAAATCAATTCGGAATGCGTTACGTATGTCTTAGATCAAACCTCGGGAAGGAGTAGCAGCTTTAATAAAACAATGAATAACTTGCTCCTTGCATCTAAGCTCAACCTCAGACCTTTGAGTTGAGCGAAATCGGCATAATTGCCAAGCAAGGCTACAGGAAATCAAGTAGGTATGGAGTGACCTTGATTTGGCTGCCCGCCGTGCTTCCGACCTACCGATTCAGTCCTACCGATATCGATTTTAGGGCTTTACAAATTTCATAGAACATCGGTCCTGACTCCATGGACTTGAAATTAATTACGATAGATTTTCTGTATAAAAAAGAGATTGCTTTAGAGCTCAGATGCTGTTGATAATTTTGGTGGCATAGCGTCGAATTCGCTTGTACAGCTTGCTATATGAATGCTCTCAAACTTGTTCAATCATGGCATGGTTATCGCACCGAACGCGGACACGATCTATGCCGCGCGATATAAACAAACAAATAAATAAATAATGTGTAGTGTTTACCAACATTTCTCGTAGCACACTCGTGCCGTCGGGAAGCTCTCGGCTCAATAAACCAGATAGTTTGTTAAACAGGGGTTAATAAACATGTTTTATTTACTTACAGTTACAAAGCCATGTTGTTTCTTAGTGGTTCTAACAGATACTAATTAAATAACCCTCATTTAACTAGATGGCGTAGATTGTCCGATCCAACCACGTGATTGGCGCAATCAGGGTCATGCTGTCGAATATTGAGAACCGAAAATATGAATTCTAACGTATGTAATAATGAAATTAGCGTTACGACACCATCGAGCGATACTAATCTATATCAGATTTTCTCACACTAAGTGTTAGGGTGAGTTACTTCTTGGAAAGTTAAGGGTCGAACAGACCGCCAGCGAGGCGGTAGCGGCGCTTGACGAGCGCGTGGTGCGCGCGGGACGGCCGGTCACACAGACCACGCGCGCATCGCGCCATCAACCAGCCGGCGTCGCGGACGCGCGCATCGCGCTGGCCTCGCGCCATCAACCCGCCAGCACTACGTACACACCGCGCGCTGCGCTGTCTGGCGTCACACTGACGCGCCGCGCGCCAGTGGCAGTGCTGTGTGTTCGACCCTTACTGCCTATTAGGGGCCTATGATGCCCGTTGCGTTCACGTCTTCTTGAAGTATAGTAGACCGAGTGTAGTTTTTGAAGATAGCTTTTTTTTTCATCGTAGAGGAAACATACATACAAACAACCTCACAAACAACCACATTACAACATCCAGTACTTATAGACGTATTTTAGAATAGAAAACTACGTAGGTACCTACATATTTTGAACGTTTATGTTGCTTTTACCTAATGTATTTTCAATGTTAGTTAGTTTAGGTTATATCCAACGGTAGCGAGTTTCTAACTGTAAACTGTGAGAAAATAGACCGTGTATAATAAGGCACATTCGGTTTATTTGATTCGACGTAAACATTGTAAATTATACATCTATATACAAATATTATCAAGAGGGAAAATTTGTGAGGTGAGCTTTGTGCGGGTGTAGTTTTTAAAGTTCATATGTAGGTGTTCATAATCTCTGGAACCACACATTTGATTTCCAAAACTCTTTCATCTGTGTACTTATAGAATAAACTTTCTGGCCGGACGTAGGTTATATTTTGCCACAAGGTTTTGCTTGCGTTCTGTGTGATACGCGAGCAAAGCCGCGCGGCCAGCAGCATACATGCTCCAGATTTCGAACGCGGGACCACTAGATTTTCATGTCAGAATGACTCCTATTGAATTGAATTTGCGGTGCCCCTGCCTGCGGAGCTGTCAGTTCTGGGTTCTTATCCCAGTACACTTACAGCAAACTACACTTAGTTTATTGTGTAATTAGCTCGAGGATTTGCTTCAAGGAGTTTGAGGTCACTATCATATTAGCCGAAAGACGTTCTCTGCTGGACGTAGGCCTCCCCCAAGGAGTGCCACAATGGCCGGGCCTGCGCCACCCGCATCCAGCGGACTCCCGCGACCTTTACATTTAGGTCATCAGTCCACCTTGTCTACCCACGCTGCGCCTTCCGGTATGTGTTTGTTATTCGAGAACCTTTCCACCCCAACGGCCACCGGTTCTACGTACAATGTGGCCCGCCCACTGCCACTTAATTTTAGTGATTCAGAGGGCTATATCGGTTGCCTTGGTTCTGCTGCGGAGAGCCTCATTTCGATTTCAAAGCCCTCTCCATTGCCCCTTGCCAAGCTTAGCGGTACTTGAACATTATAACCAGATCCTTATTCTACACGACTTTACCTATCTGTTTGCAAGACAAACATAACATAAAGACGTTCCTCGGCTATAACACGGAACTCTGAAAAAGTGTCAAGTTTTGTTTACCTACTAATGGAATTCAAACGAAGGTTAAATCGATTTTCACGTCAGATCGCAGAGACAACTAAACACTCTTGTGTGGCTCTGTGTCAGCTAACTGTTTGTGTTATATAACTAGGTACACAGCGTGGTAATGCCGCCAGTATTTTTGGCACCCAGGTGCGTGGGGTGAAAACTGGCTGTTCTAATTTAGTACCTACATAGATTGATTAACGAAAACCGTCGTGGATTTATAATTTGTAAATACAATGTTTGAGAAGTGTGTAGTAGATGTTTAGACATAGTGACGAAACCTGCTGTGTTGCGCTGCCTTTGTGGGAAAGGTTTGTGTCACGATAAACTTGAATCTGCTCCACAATATATAAAAATGTTTGTTCTGATTTTAGAATTCCCATTAGACAAAATGTCATCATCCTCATCTTCCGCTAGAATTTTTTTTCCAGTTGTGGCCTAACCTAAATTTGCCCGGTGTCCGCTTTGACACCTAATCCCAAGATTTGGCATAGGCACTTAGGTTTTACGAAGCGACTGCCATCCGACCTTTCAAACCAAAAGGAAAACTAGACGTTAATGGGATTAGACCGGCTCACGTTTTCCTTCGCCGAAAAGCAACCGGTTAAAATTCCGTACAATAAGTTCTGAAAAACTCATTGTTACGAGCCGGGATTCGAACCCAGGACCGCAGCCATTACTATTAGGCTACGGTAGCCTTTTTAGAACAAAATGTATAATATTAAAATCTAATTTAGACAGATCGCGCTCGTTCGCTTTCATGCGCACCAAGGTTATCATCTACTACTGATATGATATATCTGGACACCGCGATTCGTAGTAACTAAGCGTAATCAGAGGTCTAGTTTCGTAAGACATGGTGGGTGAGGAGAATCGAATAAACGCGTTTCAAATAACAGCGCTGTTGCCCGAGTGCGCGCAACAAATGTAAATTTAATTTCAGTCCAATACGGTTTAGTCTCGATTGCGAGGCGAAGCAACTGAAATTTGGTATAAATGTGGAATTTACAGTATAGGCTGGTCACTTGTAAAACATATCAGGCATATAAATATTTTATTGTACACAAGGCACTGGTAAAAATACAGACACAATAGGTTAAGTCGGTACACAGGCGAACTTCCCTGTTAGGGATCTCTTCCAATGTGTCGTCAATTAGAAAATAGAGGCAAATAAATAACAACACAGGTATTAAATGTACACACTGAAGTAATTGGAAAACTAGTGGAAGAATTGTGTTGACAATGTTATTATGCTATCATCTTCTAGTAATAATAAATGTCCCCTAGTTGCTCTTAATCGATTCCTTTTAACGTAATTGCCTCCCAATGTGTCAATTGTATGGTTAACAATGTCAATGGCGCTTTCAAAAGTAATGTGTATGTAATAGTACGTACGTACGCTCGTACTCTAGTTTTGCAACCAAAGGAATGCGTTATTACCGTATCCACACTATTTAAGCGTAGATCGCAATAACCGTAAAATATTGTAGCACTCAAAATCGTAATAGACAACAGTTTGTTTTAAGAAAAATAAAAAATGACTGCGGCCCGCGCGCAAATTCAAACTGAAACTGTTTACATTAGACGATAACGGTTTAAACAAGATAAAAAGACTGTGTGTTTAGTACTTACGAATGTTATCCGGTAGTGTAATAACGATTGTTATCAAAGGAAGCTCTGTGGATATTTATTTGGAGTTGTGTACAGTTCGCGAGTCGGTCGCGGCGGTGGGGCGATCGACTCCACCGGCGATTCTGAATACACTGAGGAACGGACGCCTGTTGCCCGCAGCAGCCACACTTTATCTTTTATTACTATCGCCTAGCCGGTGCTTCAGCGAACTTTACTACGAGGCTCTAAAGGCTGTTTATACACGATTGATCGCACGTAAATCGCATGGTACCAAGATACAGAACAGCATACTACTTATATAAATAGATTTTCACCTCAGCAGCTCGAACAAGCATATTTTGCTGCGTGAAAACAGTGTGCAAAATGCTCACTCCGTGAGACAAAGTAGCTTTTTAATTTTGATGCGCAGCACTGACATTTCATCGTATGAGGTCTATTACAAGTTCAAAATATTTTAACTTTATTAGCGCTATCCCTTTCATTCCATTACGAAAAAAGAAAATGGCAGACATAGGTCGATCCATAGTTCGACCATCGAATTTCAAACTTTTCAAAGTAGACCCCCAAAAAAGCGCGAAACAAGCAACACTTTCGAAAACTATCAAATTAACAAGTTTGAATTACCAAAATAATTATACAAAGGAATTTCCAAGGGACGAATATTAAAATAACAGATCTCAAAATAAATTCCGCTATTCATAATAAATAGGTAAACATGAATTTTATTACGCTAGCTAATAATTCTATTTTAAACAATGTTAAATTTTATGAATGTATACCACAGATACAGTTTCCGAACGCAAACGCGGCGCCCCGCCCCTTTTAAAAAAATGCGCGCTGTTAATTTGATTCAGATTTTACTAGGTATATTGTTCTACATTCTTGCGTTATTGATATTGGTTTTAAATGTAAAAACTCTATGATAAATCAATTCTCAATCTAACTAGGAAATATAGTGAAGCCAGTGACGTGAGGGAGGCAGTATTTTAATAACATCAATAGGTACGGCTAGTTTTTGGCGTGCACGCGAGATACACGTAATATGCGAATGTGTGCCCTTGTGATATCTAATGATAAATATTTCTAAAATATCTTGAAGATAATAAAATCGGTGAATTTTAACAATAATACGGTTAGTTTTTAGTGATATGTCAGTGTCACGCGAAACTCGTATCTAAATACTGAAATATCCTTTGGTTTCTCGCGCCTTGTCTCGCCTTTCTAGTATTGACTTACGGCGCGGCCGGCGCTAAGGAGTTAAAAAAAGCAGTAACGATCGCCTAATTAAGTTTTCTTCCTGAATAATGTGAATATGTTCTCACTGCTGAGGTGAAAAGTTGTATGTGTTACTCGAGAGCAAAGTATTTGCATCTCGTGCTTTTGAGTCCTTCGCTGCGCTCAAAATTCAAATTCAATTCAATTTTAGAATTGATTCAATTTTAGAATCTTTCGCTTCCTCAGGACTCAAAATCAGCACACGCAGCAAAAACAAACTCTTGTTGCACAAATAACTATTACAGTTGACGATGTTTTGAAAATAGAAGTACGGGTTGTTATTATTGTTATTACTAGGAAGTAGTGTGCGACTATGGCTTTTAATACATGGCTAGGCACAAAAATAAAAATCCTAAACTTATTAGGGACATGTAAGTACGTATTTTTTACATTTATCTGTACTAATAAAATTAGCCTACAGACACCGCGTCTGCCTTTCTGGTTTCTTTTCACGTTGTGAATGTACGGCCATGAACGGGTTGGGTCGGCATAGGCATGTCAGACATTTAGTACCGTGGGTGAAAATAGATAAAAAACGAACGATTGTCCCCAAATTATGAAACCTACGTAGACACATTTTTCGGTCGTTAACCCCGATATTGCAAATTGTACCGAAATCGTCGAATCGTTAGTATTACCTAAATTGTTCGTTTAATAACATATGATTAGAATTACAAGTAACGGGACGCGTAGTCGCGTGGATTTGACTGCTTTGCATTTATATTTTTGTAATATTAAAATAAAATACACAGCTTAGGCTGGATGTTATAAAGGTCCGTTTGCCGTGTCATCTACACATATGATAAAGCACTTGATTAAAAATAGAAGCAGTCAGTATAATTTCAGACATTGTTTGTCACGAAGAATCTCAGCTTCCCATGAACGGATGAACATGACACATTTTTTCATTCTATTGTGGGATCCCTCGCTACGGATTCAATACAACGCCCTCGCCGTAAATATCATTTAATTTTTAATTTATTTTTCTTCAGGGAAATTGCCGTCATGACTTAGCTGTCAGTGACGTAAAAATGGCGGCAAAATTGCTTTGTCTTTACTAATAATTTCGATCCAGTCTACGATAGACCTTCACGAAACTTATACCAAATGATAAAGCATAAAAAAGAATAGATTCTGATTATGAGAACTTATATGCGCAAATGTCGTATTACTTAGGGCGTAATTTCGATAAATGTGTCAAGAAATTCGAACAATTAAAAAGAATTTGTATTTTTTTGATAGCATCGCACTCTTATTGGCTCTTTCAGCCAAAGTACGAGGAACGGGATTAAAAGAAAATATGGATAGATCGACATTTTGGAAGATGAGGGTAACACAGGAAAGGGTAGTATAATTTAGGTACATTAAAATATTATATTATTTAAAGACAAAAATTTAAGGCTTGATATATATATATAAAGATGGGTTTTTATACAAAGAAGTGTAGAAATAAATGAAGCTGAGGCGAGGCCTGCGATGGCGGTCAATCGATAGTAAAGTTCACAGCTAATGGCAAGTTTACTATGACCGCCGCACCAGTCGGTGAGAGTCTTAAGGATTCACAGCAAAGAGTAAAATAAAATACGTTCGTTAGAATTAAATAAGTATTATATAATAAGTTTAAATAGTTATGTGACGTTCCACGGGTAAAGATAACTTATGGTGAACATCATGGTGGTAGTTTCGGTGATATTGAGTGTTTTGTAAAAGTGGATAAAAATGTCGTTTTTTTAATCGATATTTTGAAAACATAAGTGTTATTTTAACCCGATTGCCGAAGAAGAGGAGGGTTATTAATTAGTATATGTAAATGACAAGTCCGTGAATTTGGCCCTACGGTGATAAGAAATAATTTACTTTAAAAACAAAGTTTTAACCGACTTCAATTTAGTACTCCGCCAAGCCACGAGCACATTTCCTATTTTTTACAATTTACCACATGAACTGATTTCCGATAGCAAATGCGTTGATTACTATAGAAAAAAATCGAATCGCTGTATGTGGGCCGATAATATTTGAGGACTTCCATCGATTCCCCAAGATCATCACCAATGGCACTTCATTAGTTCCTATTTCAACGGAATCTTATCAGAACCTGTGACGTACTTTTGCACTTTTAAGTACATAATTGAGGAATTCGATAAGTCATCTGTGGTCTTCATCATCAATTCCTCGCCACCAAATTTATGATTCCGGATGTAAATACACGAGTTATAACAGAAAATACCAAAATCACTACACGCGTGCCTTATAAAATTGAGGAGTCCCCTCAATTCCTCATGGATCCCATCATCTAACTGAATTTTGAAAAAAATGGGACCCACCTGGAAGTATATACATACGAACAAAAAAAAAATTTCCGAATCGGTTCATCAATGACGGAGTTCTGAGGTAACAAACATTGAAAAAAAAAAAATACAACCGAATTGAGAACCTCCTCCTTTTTTTTGAAGTCGGTTAAAAATGCAAAGTGATACTGAAAAAAGCCTACATGCTATGGAGATGTGGTTCACAGAAACCAAGTTTGCAGCGGAGTTTATATATTTGTAAAAAAGGCGTTCGGAGTAAGGTAATCTACGAAATCATGTAAGTCAGCCGTAAGGACCCTTTTCGTTCCATACAATCCATACTAATATTGCAAAAGATAATACTCGTACCAAATATTAGTAACAGTATTTTATTTACACCATTCCTCATGCCAGTACTGGATCTTATACAAGTTTTGGAAAACCAAACCTTAAATGATTTATACTCTCAGAAAACTGTAACCGGGCAACGCTAACTGTTTACAAGATGATTAGATTACGAAACCCTCGGAGTACACGTTCTTTGGCTTGGACAACGTTTGTACCATTTATATAAAACTAACCTGAGCGCGGTCGTGCAGAGCTTTTACTTACACAACTCAACTCTCTGGCTGAGAATCTCTCCGTGGGGTTTTTGCGCCTGTTTTGTTTTCGGATACCCGCACGGACGGGTTCCAGGATATAATTCGCAAAAAGATCGCCTCACCACTGGATCGACTCAGGCCAGGCACAGCTTCAACAGGATCCTGAATGCGGTTCACTGTAACGGTATAGGTAGACTTCAACAATGCGTAAAAATTGTTAACTGCACGGGACCTGCACAATACGCACTAAATTTATAATATGAGAAGAAGTTCGAACGTTTTCGCCGTATCGCATGGTGCTGACATAAAAATGGGCACCGAGATCGTGTGATTTAACACCGCTCGACTACTTTCTGTGGTACGTCAAAACTCTTGCCAACATAACCCGCGTTCTGCATGACACTGAGCCCCATTTATGCGAAAACCAGGATACACCACCTACAGCGGAGTCGCGGCGGGTTTAAATTAATAAATACTTAATAAAGCTGCACAAGGTATTATATTACATTTTAAAGTTCTAGCGCTCTTAATGAAAGACCCTTTATAAACTACTCCGCTTTGGCCAAATGATCGTCTAGTGCCTGCACGGTCGGCAACCTTTTAGCAGCCACCACGCAGCTAGCGAAAATGACGCGGCCGCACTTGTTAATAATTTGCGTATATACTAGGCAAAAAGTACTTGTGCACCAAACAGGCCGGGAGGCTCGAGGGGTTCGCGGGCCACATGCGGCCAGGCTGGCCGCCTGTTTCCGACCGCTGGTCTAGTGTGTAGCGAATTTGTATTCAGATTCTTCTATTTTTTTAACCCAATTAAAATGAATGAATGAAAATATTTTTTTCATATCTCATGCTCTGAAGTGGGTCGCTGTTGTTCTAAAATGTGTGCAGAAAGTTATACGAGAAAAGTAGTGTATTCCAATTTCCAATTAGTACTCGCCTTATAAGCGTTATGCGGGAACTAATTCTAATAAATATCTTACCCTGCCACTGACAAAGGGGAAATAATTTTATTCTTAATAGTAATGGAATTTATTTTATTAATTGTAAAATAATTTTATGTTGTAAATCATTACTTTTATTTTAGCTAAAATATTCACTAGGGTCTATGAGGTGGTGACAAATGGAAAACTTACACCCACAAACTTTTTTTAACTTATAGTTTGTGTTGTGAGCTAAGGCAGAAACGCATACAGACACTGTTCAACTAAAATATTTGAATAGGTTGGTTTCGTCTATCACAATAAAACTATGAAAGTATGTTATTTATATAGCTTTAACTTTAGGAAATACGAATTTTTTATTTTATTTTATTTGGGGACAATCTTACACAAATCAATCTAGTCCCAAACTAAGCAAAGCTTGTACTATGAGTACTAGACGACGATATACATACATATATGCATAAATAAATACTTAAATATATAGAAAACATCCATGACTTAGGATCTTGTAACTTACCTGTAAATAATCTGTACCAAATGAAAGTTGACATTTGGACAAATGCTTAATTTGCGAATCATATTATTTGGTGAAATGAAAAAAAGTCAATTGACATTTTATTATTTAACCCATTAACCAAGTCTAGTGTTTGCTAAGTAATTCAAATCAAATCAAATCAAAACATTTATTCGTGACAAACACAACATCGATTAAAAGAAATAATAATAAAAAATAAAACACATTTTCGCCACGAAATGGACCCAATAATTGATCTTTAGCTAAGTGAGTTTTTGTAAGATGATACTTTTGTCAAATGTCTCGTTTGCCAAATGATCATTAGGTGAAACGTTGTTTGTCAAATGAACTTTTGTCAATAATTTTTTGGTCAAACATTAGTGAACCGACTTAGGAACATATATTCATGCTCATCACATAAATAAATGCCCTTACCGGGGTTCGAACCCTGGACCTCCAACTTCGTAGGCAGGGTAACTATCAACTAGGCTACAGAGGTCGTCGTATAGTACCTTCTATTTGGTTATAAAAACATAAAAAATATTTTATAATTTCAAGATTGAAAGCGTAGTGTGTCACGTGACACGTGACTGAAACGCCAACCACCATTTTTTTCTCGTGACTGACGTCATTACACCATGTGCGAGCGAAACCGATCGAGCGATAGATCTTTCATTAGGACAGGTGAGATGGGACTAAGTATTCTTTCTGCTCTGACGACGTCACGATAATGGCGGCCGTGCCGTTTTTGAATTGAATACCTTGAATAAATTCAATGTTCCGTCTGTAAACAAGAGAAGTTTCCAATGAGTAAAGACGCTATAAACGCTTTCACAGCATTAAAAGAAGATAACGTACCTGTTACTGTTGAGACGGATGCTTCAGACTGCGCCATAGCTGGAACCTTGTCACAGGAAGCTAGACCGAGCGCATTCTTCGAACGCAATCATTCTGCTATAGAAAAAGAAGCCGCCACTATAGTCGAATCACTAAGGAAATGGCGCCAGTTTCTTGCAGGCGGAACATTTCGACTGATCACCGACCAGAAGTCGGTCACACATGTTTGACCAAACACATTCTTCAAAAATTAAAAACGATAAAATTCTACGCTGGAGATGGCCATTTTTAGTTTTGACACCGTCTATCGTCCAGAAAAAGACATTCAAGTTGCAGACGCTCTTTCTCAAGTCCACAGTCTAAATTCGACTACAGCGACGAGCGGCATACTCTCTGTCATCCGGGAGTTCCCAGAATGGTAGGGTAGACTGGGTACAGTTGTGACAATTTTGGTTTGATCGCCACTAATTTTGTTAATTTACTAGTTAGCTGGGAGAAAAGTAACTTGACTCTTAATTTGTACATTTTTCTACGTAAATATACTTAAATAGTTTCTCTAAATACGCTGTATAGTCATAGCGATCAAATGAAAAAAAAAGGAAAGTGTCACAACCGGCCACACCCCAAGGACGGTTGTGACAGTGGTTGAGGTCGGTAGTGACAGGAACAAAAATACAACAAAATGGTTTATAATGACTTTTATTGTTAGAAATATGACCATAACACAACATAATCTTCATAATATTTCGTATAGAAAGTTCATTAAATTATTTATTATTTAATTAATAATTAATAAAAAAATAAATTACGAAAATTTAAAGAAGTCTCGCTTTCACGTCTTCATAAGCATCTTCACATTTACCAGATAAGACATTTATTAGACCGCGCTCTTTCGGTCTTCCGCAGGCGTTTTCTGGGTATCTAAAAGCAAAACAACAAGAAAATATATGTCACAACCGTACCCACAAAATTTGTCACAACCGTACCCGACGCATACTTTCGAAAACAAAAATTCGCCATGACTTTGCCCAATAATGTACGTAAAAAGTAACCACCCGTAATTAACTACTAATGTTCAACTTATAACAAAAAAAATCTGAGGTAATCTATCTGTATACAAATAACAGTGATTATTAAAATTAAACGAACAAAACAACTTACTTTTACATACATACATACATACAATCACGCCTTTATCCCTAAAAGGGGTAGGCAGAGCACATGAAACTTATGTTCCAGTACAACTTACTTTTGACTGTTGAAAAGCAATGTGGGCCCCTGCTTACGTTAACACCTCGCGCTAGGTGACGCAATACCGGGGAACGCGTTCAGACTTGCATGCCGCTTCTCTCTCCCTTAGAACCCTTGCCCGCATTCCGTATAGTTTCGCTAGTACGAAGACTGTCACTACTGTAACCTGGCACAACCGTACCCAGTCTACCCTACACTGGGTACGAACTAAGAATCTTCCGTATTCGGTTCAAGATATTAAACAAATGACATCTGGTTGCCCGATCTGTGCCAAAATCAAGCCAAAGTTCTATCCAATTGAGGGAAAACTTATTAAAGCGACGTCACCATTCGAAAGAATTTCAATTGATTTTAAAGGACCCCTGCCGGCAGAAGGGTCTAGTAGCAATCGTTACGCCCGTCACAGACGTAGCTATTGTATATATTAATATACCAAAATATAAACTCAAACTCAAAACTCAACTTTCAAATCGTCAGGTAGAAACATAATTTTAAGCTAATCACTTAGAGTAATTTATTAAACATAAAAAGTAAAATTTATATGAAGTATTTTTTTTTATATAAAAAATACTAGTCTAGAATGTGTCTAGAAAGACAATCTAATGTCAAAAAATAAATAAAACGAGAATAATTAATTAAAAACACAATGTCAAAATTTTCCAAAAGGAATAAATAAATTATAAATCCAGTCAAAATTAGTCCCAAAAAGTTTTATCATTCATGTAGTCTTGTGCGCTATAATAAGCTTTCGAAATAAGTTTACGTTTCACATAGTTCTTGAATTTATTAAAAGATAACTCAGTTACGTTTCCGGGAAGTTTGTTATAAAACCTTACACAATTACCCATGAATGTTTTTTTTTATTTTTTGTAGCCGAGTGGTGGGCATCGCGAGCTTATGCTTATTTCTAGTATTAATATTATGTATGTCACAGTTTTTCCTAAAATTGACAATGTTTTTATACACAATATTTTCATAGATATATTGACAATGCAATGTCATTATATTAATATTTTTAAACTTATCCCTAAGTGAGTCTCTATGTTTCAATCTATATATCGCCCGAATAGCCCGTTTCTGCAGAACAAAAATCGAATGAATGTCCGAGGCACTGCCGCACAATAAAATACCATATGACATAATGCTATGGAAGTACCTGGGGTGTAGGGGGGGGGGATGTACGCTCAAAGTGTGCGGTGTTTGAGCTATCGGCATGCTCCCTCAAGTCCGTCATACACGTCCACGTCGTCCCTGGGCCTGCCGTCGCAGCCCAGAGGCGAACCTGCCGGAGATGGGCAGGTCGTACACCCTGGTCAATGCTGATGGTTAGAACGGGCGCCGCACGCTTACCATCTACCCCGGACCATGCAGTAGCCAAGTATGAGGGCGATGCCTGGATGGAAATCCCACTGTCCGGGTGTAACCTAACCCCAACTCCCGTGTTCAAACCAGTCATATCCTATCCAAAATCCTGTCTACTCCTCTCCTGACCTGTCCTCCCCCTGTGTCCCTTTTTCACTCCGCCAATCCTAGGTGTCATTCGTACCGTGCCGATGGATGCGTGGCTGGGGGCGAGCCCAGTCGCAAACGGTGTCTCTACAAAACCAGGGCGAATTGTAGAGTAAGCAGCCCTTCAGACGGTAAGCGGGGCTCTGCCGTACTGTGACCAGTTTTTCCCTTGCTAATCGTGGGAACTGTATGGAGAATAATGAAAATAATATAAAAAACAACCAGACGTTTGACGAAGTTGTGTCCTCCGTCCTGGATTCCATCCAGGGTGGAGATGTTAATCACGAGGCGAGGAGGGCTACACAAGCCCCCGAGACGCCCGTTAGTATTGGTCCGGAGGTCATGGAGACGGAGTCCGTGGTCGACAGAGACGTAACCATCGTCTCTAATGCGCCCGGCAGTTCGGCTCGGGCTGACGGTATCAAATATAAGCGACTCTCCGGTGCCACGCGCAAGAGGCTACATAGGCTTGTTGACAGCGGCCTGGAGAAGAAGATGGCACTGAGAATGTGCAACCTGCCGTGGTCAAAGATGCTCGTGGAGAAGCCGGCCCCAGTCAACGCCCCTCTTAAAAGGGGACGATCGGAGGACGAATCTCCACAAGGGCATGCAAAGAAGGCCGTGAAGCTTACCACAGGAGATGAAGGGGAACGTAGACCCCTCAGCTTCAAGGAGGTAGCGGGCTCCACACGAGTGGGGATCCGGAATTCGGAACCCATGAGTGAGGAGCAGATGAAGATGGTCCGTCTCCAACTAGGCACTGTCCTTATAGAAGAGTGGAAGGATGCGAGGGGTGACGGACCGAAGTTTCTGGGCTTCCTCCACAAGACGGGTTGGATCCTGGTCACCTGTGCGGACCAGGCAAGTCTGGACTGGCTTGTGGGGGTAGTCCCGAAGCTGAAGCCGTGGCCGGAGGCGACACTTTCGGTGATACCGGAAGGGGAACTGCCCAGACCAGCCACGGCCATCACCTTCATCTCCGACGCCGATGTGTCCTCCATAACGGACGCTCTTGCCCTATTCAGGATACAAAATCCGGGCCTGAATACGGAGCTATGGCGGGTGCTTGGCGAGAAGGCTGAGCAGGGCGGAAAAGTAGTCACTTTTGCCCTGGACGAGCCTTCCGCAGAAGCCCTTAGAGCCTGTGGCTGCGAAGTCACCATAGGCTTCAGGAAAGTGGCGTTCAGGCTGAGGGGGGGGGGGCAAATGCTCCCCCACCTGCAACACCTGCAACACCTTCACAGCCCCCCGCGGAAGCAGGCCCCAGCACACGAGCGCCCGACAGTCGCGACTCCATACCCCATGGCACCCGAGGCCGTGGTGGCAGGACGCGGCCCGTCGGGACGTACAGAGGGGCGGCGAGGGGCGCGATGAACAGCCGGGCTGAACACTCCACCCCAGCAGCTGGCACCTCCCGAGGGAGAGGCCAACCAGCGGCATGGGGTAGGGGTAGTGCCCGGCAGTTCACCAAGAGGGCCAAATAAATGGTGGCCCCCTCAGCACCCGCGAGGATCCTGCAGGCGAATATCCACCACGCTGCCGCAGCGACAGCGGTGGTGGAGAGTCGCCTCGCAAACCACGCTGACCTACTACAAGAGCCATGGGTGCGAAACTCAACCATACTAGGACTAAACTCGGTGGGTAAAATGCTTTACTGCACCGATGGAATCAGGCCTAGGGCATGCATTGCTTTCAACAGAAACATTGACTTTCTACCTGTTCCAGAGCTGTGTACGGATGATCTGGTTGCAGCGTATGTAAAACTCAAGGGCTGGAAGGGTCAAAGAGTAATCATGTGCTCGGCCTACCTGCCCGGCGATAAGGTGAACCCCGCTGCGGAACTCGAGGCAGTGGTGGACTACGCCCGCAGACACAACGCAGAGCTACTGGTGGGATGCGACGCTAACGCCCACCATACAAGCTGGGGGAGCACCGACATCAACGATAGAGGTGAGTTACTACATGATTTTCTATTAATTAACGGCCTCCAAACCCTAAACCTAGGCTGCCAACCGACCTTTGTCACTAGGGTCAGGAAGGAAGTTTTAGATATAACCTTTGCCACTCCTCACCTTACCAGGCACATTGAAAACTGGAAAGTAAGTGAGGTGGAATCTCTTTCAGATCATAGACATATCTGTTTTAACCTAACATTTTCTCTCAGTGTTCAAACAGTCATTTACAGGGACCCCAGGAGGACCGACTGGATGGGGTACAGAAGCGCCCTTGAACGGACCCTGGACACGGCAGCCAAAAGCGTAAGAACACGAGAAGGACTGGAACTTGCGGTGGAAGTGGTCTCAAAAGGTATTGTACGTGCCTATGAGGAAAACTGCCCCCCCAAGGCTAAAACCACGAAGCGTCTAGTCCCATGGTGGAACTCCAAACTCAAAAAGCTAAGGGATAAGACGCGAAAGCTATTCAACAGGGCCAAAAGAACAAATGAGTGGGAGATCTATCGTAGGGCCCTAAATGAATATAGCAAACAGATTAGGAAAGCCAAGAGAGCGTCGTGGAGGAAGTTCTGCGAGGAAGTAAACAATATGCCTCAAGGAGCAAGACTCCATAAACTACTCTCTAAAGCAAAGCCTAATCAGATTGGGCTCCTAAGAAGGCAGGATGGTACCTTCACAACAAACGAGTCGGAGACCTTGGAACTATTGGCCAATACTCACTTCCCGGGGTCCGCCGAGGTAAGGGGACCTGGTGCCGAGCACGGCATGCGCAGGCCCCGATCGGACGACTGGAGGCAAGCAGCCTTGGTCATCAGACCGGGTATAGTGAGGTGGGCCATAAGTTCATTTAAGCCATACAAGACGGCGGGACTGGACGGAATAAGCCCGGTGCTACTGCAATGAGGAGCTGACGTCCTTATCCCTCACCTGGTAAAAATCTTCAGGGCGAGCTACGCCTGGGGGATCTTACCCGAAATGTGGAACAAGGTGAAAATCCTGTTCATTCCAAAGGCGGGAAAGAAAGACTACGCCCAGGCCAAGTCCTTCAGACCCATCAGCCTTTCATCGTTCTTGTTGAAGACCATGGAAAAGGTTCTGGACAAGCACATCAGGGAGAGCTGCCTCGGAAACAAGCCTATCCATGACAGTCAGCACGCCTACCGGAGTGGCAGATCGACAGAGACCGCTCTGCTTGAGCTTGTGGACAGGGTGGAAAGGGCGTTGGAGGACAAGGAGATAGCTCTTTCAGCCTTCCTGGACATTGAGGGCGCTTTCGATAACACACCCATCAGAACACTGGTGGGGGGGCTCCGGTCAAAGGGAGTGGACCGTACAACGGTGCGCTGGGTGCAAAGCATGCTCTCGAACAGAGTGGCCAAACTAGAATTGCTCAACACCACTCGTGACGTATCCACTGCCAGAGGCTGCCCACAGGGGGGGGTACTCTCCTCTCTGCTATGGACCCTTGCAGTGGATGAATTGCTGCATAAGATGGCGGAACTACGCATCGACACCCAGGGGTACGCAGACGACCTTGTGGTGACGGTGCGGGGAAACTGCCAATCTACACTATCGCACCAAATGCAGAAAGCCCTAGACACAATTAACATGTGGTGCAGGGAGAATGAATTATCCGTTAATGCTGACAAGACGGTTGTTGTGCCGTTCACAAACAAGAGGAAACTCGACAGCCTGAGACCTCTGTCTTTGAACGGCAAAACAATTCCGCTATCCTCCGAAGTCAAGTATCTGGGCGTTATACTCGACCAGAAACTGACTTGGAATCCGCACGTTAACGGCATTTTGCAGAAGGCTAAAGTAGCCCTCTCAATCTGCTGTCGTTTAGCGGATAACAGATGGGGTCTAAAACCCAGAATTGCCCTGTGGCTATAGACGTCCATTGTGAGGCCGATGGTGTCTTATGCCTCTGTGGCCTGGTATATGAAAACGACACAGAAAACAACAATAGCAAAGCCCAGCAGTCTGCAGCGGACGGCTTGTATAATCGTTACTGGAGCCATGTCAACCTCTCCAACAGCTGCCCTTGAGGCGTTGCTGAACCTTCCGCCCCTGAATCTCCATTTGGAAAAGGAGGCGAAGTCCAGCATGCTCAGAATAGCGACAGCAAAAAGAGGGGACTGGCTATCCTCAGCCTTGAGAACACTCAAGGAGTCAGTCTACGATATTCCTGTTCTGGGGATGCCTCTAGACACAATGCCCCCAAAACTCTGTACACAGACAAACTATTCAGTGGAACTCCTCAGGAGAGAGGACTGGTTAAACGGCCTCATAGATTGGAAACCAGGCAGCCTAAAGTGGTACACTGATGGCTCCAAATCCGGATCGGAGGTAGGATGCGGAATATATGGAGAAGCACCCAGGACAGCGATCAGCGTAAACCTGGGCAACTACACTTCCATATTCCAGGCAGAGGTATACGCCATCTTAGAATGTGCGACAGCCAATCTGGAAAACACCTACCTCAATAATACTATTTATATCCATTCGGATAGCCAGGCGGCTCTCTTGGCCCTAACCTCTAACGTCATAACGTCGAGGCTGGTCAAGAACTGCCGGGATCTATTGAATGACCTGGGCGCAAAAAACAAAGTCATATTACGTTGGGTCCCAGGGCATGCCGGTATAGAGGGAAACGAGAAGGCCGACGAGCTTGCACGAGCGGGGGCGAAAGGGACACTCTGCGGACCAGAGCCGTTCTGTGGCATCCCCAAAAGCCTGACCAAGCTCACTCTAAAGACCTACTGTTTCTACAAGAGCATTCAAGCCTGGCGAACTATACCAGGGCTGAAACATTCCAAGGCGCTTATTAGAGCCTATAGCAAAAAGGCGTCTTCTGATGCCTTAGCGCTAAGCAGGAACCGTCTACGCATGTTGGTAAGGATGCTTACAGGGCACTGTCGCCTAAATAAGCAAATGCAAGCGATAGGACTGTGTGACACAAGGCTGTGCAGACTCTGCCTGGATGCGGAGGAGACGCCTACACACATCCTAACCGAGTTGCCCCTGCCTCATGCGCAGTCGCAACTCCTTTCTGGGAAAACACATCATGTGCCCGGAGGAGATCAAATTTCTTGAGTTCAATAGTATCCTGCAATTCTTCGAGTTTGCAGGACTTGACCAAGAATTGTAGTATGTGGCGATCACAATAGATCAGCAATGGTCGCAGTGATATAAGGGCTCTCACGGTCCGGAAGCCGCTACAAGAAATAATAATAATGCTATGGAAGTAGCTAAACTATACTAATTGAGCTGTTTTCACGTCTGTTAATTGACGGATCTTACTCACTGCAAATGCTGCAGAACTCAGTCTATTCGAGATATTAGCAATATGAGGACCCCATAGAAGCTTAGAATCTAACGTTAAACCAAGAAAAACTGTACTATCAACTAGTTCCAATTCCTCATCTTTCACAAAGACACTCCCTTGCTCGTGTTCAACGTGATTCGTGACAAATTTAATACATTTAGTCTTCTTCTCATTAAACAATAAATTATTAACATTGAACCAATTTACTACTTTAGAAATAGCATTGTTTACGTCATTGCAAGCTTTCTGCTGTCTTATAAGTTTGAAAATAAGTGAGGTATCATCAGCAAACAATACTATATCCTGGTGGGTCTTTACGAGATATGGCAAGTCATTTATGTAGATACTCGTAAGGAACAGGAAAGGCCCCAATATTGATCCCTGCGGTACACCCATCGAGACCAATGGCCCCGGTGATCGCTGTCCATTCACTTCGACCCTTTGTATTCTACCATGTAAGTACGACTTTAGTAAATTCAGTGCTGATCCTCTGACTCCATAGTAGTCGAGTTTCCTGATCAATGTTTCATGACAAACGCAATCGAAGGCCTTGGATAAATCACAGAAGATACCTAAAGCATCTTGTGATTCCTCCCACAGGCATCGAAAATGTGTTTAATTAAGATGTGTTTAGTTATACATAATATTATAGCCATGCATCTTACGATATATTTTACATACTAGTTGACAGAGTCCACACACGCAGATATAATAGAAGATCAAACGAGCTTCGCAAGCGAAGTTCGATCGATATTATATGAGTAAGCTTCATTCGAAGATATAACACACATGTAGTCCTTTAATCTACCAGGCAACATTTCGCAAGTTTAAAGTACGCAGTAAAAACCATAGCTCAAACAGTTTTATCCCCACCTTTACCCCTACCCTACTTAGGGACCTCGGCTTGCCACCATTTCTCATTCTTTTTAGAGACAAAACTTTCCTAGGGGTATAGGGGCGGGTGGGAAGTTATATCTTCGAATGAAGCTTACTCATATAATATCGATCGAACTTCGCTTGCGAAGCTCGTTTGATCTTCTATTATATTTCGAAGCTTCATTCTTCAGATATAACACACATGTAGATGTTTAGAGTTGAAAGTTTTGCTGCCCTTTGTAATTGTAAAACATCATAATCATGAAATGCAATAATTATGTTTTGACAACAATCTTAGATACTCCCAATTATTAATCAAAGAGTACAATTGTAACTTCACATAATTCTACCTATACAAAAGGCAGATTGATCTGGCACAATGACCTTCGTCGATTAATTGACGATGGTAGAAACGAGCCAAAGTTTTCGATGTTCTCGACCAGCCTGCTGCCTTCCGGATAGCATCTAAAGAAATGCCTGACCGGTGTGCAGCTGACGTGGCGGCGTGGCGCGTGCTGTGAGCGCTGAACGCCGCCATGTCTTTACCGCTTTCGCCAAGCACTCGCGTAATGCACCCCGGCTAATGGATTGAGCAGATGCATTTTTATGGGGACTTTTGAAAGTCAACAAAATATGTTGTGAGCTTTTTCAGTCCTAAAACATCATTATAACAGTCACCGGGCAAGTATTTCTATTAGGTATGTCTTTACCGCTTTCGCCAAGCACTCGCGTAATGCACCCCGGCTAATGGATTGAGCAGATGCATTTTTATGGGGACTTTTGAAAGTCAACAAAATATGTTGTGAGCTTTTTCAGTCCTAAAATATCATTATAACAGTCACCGGGCAAGTATTTCTATTAGGTATCTTCAAAATATGGAAGGCACAAAATCGGTTGTAGACGACCTACACCTGAAGTCTTAACTATATCATCAAAAATTACTTTAATACAATTTGGGCATGACTTAATATTATTCCACTTAATAAGTGACAGTGTTTGTACCCTGTGGGCAGGACATATTGCTAACAAAATCGCCAGATTCTTTGTTAGTTTTTCCAATGAAATTTCTCTATTAGGGTACCATGTTGTTATATGATTTAATACCACTTGAGGATCCCAGGTATGGCTATATTTAGGAGTTACGGGCTTTAATTTGTAAACACCTTTCGGTAATCCTTTACTTTGGTCATCTGAGCTGATACTACTCCCCCGTAGGAGCGAGGGTGCTGACCTATGATTATTTAATGAGCCATACGACGATCCTTTATTAAATTCGTGCGTTAGAAATAAAATAACAACAGAAATGAAGCCCTTATAGAAATTGAATATCTATATTATCTATGCTAAATTTCCAGCACAACTTGTATTTAACACACGTTGTACTGTTGTAAAGTGTTGTTTGAAATTGACGCTAACATGAGATTAGATACTTTTACTAATCTCAACAAAAGCGGAAACCACGGTTGGGATGGCCATTAGGGAAATACTACTATTCCTGTGGCGTTGTCATTTATAATCTTATGTAAACACTTTAGTACGAGTGCGAGTGGTGGAAACGCTTAAAAATATTTATTATAAATACCAGCTAATAGTGAATGCGACGACGGTAAGAGCGTCCGAGTCTGGCTTCCACGAAATATATATTTCACATTTGGCAGAGGTACGAGAAGCAAAGAGGTCAATTTCGGGCACACCAAAGTGTTTACTTACTCTTTCAAAGGCTGCAATACTTAAATTTCATTAAATATCAGGATTTAGCCTTCTGGATTCTCTGTCTGCTTCTACATTATTCTTAGTGTTAATGTACGAATCGAATGACCATATGTCTCGTTCTTCACACCACTGCCAAATAGATCTAGGTAAGCTATTTAAGTGGGGAAACTGGATGTCTCCCATTCGATTAATATAGCTTATCGCGGTAGTGTTGTCGATGCGGAACAACAGAGCACAGTTTGATTTATTTCGCGCAAAACATTTTAATCCTAAGAGCGAGCAAGCTCTAAGTAATTAATATGGAATGCTAATTCTTGCTCTTCCCATGCTCCGTTTGCACACACTCCGTCACAAACTGTACCTCATCCTGATCGGGACGGATCTATAGATATTTCTGCATCGAATTTCGTGATTCCAAAATGACAAGACGTTATAAATAATATTATTAGTCCACCAAAATAAGTCAGGTAAAATTTCGCGAGGAAGTTTTACTTTTGATCATAGACATCGTATTCCTGAATAGCTCGGAATTTATATCTTTCTAACAACTTCGTGTACAACCAGCTGTATCTAGCTGTCGGACATGCAGTGGTAAGAACTCTTAAAAAGTGCGCATACCCTGCATAAGAAGGGATATAAACATGATAATTGAATTGTAAACAAAACCTAAGAATTTACAGCATTGTTGGTAATTTTGGGATTGTATCGAGCTTTTGGTATAGTTTACCACAAATCGTAGGCACTCGAGAAACCGGAGAGTCTCCCTCCCATTATGTTTACATTCGTTAAGGTCCCTTCCAATACACAAAATGCCACCCCGATATATAATAGAAGTTAGGCCTTGTTTTTAGGTAAGTTACGACTTCTTTCATAATTTTGGTGAAGGTTCTAGGCGCCACGGAAAGTCCATAGACTAATCGGGAACAAAACTCGTAAGTAACATTGTTATGCTCGAATCTTGTCCATGGTAGCCATAAACCCGTTTTTAGGGATTAATTTAGAAGCAGTTCTAGTCTTCCATTTTAAAGTGGGACTTAGTTACAAATTTATTGAGCCCTTTCAGATTCAGTATGAATCTATAGCCACCATTCGATTTAGGAGTCAGAAAATCTTTGATAGAAACTGATCATTAGTCTGTTGGCATCCAGTGATGCTTTCACTGAATGCCTAGGTTAATTAAGTTCTGTACAGCTAAGCTCGTTTCATCATGCTCTTGGCATGTGAAAGTATTTACAGGTTTGACAGATTGCGTAACATGTCCTAAAAAGGAATTGGAAAGCCATTCTGTATACAGTCTAATAAATAAAGTACGATTATTCGTTACATTAAGCCAACACTTATAAAAAGCTTTAAGGCGACCGGCATGTACCTGCGTTACTGCCGCGGCGTCGCAAGTGGCTTGTTGTAGGCTGCTCGCGGCTGTATGATGGTCGACGCTGTCGGCCTACTTTTCAGTAGATTTGGAAGCTTTAATTTTCTCTGAGAGTTTGCTTCCAAAGAGAGTATCATCTCTCTCAACGTATTGTATGACTTAAGGAATACTTCGTCTAGTCCAGGAATGACTAGTTTTATCTAAAATCCGACTTCAATTAGATAGGATTTTTATCGTTAGTACCTATACCGACTCTCAATTGCTGTTGAGATGATTCGATTTTCTTGTCACGGCCTCTTTGGATGTCTGTAACTGCCGCCGAAATTACGGCGTTTAAGGACGGCGCCCATAATAATTTGCAATTTACAGGTACTCTTATAAGAGTTTATCTTTACTCTTTTTATCAATACCTTTGTGTAATATAGGTAGCCACCTTTGCGCTAAATTGCGATGAATTTTCTCCCCATATTTTGGGACATCATCAGTGGCGTCCCCTAGAGCGGTTAGTAACTCGGCATCTATTACAGGGGTCGTTTTGTCATCACAGGCCTCCACGGGAGGTGCATTTTCTTCATTTGAACGTGGGAGTGAAGTTTCCACTGCCTCATACACTTGTTCGTGGTTTATAAATTAAAATATAATATTTTGATTTTTCTAATTGAGGGTAGATATGAAATGCATTGTAAAACCACTCGTCAGGAATTTTAATGCATATATGTATCTAGTGCCCCGCATCGCGAACACGGGATATACTAATCTCGATTAATGGTTGTAGAAATTGCTATCGTGTTGACTCACGGTCAACCGCCAAGCACGAGATACCTTCGTGACGACTCTCGGTCGCCTCCCAGGTTTAGTTACAAGACGTGGGCTCACGGCCCGCGCGGTATTAAATGCATTTGTTAGCGATTAATATTGTTAGAAATTGCTATCGTGTTGACTCACGGTCAACCTTCAAGCATGAGATACTTTCGTCACGACTCTCGGTCGCCCCCCAGGTTTAGTTACAAGGCATGGGCTTGCGATTAATATTGTTAGAAATTGCTATCGTGTTGACTCACGGTCAACCCCCAAGCATGAAATACCTTCGTGACGACTCTCGGTCGCCCCCCAGGTTTAGAATTACCAGGCGTGGGCTCACGGCCCGCGCGGTATGAAATGCATTTCTTAGCGATTAATATTGTTAGAAATTGCTATCGTGTTGACTCACGGACAACCCCCAAGCATGAGATACCTTCGTGACGACTCTCGGTCGCCCCCCAGGTTTAGAATTACCAGGCGTGAGCTCACGGCCCGCGCGGTATGAAATGCATTTCTTAACGATTAATATTGTTAGAAATTGCTATCGTGTTGACTCACGGACAACCCCCAAGCATGAGATACCTTCGTGACGACTCTCGGTCGCCCCCCAGGTTTAGAATTACAAGGCGTGGGCTCACGGCCCGTGCGGTATTAAATGCATTTATTAGAGGCACCACAATGTAGAACTATTTATTGAAACTAATTGCACTTACCTGATTTATCTTCGGAACCTGATGAATCAGATAGCACCGCACTGTCATAACTCGTTTATAGTTTTTTGTTGCAATTTCCGTATATTAGCAGAATAATACTCTATTTTTTAATAGAATTAGTTCGTGCGTTCGTTGCCTCGCAAGAATAAAGAATGAGAAATGGTGGCAAGCCGAGGTCCCTAAGTAGGGTAGGGGTAAAGGTGGGGATAAAACTGTTTGAGCTATGGTTTTTACTGCGTACTTTAAACTTGCGAAATGTTGCCTGGTAGATTAAAGGACTACATGTGTGTTATATCTGAAGAATGAAGCTTCGAAATATAATATATATTTCGATACCTTAGGGAATATTAATATATATTATAGCTACGTCTGTGACGGGCTTTACATTTTAACTACAATTGACGAATACTCTTGTTTTCCCTTTGCTTCTTCGTGTCCATATATAAGTATAAGTACTGACACAGTGATAGCGAAAGTGACAGATCTTTTCGCCACTTTTGACATGCCAACTTATGTCCACAGCGGTCGAGGAACATCATTCTTATCCAATGAACTTAAACAGTTTTTACATGACAAAGGAATCGCTATCAGCTATACGACGCCTTATAATCCTCAAGGGAACGGGCAGACAGAGAGATATAACGGTATAATATGGAAAACCATACAATTAGCGTTGAAGACACGTAATCTTCCAATTACTAAGTGGCAGCTCGCACTGACAGCTTTTCTCCATGCCATCCGATCACTTTTATGCACCTTTATTAATAACCATTAACTGCACGCCGCACGAACGCGAGTTCTTCCATCCTAGACGCTCCGCCAATGGCCAATCGATGCCAGGGCGAGTCCTAATGGGAAACCACCAACGTACCAGCAAATATGAACCCGTCGTCCAAGAAGTAGAATTATTGGAAGCCAACCCACAGCATTCTCGAATTAGATCAGGGAATGGACGAGAATCCATTGTTTCAAATCGCCACCTAGCACCAGCAGGAGACAGAACTACCGATGAGGAGGAGGTCTGAAATAACAGAGGGGGAGCAGAGTGAGCCCACCGACAGCCCTACAGTCCGCCGCTCTTCCCGGCCACGCCGTCGCCCGGCACATCTCGACGACTACATTAATACCACCAGTCCTTCAATGATGCTTCTATGCTATGATAGCTTGCTAGGATTTCTGTAATACGTGTGCACTTTTGCTAAATAAAACCTAGTCAGTATCAGGTTTACATCATTTCAGTTTTCTTTTAATTTTCCTCGTTTTCGATTTGAAAAGTAGAGTGTTTAACTTGGGTGAAAGTGACCCATTTCTGACTCAAACCACTGGCGCTCACTTCGTTCGAGCGCCAAAATATCTCGTCAGAAATGGGTGCCTTTCAGCCCTTGGTTAACTATCTATTTGAGTAAAAAGCTTCTACCGCCTATTTCTTTTTAGTTTTTATTTCTTTAATTTTATTTTGCATTGCTGATATTCTAAGTACTAACATAGTCTTTCTAAGGACAATACTGACAAATAATGGATCTTGTTAATCTGATTCTATAAATTAATTGAATAGAATTAATCATTCGGGTAAACAAAATCGTAGCTCTTAGTTTCTTTATTTCAAGATTATTTATTTATACCTTTAATATGTTGGTATTCTGCCCTTTGTATTCATATTTTAGAAAAACATTCTAATGTGTCATCAACAAGTCTGCATCTGCGGTACCATTTGCTGACGGACATCACGCATTGAGTTACCGCCGATGTACCGGTAGGCATCCGCTTCGTAATGCCCTCAACGATCTCGTCCAGAGAGCTCTCAGGTCGGCAGGTGTTCCGTCCGTGCTGGAGCCGCTGGGGCTTAGCCGCACTGACGGGAAGCGGCCTCACTTTGGTGCCGTGGGAAAGGGGGCGGTGTTTGGTGTGGGATGCTACATGTGTCAGCATATATCAGTCGCACTACGCGCGTTACCGGAGCTGCTGCCGAGACCCAAGCGGCGGTGAACCGGCAAAAATATGCTCCTTTGGGACCGGGATATATTTTTGTCCCTTTGGCGGTGGAAACAGCGGGGTGTTGGGGAGCGGACGCGAAACGGTTTGTTCGCGACATAGGCCGTTGACTCAGACAAAAAGGGGAGGACCCCCGCTCTGAGTCGTTCCTCGTGCAAAGGCTTTCCATGGCTATCCAGCGTGGAAATGCCGACAGCATTATGGGGACGTTTGCGCCAGGAACGACAGGGGGCGATTAAAGTTAGATTTAGGAAATTTTTAATTTTTGGTTGGCGTATTATTGTATTTTTAGTAATAATATATTGAAATAAATGATTTAATAGTATTACGGGTTGTGTGCTAATCTTTAATCACACTAGCTACGACTTGCCTGGATGAGGTTTGATTGCAGGATAGTCCGAAAATTTTTACAGAACGATTTACAACTACCCAACTCACAAACTCAAATACCCGCATCAGTCACCCAAGTAGCTAGTTCTTACGAAAACTAATCCCAAAACTATATGTGATACGCATTATGAACATGGGATGCACTTGGCTTCGGCCCGTGCATCTCATTACACCAGTATTAAAATACTGAGAATAGAAAAGGAAATAATAATAATAAATACTCTTTATTGCAACACAACAAGAGACAAACATGTTACAAAAAATAATTTACTTTAAAAACAAAGTTTTAACCGACTTCAATGTAGTACTCCGTCAAGCCACGAGAACATTTCCTATTTTTTTACAATTTACCACGTGAACTGATTTCCGATAGCAAATGCGTTGATTACTATACAATAGACTACTATTACTAGAAAAAAATCGAATCGCTCTATGTGGGCCGATAATATTTGAGGACTTCCATCGATTCCCCAAGATTCCATTTATGATTCCGGATGTAAATACATGAGTTATAACAGGAAATAACAAAATCACTACACGCGTGCCTAATAAAATTGAGGAGTCCCCTCAATTCCTCATGGATCCCATCATCTAACTGAATTTTGAAAAAAATGGGACCCACCTGGAAGTATACATACGAACAAACAAAAATTTTCGAATCGGTAACAAACATTGAAAATAATAATAAAAATAAAATAAAAAAATACTGCCAAATTGGGAACCTCCTCCTTTTTTTTGAAGTCGGTTAAAAAAGAAGAAATACTGAAACAGACCTCGTTACTTCAATATTGCTATGTTATACATGTATCTATCTATATATTAAGTATTAAGTAATTTATTGACCTAAATATTATGTATTTTAACGGTTATTTAAGAATATTGAAAGCACATGAAATACCGAATTTACTGTAGTCGAATGTGTATTCCGAAGACAATATCGTACGAAACAGCTAGTACTTACTCAGCCTAGCGCTGATACCTTATATAACAGATTTGTTTCCTTCTCCGAAAACAACCAGTTTCTGTAACAAATGAAAATACAAGGTGAAATTACATTATCTACAGGAAGTTCACATTCAATTACACAAACTCAACACTTCTCCTCTGTTAAAACCATCGGATAATCCTTAATTATTCCGGCTTCGTCTCGAGATTTAATTGTTTACCATGTAGTAGCTCTGCTACGCGCTAACCCACTATAGTTATTCAGCGTTAGAGGAAGAAAGACAAAAGAAAAACCAGTTTCCCCCTCCAACACTAGCTTGTAGTTCACACCGTAGCTGGCAGACCCCGTCATTATTGTTCGTGGGCGCGCACACTACGCACTTGGTTAATAAGTACTAGAATCGCTAATGTCGAAGCGCTCGCATCAAGAATGCAATGAAGATCGATGGAGGAGAAAAATAAAGGACTATGAAGAAAAGTTGGGCAGGATGAAAAGGAGACGCATAATATACAATACAGCGGAAGTGACACCAGTAGTTAGTTAGTATCATACTTTTATTCCGTCGTTATTGTTGTCTCCGATCTAACACGAGATGTTAGGCAGTAGCTAGACTATTTTCATCCCGAGTCAATACGAGATATTGACCAGTGATATTTATATTCGAGTTAATACGAGATATTAACCAATTTTATATTTGAGCGCTCGCGTTAAGTGCAAACTACCCTCATTTTTAATTTTCTTTAACCAAAGTACCCTCTTTGGAAAATATTATCTCTTATTTACGCTATTTTAAGAAATATTGTATTTTCAATTCAATATCGACGGTTCCAGACCACCTCAATAACGACGTCACGGAGGCTGAAGTATATATGGAGAATGATTCAACGGGAGAACCCGGCACAAAGTCGCCAACACAAATCAGACAAACACAAAACACATCGACGGAGCCGATGCCAAGTACATCGACGGCCACGCCCTCGTCCTCGTCCGATCCTGTACCCGCAGTAGACCCCGAGTTACTGCTAGCACTTGGCGACACTTGGCTTTCACGGATACCCCTGAGTGGGGAGAAGATATCCTACAAGATATATCTCAGCGATGGGAGCCGATATTTAAGGCCGGTCTCACTAAGGAAGTAACAGGAAGACCTTTTGAAAAAGTACCTTTTCCCAAAAAAACGCTCCGTTAGCGAAACCTCCGATCTTGAATCCGGAGTTATCTACCATGCTAACTGAAGCGTATCGCAACAGAGACAGCCGCATTTACTCAAAGCAAAGTCAAATAGGTCATGCTATTGCGGCTTTAGGAAAAGCCATGTCAGGCATATTAACTAAAAGTATGCAAAGTTCCGAGATCATACGAACACTGAACGACACAGGCAAACTTTTCGCCGATTCTCATTACTTAGAAACGGACACACGGTGGTCATTAATTAGGCCGTTACTAGACAAGTCTTACGTAGCCCCCTTTAAAGATCGCCAACGAGATAATTTTATATTTGGCGATAATTTAGGAGAATTCATAAAGTCTTCTATAGGCATAAAGAAGACTGGACAGATGATCGCGCCGCCAGCGCCCTCCACGTCTTCGAACAATTTAAACTGGTCCGGCCCGCCGCGCCAACAGCGCTTCAACCGACCGCCAGCGCAGCGCAGCGGGCAGCGAGCAACGCGGCCAGCGCCGCCGCCGCGCCGAGCCCCGGTGCCCCCGCCGCCCGCCCCGCGCCGAGCGCCGGCCGTCAGCAGGCGACCGGCTGCGTCGCCGGCAGCGCCATCCCGATTCCGGCGAACGACGTAGAAGTGCAGGCAGGTCGTTTGAAGTATTTCTCTGACGCTTGGCGTGCTATAACTTGTAACAATAACGTCCTAGATACCATTAATGGCTATCGTATTCCATTTGTCGAAGTCCCTTGTCAAGATCCTGCACTGTATCCTAAGCAATCGTTCAGTAGCACGGAATCTTGGGCTATTAAAAAAGAGGTATAACATTTATTAGAAATCAAAGCTATTAGACGTTGTGAGCCGATTGAGGGGCAATTTATATCGAGTATTTTTCTCGTATCTAAAAGTAACGGAGATATGAGATTTATTTTAAATTTAAAGAAATTTAATATGTACCCATGTTCGCGCAGACCATTTTAAAATGGAAGACACGAGAACGTCTATAAGGCTCATGACGCCCAATTGCTTCATGATTAATTTGGACCTTACGGAGGCATATTTTTTAGTACCGATTGACGTTCAAGATCGTAAATATTTACGTTTTTTCTTTAACGACACTCTCCTTGAATTCTGCTCTCTCTGTTTTGGACTCTGTTCAGCTCCTTACATCTTCACGAAAATAATGAGACCAGTAATGACTCATTTACGATCGAGAGGTTACAAATCCGTATCCTATCTGGATGATACCTTATGTCTCGGAGATACGTACGAAGATTGCATAGAAAATGCTACTGAAACAATAAAATTATTTTTCTCAAAAATGGCCCGCAATGTGAACATAACTCGCTACATATTGGAAGGTAAAGTGTATAGTTTAAGGTCAGATCTAAATTAAAAAATAAAAAACATTGCAGGCCGCCTGGAATGTTATATATAAATTCCTTTATTTGACGAGTACCAATTTTTTTTAAAAGTAGAATCTGGCATAGAAAAGACGGCACAGCTCGTAATCAGACAATTCAACTCGTATTTTTCTGTTGCAAACACGACATTTTTATATGTGTCTCAAATAGTTTGCGTTTTTTTGGTAGAAAAATACACTTGCGATTCTGTTTAAAAAAAACAACGGCGGGAAATCGTAAATATTTTCACTTTGAGCAACGATATTTAAAGTTTACTTATATAAATTTAGTATTTTACAAGCTTTTATTTAACTTGCCCAGTATTAACTGTTATGTAGGTTTGTTAGTATGGGACAAATCTTGCGAGTTAAATTAGACCCATTTCCTGGTGACCGTTTGAGCTGAAATTTTGGGTATAAGTAAGTATAGTTTGGATGACAATTCAATCTTATAGTACCATCGAGCTGATCTGATGATGGAGACAGAAGGTGGCCGTGGGAATTCAGTACTTAACCGACGTAACCCCGTTGAGTTTGGGCTCGTTAGATCGTCTCAATGAGTAGTTGATGATCGTATACAGAAAAGTACAGTCGGCAATAAAAGCTTGTACCAAAAATCAAATTTTTGACGGAAACTTATTTATTCCCCCATTTTTGAGAAAAGCACTATATTAGCCTCAGCCGGAATGGCAATTGCAGGCTTCGTATTATAATTAAACGGACTCGCAAGCTCGTCCGTTTAAACAAATACTCAGCTTGCAATTGCCTACTTCCCGGCCACGGCAATAATGTACTATTTCTCAAACATGCTCTGAAATGTATGCGTTAATATCACGAAATGAAGACAAGAAGTTTCTTGTTTATGGCTCCCTACATTACTTCTTGGCCTTACGCCAAGAAGTAATGTATGAAAACCCTAACTAAAAACATTATTGTCCGCTACTCGTAACTTTTTAAATTTGTTTTAGTACATTACTGCAGAATCCAGTAAGTAAGCCTTCCTTCTTCTCTTCCTTGCCAGGATGGCTTTTCTTACTGGTTGAGGCTTGTATAATGCTTTTCTCAAAAATGAAAGAATGTTTGACTACATATTCGTTTAATTAATATAGAAGGTTACATTCACATTAGGGCAATTACTAATAGATATTGTGATCGATTTACCGGAAGCATAGAATACTCATAAACTTGTCAACTGCATTGTGTGGCGAAGAAAGCTGTAATATGCCAATAATACTTTTTCAGACCAGCTGTTGGCTTGTTTTTCTGCCTTCCACTTCATAAATTTTTCATAAGTTGTCATATATCGCTCCTTAGGTTTTGAAGGAAGTAAGTTGTTTGTTGCTAATGCGGCCTTCTTCGGACTCAGCTTTTAAATCAGGAGGAGTGCCATCTATTTCCGAATAGATTCGCATGAATTTATTTTTTGGGATTATTTAATTTCACGCTGTAAATTAAAACACAATCCTCGCAATTGAATGTATATATATTTTAAGCACAGAGTACTTTTCTATATATTGTAATAGAGACCTATCTCGTGGGTTAAAATGGGTAAGAGGTAAGGTGTCGCTCTCATGCGGGAAGTTTTGTAACTACTATGACGTATATATATTTATGAACGCCAATGCCCTATACAGGTACAGTACAGCAGGCACAGCTCGACCGAAATATCTGCAGATATTTCGATCGGGATGTAACAATGCTGTATAGGGAAAATAGTTATCCTGCAGAGTTTTCCAAATATATGTATATATATCCTACCTAATTTACAGTACAAACTAAGAAGAAAAACTCCAATTATATACCAATGTACTTTTAATTTTTTGGCAAACTTATCCGTAACAATGTATTTACATATGTGAAAACTTAAGTATAATAATAATAATAAATACTCTTTATTGCACCGCGACAAGAGAGCAACATCTTACAAAAATTTGTTTAATAAATAATGGTAACAACAGGCGGTCTTATCCCTTTAAAGCGATCTCTTTCAGACAATCTTTGTATGCAGGAAACATTATAGTATATTCGAATGAGCAGCTTAATAAGTTTAACGATGGCTCAGGATGAATTAGTCTATATTAATTATTATATAACTACGGCAGGTACACATGTTTAGAAATGTGGTTGATACGTACAGGAATGTGGGCCACATAGGAATGTTGACATGTTATTTGAAATTGTATGTTAGTTGCAAATTAACACTTGGGACAAAAATCATCCCCCGTCTATCATTAGACGGCCGCGGCATTCTCTCGGTTTTTCTCGCACTATCTGTCTCTTTCTTATACAATGTACAACACTTAGAACAAAAGGTATGGTGCGAGAAAAATCGAGAGTACGTCGCGGCCGTCTCATGATAAACGTGCTGCCCTAGCAATTACACATATTGCAAAGATAAACTCATTTACTATGTACGCCTTGTTATGTAAAGATAAAGATGACAATCAATTGTGGATTTTTGTAGATAGGTAAGTAGATACTTGAAGTTACGAATAAGGTAAACTTTTAAAAGGTAAGCTGGGCGCAACAAACAAGCACAGCGACAAGCGCGCTGTTGAGCGCTCTGTCTTCGCGACGAATGGACGTAATATTTAGGCCACATTCACGGATGGAACACACCACGTTGTTTGTTCCACTTGTTCCTGGTGAGATTGGCCAGAGGCTACAATTTGCTTGGCGCCGTGGTGTGTTGCAACGTTGAAATTTTACATACGTGTGTAGTGTAACATAAAGATCGGTCGATAGAAAATGGAATCAAGAACACCTTTATCAAGTCGAATAAAGAAAACAGCAAAAATATGAATGCGAAAAGTCCATTCGCGTAAGAGAAAGTAATCAATAATCCGATCTTTTTCATACACTAAACTAGGTAGTCATAGCGCGTCTTCTACAATCAAGTTAAAAGAGTGAGACGACAGCGTGAACTATCCATACAAAGGTTTTTGGACTACATTACTCAAATAAATAACAAAACATTTTAATTTTACTTTAAGTAGTAGGTACATATTCTTCATGACAATCTTATGTTTTTTTGTGGGGAAAAATTACGTGAAACGATTTACTAAATAAAAATCGATATAAACATGAAAAAAAAACCGCTGTAGTTCACCTGTCAAACGAGTTGCACTGAGAAATTGCAAGCACATGTGGTCCTATAATTACATTTGTACGCCACACCTACTTATGACTTCCATGTGTTGTAATGACAAATTGGGGTAAAATCACGTAATCTGTATACCCATCATCATTTTCTGAAGGTGCACTCTGCATTTTTTTGCAGGGATGTTAAATACGCGTCCTATTTTGCCTTTTGACTTTGTCAATACAATACACGCACAAATGACAGCTTATATAGCTAGTTAGTAAATAAGTAGTGGACCCGAGGTAAACTAATAAGTTTACCTCGGGACAAGGGCGGCAATACACGTGCAAGTTCACTTCTGATAGTCGCTCCATGCATAAAATACATTATTATATTTACTATCTATGTACTTATCCAAAATAATGACGAACTTATACGTAAAGGCTGAACAAGATGTTAACATGAATATTACGGGGGAGACACTTTTGGTTTCCCCTCGTTATCAAGTCTTCAGGCAGGTTTCGCATGTTGGTTTTTCTTGACATTGAGTTGTCTGCCATCTATTTGGATTCCAATGGCAGCATGCCTTAACCTGTAAAAGAAGTAACATGGTATTGAGATGCACGAGTAGGTAGGTATGAATATTTCAATCTGATTATAAGGGTGAGTAGCCACCAGAGCGGTGCGAGGTGTCGGAGTGATGAGCGGGGAAAAAATCCACCAATAGCATTGCAGTATCGTCGTATTGGTAGTTTTTTCCTGAACACTCGCATTTACATGCACTGTAGCCAAGCGGTGAGACACGCGGTGGCGGTGAGGCAAGCGTGTAGCCGGCGGTCGTGGGTTTCAAACCCAGCTCTTACTCGCAGGCGGTGGGACCAGTGCCCACCGCCTGCGAGTAAGCGAGGTTACTACGTACTATTCGCTCAAGCGAGTTAAGCCTTGTTCAGACTATTTTAGTGCGAGTCCATACATTTGCTGCATGTACGAGTAGCTTTTGTATGGACTAAGAATTACCATGAGAGTAGGTACTCGCTACTCGCCGGCGGTGGAATACCTGTGCCTAACATCGGGGTTTATTTTAATGTACTTACGTAATATATCTGATACTTAACAGTGGCAGGCCACCGGTCTAATAAGATCTCGTTTATACGTAGGTAGACATGAGTAGTTCGCGAATGAGTGATTCAAATGAAGTACTTCACTTGGTGTCACTCTTTCGTTCACTAGTTCAGTTCGGATTCATATACTTCAATACTTCAGTATATCATTTAGAAAATTGGTAGTTAATTCTGCCTATTTGATCATTGAATATGATCCGATTCGATGACATGAGTGATTTAATGTTATTTAATTTTGAATACGGCAAGTAACTCAATAGTTCATTGAAAGATACGCGTACGACTGATATGATATACTCAATCTAATCCATCTATCTATATCAACTGATGTAGGATGCACCTCTAGAGCTACTGAACTAAATTGAACTAGTGAACTAAAAGAGTGATATACTTCACAGTGAGCGAAAGATGCATATCAATCTTTTCTTTTTAGTGACACATTTTGCGCATGACTATACGTAGGTACATAACTATCAACCCACCCAACCTACGCCTACGCGCCGTCGCCCGGCTAAGGCTCGCGCTGTTCCTGAACACTATCTCTCGACTTTTATGAAATAGTATTTAAATATAACGAAACGGGTCACATACGGGTCTGATACCAGCGGGACTATTTTATATATCATAACATAGGTCATATGAGCACCTAACAAAATTCAGCATAAATAGGTATGACCGCACACACACCCGCACTTACATAATTATTACACCCCATGAGAGAAGGCCTGTGCCCCGCTGTGGATGGTACCTATAATGTAGGCTGATGATGATGATAACGATGATGATTATATACGATTGATGTTAATACTATTTAAAATAAGTCTATCAGAAATTGCATTTTTGGTACAAGCTCGCGACGACTCTAACGAGCCCACAATGAACGGGGTTACGTCGGTTAAGTAATTATTTCCCATGGCCACCTTCTGTCTCCAGCGTCTGATTATATCGATGGTACCATATTATTGAATTATCATCCAAACTATACCAATATCCAAAATTTCAGCTCAATCGATTGAGGTTAACTGGTTAAAAATTATGCTCCAAGATTTGTCCCACACTAACAAACAAACGAACAGGTCAAGTTTAGTAAAGCTTGTAATGAGTTTCTTTTGAAAAACTGTAAATTCTATTTGATGACTTGTAAATGAGATGTACATTTATCAATAACTAATCTGCAATTTTCCTTCTGGATTGAACACCAGATTCCTTTAGAGCACAACTGGGAAAAACGTTATAGCTGTGCCATATATCATTCTTGAGTATTTGATATTTATTAAATGTCTTCTTAAATAATACTTCCGCCTGTCCATAAGTGTAGGTACTGTGCACACAGAGCAAAGGTAGCGACGAATACGGGAGAGGAATGTGCCTGCTACCGCGTCCGCTCGCTTCGCAATCGTGTTCGATTCGAATCGCCTACTAGGACCCTGCATTTTACAAAAAAAAAACACAATTAGGCGGGGACTAGTACTAGTTCGAGCGTCTCTGTTCGGTTCACTCGTATTCAGTTGTCAAATACCAATTTACTGCTTCTTAGTAGTAAAAGCCACTGAGCTTATTAGCCGCAGACGGACAGACGGATATGGCGTAACTATAAGGGTTCCTATTGTTGACCACGGATAACTCGAGTATTATATTATTATGCCAAACGTGTATGAGAAGTCCCCAACACGCCTCGGGCCAGCGTGGGGAATATCGCCCATTCCCTCCCATCCATGGCAGGAGGCCTGTGCCCAGCGCCACAATATAGGCTGATGATGATGATAATGAACCTATTTTTATATTATAAAGAGATAAGAGTAATGTAACTTTGTATGTAGAGATACTAATAATATCAGGATTGCAATTTTGTTTCACATACTTATGTACATAGAATGGACTTTCTGGATGGCCATAGCGTACGTTTCATCCCACGGGTTAGCCTGCATCGTTCACAATATGCGGGTGGAGACGCACGACCAGCTAGTATACCTGATATAATTTTACTACAGAGCAATGCAGCGGGTTACAAAATACACCTGTATTCCAAATTCTATTTTTTATACACCTTACGGTTTTCGAGTAAAATGGCTGTGATATACGGACGAAAAGACAGATGGTATGGCGAAACCATAAACCGCTCTAAGGGTTCCGATTTTCTTCCGTCATGTTGTTCCGGCTACGGAACCTTAAAAGTTACCAACTTAATTTACATATTTGAATTAAAGGCGAGTTTTAACTGTAGGTACATACTCGTAAATGCGTTAGTTAGTTATACTGGGCTCTTTTCCGCAAGTCGACATCGAGTGTGCCTATTTTGCGTGAAATGGTGGGGTAGCGCTACTCTAACCACCCCAGCTCCTCCAGAAAGTTGGTGAGTGCATTTGTGTTTTTGACTGCGTCCCGTAGTGTGTCCGGGGACCCTAGGTGCTTTTTCCTGTATACTTCTACCTGCTTGCAGTCCAGTAGAATATGTTTGGTTCTTTCTTCCGCCATAAAGATAAAGACGGTTATACTGACCCCGAAGACACGCGTTTATTATACAAGTATATATATATATGTGTGTGTATTAGATACACCATTTACAAGTCAAGAACGGCTGGAATCGGCTGAACCGATTTCTATGATGTCTGGGGGATGTTAAATACATGTGTTATTTTGCCTTTCCACTTTGTCAATACATATCTACACATGAATCAAATATTAACATTAATATTACCGGGAGACAGTTTTGGTACCTACTTTTGGTTTCCTCTCAGCCCTTATTGTTATCGCCATATATATAAACCATCAGGTCGGTATGGCATGATGGATTTTCTTGGAAAAGCTTCCTTTGACCGATTGAAATATACGATCAAAACATCAAGATGTCTGCCGTCTCTTTGGATTCCAATAGCTTTCTCTGCGAAATAAGTATAATGATATTGAATTCACGAGTGGTTATGAATACCAATTTTGATCAAACTAAGTAGTTTATCAGCACCAGAGCTGTGCGAGGTAGTGAAGTGGTGAGCGACGAAACAGCCACCAGCATTTCTAGCCTTACTCACCAGAATCTTCGTATTGGTATATGATAATGATGATGTTAATTACAAATAATAACATTACAACAAACAATTTGATCGTCATTTTTTAATAACAAATAAGCGCAAATTTTATCCCCTCTTAAATCAGCTTGCGCGATAGTGCTGCAAGAAAGCATCCATCCTGCCAGCTGCCAGCGCCAGTAGCGCCACCAACCGTGTTCAGAGCGCCTACCGCGTTACACCAACTTTGCACGTTCATATATCTCTTACTCTGTACTTGCATATTTGAATTGAAATTGAGTGTCAGAGAGACAAATACACGAACGAACAACGTTCGCTTTTCGCGGTGGCCGCTCAGTTTCTGTTAAACTATGATATGCTGCCAATGAGTCTAAACCGTCGACATAAATAGAAGATTTAGGCGTCTCCATCAGACGGCAGTCCGTCGCGTTATATAGGCCCGTGTAGTCAGTTGCAGCCTGCTCGGCGTTCGGCAAAACCAAGGTCACACCGCACTAGACTAGATCCACGTTGATCTTCATCGGCGAGTTGACCTCGACTCGCCCGACCTGAGCACGCCTATCACGCGACGGCGCGCGAGCTCTCTCGATTTTTCTGGCACTATCCGTCTCTTTCTTATTTTAGAACAAAGAGGTATAGTGCGAGGTAAAAATCGAGAGTATATCGCGGCCGTCTGTATCAGTAGTGGACGACTATCAGAAGTGAATTCGGACGTGTATTGCCGCCCTTGTCCCGAGGTAAACAAATAAACGCTCCATGCATAAAATACATTAATAGGTATATTTACTATGTATCCAAAATAATGAAGCCAACTTATAAATACTAAATAAAATGTTACCATTAATATTAAGACTAGGGAGGCACTTTTGTTTTTCCTCGTTATCAGGTCTTCAGGCAGGCTTGGCATACAGTCGGTTTCTCTTGACAAGCTTCCTTTGACCGAGCCAAATCCACGGTCAAGAACTTTGAAATATCTGCCATCTCTTTAGATCCCAATGGCAGCATGCCTTTGTCTGTGAAATAAGTAACATTGTATTGAGATTCACAAGTAGGTAGGTATGAATATTTCAATCTGATTATAACGGCGCCAGACCAGAGCGGTGCGAGGTATCGAGGTGTTGAGCAAGAAAACACACCGGCCAAGTGCGGATCGGACTAGCGCACCGTGGGTTCCGTACAAACCTGTAGCTATTAAAGGTATTATAGACCTGAGTATTTGATATTAATTTCAATTTAATACCTCTAAAGGGATAGTAACTTTAAAATTCACGGGAAGTACCCTGTAGGTTTTCATTCCCGTGCGAGTTTCGAAAATTTGCTGAAATGTGCGGCATAAACGGCTGTATGTTTTGATTGCGTTGGCTTAGAAGTTTGATTTTTTCATAGCTCCAAGGGACGGTAGAGCTGAGTATTTGGTATACATTTTAGCTTGATACCTCCGTTCCTGAGAAAAAGGGTCTTGACAGGCGGATGGGCGGACGGACGGACAACAAAGTGATCCTATAAGGGTTCCGTTTTTTCCTTTTGAGATACGGAACCCTAAAAACCACAAATAGCATTACAGTATCGTCGCTTTGGTAGTTTTTTTCCAGAACACCCGCATTTACATCCACGGGAGCCGAGCGGTAAGGCCCGCGACTTTCAATCTGCCGGTCGTAGGTTTCAACCCCAGCTCATAACACCGGGTTTTTTTAACCCTGCGTAATACATTTGATATTTCACAGTGGCAGGAAGCCGGTCAAATAAGGTCCCGTTTTGTTTATACATACGAACCAACCTCTTAACTATAAAACCTACAGTCAACCCACCCTACCTACGCCTACGCGCCGACGCTTGGCTAAGGCTCGCGCTGTTCCTGAACACTAATGTGTTGTATATAGGTACTCTTGACTTTTATTAAATATTTAAATAGAATGAAATGGTTCACAAACGGGTCTGATACTGGCGGAAGTACATCATATAGAGAGAGTAGAGCATAACATACTAGATCATATGAGCACCTAACCAAATTCAGCATAATTCGGTACTATTAATGACTTACACACCCGCACTTACATAATTACTACACCCTCCCATGAGAGGATCCTGCTGTGGGACGTACCTATATGTAGGCTCATGATGATGATGATGATGTTGATATTTATTGATGTTGATACTATTTAAAATAAGTTCACACAGGAATTGCATTTTTGCTAAAAGCACGAGACGACTCTATCGAGCCCACACTCAACGGGGTTACGTCGGTTAAGTAATTAATTCCCATGGGCACCTTCTGTCTCCACTGCCCCACACTAACAAACTAACCAACAAACGAACAGAGTGCCTACCGCGAAACGAAAACGAAAATCGTTCGTGTATCTCCCTCTCTATCCCTTGAACTAGCAAGTGATACAGAGACGGACATATACTGCTCTGCCATACATCATTCTTGAGTATTTGATATTAATAAATGTATTCTTAAATAAGACTTACTTCCGTCCGTCCATCATAAGTGTATACACTGTGTATAGGTACTGTGCACACTAATCAAAGGTGGCGTCGAAGACGGGAGAGGAATGTGCCTGCTACCGCGTCCGCTCGCTTCGCAATCGTGTTCGCTTCGAATCGCCTACTAGGACCCTGCATTTTACAAAAATACCAATTAGGCGGTGAATCACAACTTACGCAGTACGCCAAAAGAAAGCCAAGCACTAGTTCGAGCGTCTCTGCTGAGTGCTGGGTTTCACACACATCATCAGCCTATATACGTCCCACTGCTGGGCACAGGCCTCCTCTCATGTATGAGAGGGAACGGGCAGTAGTCCCCACGCTGGCCCAGTGCGGATTGGGGACTTCACATACACCTTTGAATTTCTTCGCAGATGTATGCAGGTTCGCAGAGGTTTCCTCACGATGTTTTTCCTTCACCGAAAAGCTAACGGTAAATATGAAATCATATTCCGTACATAAGTTGCGAAAACTCATTGATACGAGCCGGGATTCGAACCCACGACCGCCGTTTGACAGCCGCATACCTGAACCACTGGGCTACCGTCGCTTTTTGCTGTGTTTACTCGTATTAAATTGTCTGTCACGAATATGGCTTCCCTATAAGATTTCCTTGTAGACAAGGGAAACTTAAAAATAACTCGACTATTGTATTATTCGACCAAAGGTGTATGAGAAGTCCCCAACCCGCATTGGGCCAGCATGGGGACTACCGCCCATTTCCTACCATCTATGACAGGAGGCCTGTGCCCGGCATTGGGACAAATATAGGCTGACGATGATGATAATGAACCTATAATGTTTATATTATAAAAAGAATCTATTTTTATATTATAAAGAGAAAAAGTCTGTGAGATTATAGCTTTGCATTGTAATTTGGTATGGTAGGGATACAAATCTCCGGAACACGCACGAATCCAATTTTGTTTCACATACTTACTTATACATAGAACGGACTTTCTGGATGGACATTGACTACATTTTACCTAGACTAAATTTCATTATTATACACTTTACGGTTTTTGAGTAAAATGGCTGTGATCTACGGACGAACAGACAGACGGTATGGTGAAACCATTAACCGGCTCTAGGTAGTGATTCCGATTTTGCCATTTTGGCTACGGAACCTTAAAAATTACCAATTAGACTTCGAAGCTAGTCCGATTTGACTTAAAGGGCGAGTTTTAACTGAACATACATGCGTACAGTCAGCGTCATATAGTTAGTGGCAGCCAAGGTAGCCAAATATTTCGCTACACGTCTTTATTACTGTAAGAATAAGGGTGTGGTACGAATATTTGACTAATACTAACTATATATGGCGCTCACAGTTCAAGCAAAGCAACAATACATGTGAAAATAAGTACAAGATAGTAAACCTACCAACCAGTGTTGTCTAGAGTCACGCACACGCACATAGTTCACTCCGAACCCAAGTAGGCTGCTCTAACGCTACTTCTGCGCGCACGCGCAGGGCCGTAACCCTGCAATTGCGAAAAAAAAATACATCATCGGGCTTTTAATTGCATATACCCAATGACCGATCACCTGCGTTACGGTATTGTTGGAAATGCCTGCATTATCTAATATGGCATTTTTATTTCAGATCCTTCCAAGAGGTCATTACTGTTATAAGCATTTACCATCATCCTCCTCCTAGCGTTATTCCCGGTAGTGCCCCTAAGGGAGCCCGGGGTCCGCTTTGACACCTAATCCCAAGATTTGGCATAGGCACTAGTTTTACGAAAGTGACTGCCGTCTAACCTTCCAACCCAAAGGGAAAATTAGACCTTATTGGGATTAGTTCTTATTTTCAATATGCCTTTACTAAAATAAATCCTTGACGTAAGTACCTAGTTATCGTTAAAAAGTTTCGTAGTTAGGTATGTGTTAATATATTATATAACATACGTCATGTGTGATTTTTGTCTACATTTTTCCACCTCACCAAAATGGCTGCCGAGAGTGATTGCATGAAATTACAATATAAAATAAGTATCTAACCGATACCTCTACCGTATCGTGTGTATAATAAGTAGAGGAGTTCCTTCGATACTTAATTAAAAATATCGAAAACGCTTTTACGTCGACCGATAATATACATATGTGATTCAGCCGATTACTTAAGGATCTCATTTCCACATTTCCTACTTCTTCATCTGCTCCACGTTAAAATGTGGATTTTGATGTGCATTTGTCACTCCGCGAGAATACCGACATCGACATCACCATATGCTCACCATATTTGAGGAGTTTATTTCCGTCCGTTCCTTATGATCATCCTCTGATAATTATTAAAATCCGATAAAGTGGTGAATAGTTAATATACCTTGATTAATTTATATTAATAATCCCTGGAAAAAATATTAAAAAAAATGATTACCCAGCTCGATGGTTTGACTATATTAGGAAGATCAACAGGCATTCCGGATAAAACTAACTCAGGATCGGGACGCGGACGGGTGGCGTATCGATTCGAAGAGAAGCCTATTCATAGCAGCAGTGGGTGATTACGGGCTGAAAATGACGTTTAAATAAGTTTCAGTCAAAAATTTCATTTTTGGTACAAGCTTTTATAATTGCCGGCTGTACTTTTCTGTATACACCATGCATCATGAACTACTTATTGAGACGATTCTAACGAACCCAAACTCAACGGGGTTACGTAGGTTAAGTACTGAATTCCCATGGCCACCATCTGTCTCCATCATCAAATCAGCTCGATGGTACTATAATAATGAATTGTCATCCAAACTATACTTATACCCAAAATTTCAGCTCAATCGGTGACCGGGAAGTGGGTCAAATTTAACTCGCAAGATTTGTCCCATACTAACAGGGCAAGTTAAATAAAAGCTTGTAAAAAAGCTTAAGTCTAGTAGGTAGGTATGTACTTGGTACTAGAGTCTACTCCAATTCTAATGAATGCGGCTAAAAACTCGCATATCATTTACAAAAAGTTATATACTTACTTAATTATCGAACCTTGCGACCTATAGAGAACGGTGGGATAGCGTGACATTCGGACATACGAACGATTTTCAAGACAATCTGAAGCATAGAACTTAGTTTGCTTCGCTCGCTCGTTCGGATATGTATTCTCGTTCTCACATACGGCTCTAACAATTTCGATTAAGTACCTATGGAATATGGGGGTGTTTCCAGATTGGGTAAAAAACCCTAAAATGGTGAGGTTCCCGTAGAAATACTTACGTACGTCGTACGTCCTTAGAAGTACTTAGTAAAATTAATAGTGGGCTAGTAGCGTAAGCTCAACGAGTTCAACTCAAATCACCTGACGGCAGCAGGAGTCCTTTGCACGGCACAATGCGGTTATCTACTGCCGGTGCGTTTATTATGTGCAACGTAACTACTTACCCACTTTTCTCACTCTCTCTCAAAATAAAGGAAATCTGCTATGTATATATTTAAATGGACAGGTTATAACCCAATATACCTTTCAGTTGCACGACCACATTCCTGGTCTGGATAAATGATTTTCTTCACATCTTCGAAGATTGCTGGACCATCACGTTAGGACGGTTGTTCTTCAAGTACTGATGATTTGAGATATACGTAGAAGTTACCATCCCCGAGACTCTACCTGCGCCCAACCAAATAAATTAATGTTACGTGCATACTTATTAAATAAATAAATATAAGCTTCTATATTCTTATTTTTTTGGCACAAGCTTTTATTGCCAACTGTACTTCTCTGTATACCGTCGTCGAACTAACCATCGGGACGACTCTAACGAGCCCAAATTCAACGGGGTTAGTTAAATACTGAATTCCCATGGCCACATTCTCTCTCCATCATCAAATTCAACCACATAAAAAAACAGCTCAGTTGATTACCGGGAAGTGACTCAAATTTAACTTGCAAGTTTTGATTACAGACAGGGACAAGGTAAAACTAAATATTTAAAAGCTGAAACATAAAATAGGTTTGCGAAATAATGTATAATAAAAATAAAAATAATGTATTGGCTTAAAGTAAAAGTACAAATGTCCATAAGGATCAGAGGCACAAGAAGACAAAATCCGACCTTTCGAATGTTAAGATGGAGCTGGCCTCTTCTGAAGATAGTCTGTGATAGTCGCCAATCATCATCACAACTTTATTACCAGTAAATGTAATGATATAATAAGTAATGAAAAATATATACGTAATATGTAGAAAATATACATATATATTAAACATAATGTAGATTCTTATTAAATAAGTACCTACATCCCGATGTTTCTAACCCTTACCATCGAATACCCAAATTCTTATGTGTTTTAATAGTGCGCTTAATGTAATAACCCCTATAATGCAACTAAGTATATATATCGCTATTTACTTGCATCTGCCCGCGACTTCGTCCGCGTGTAACTTTTTTATATTGTCGTTTCACACAAACTTTCACCCACTTAGGGGATGATTTCCGGGATAAAAATCTACCTTATTTTCTTCCCCAGGAATGAAATACCAAATTTCATCAACATCGGTTCAGCGGTTTAGGCGTGAAGAGGTAACCGACAGACAGACAGACAGACAATTTTAGTATGGATATGGATGTCATCCTCCCAGCGTTTCTTCCGCTAGTGCTCAAATGAGCCCAGGGTCCGCTTAGGCACCTAATCCCATAATTTGGTTATATGGTTATATATATATAACTTGGGCCCGCGACTCCGTCCGAGTCAAACTCGTTTATATCTTAGCTCCATACAAACTTTCACCCCCTTAGGCGACTCAAACTATCACTGTACCAAATTTCATCTAAATCGGTTCAGTGGTTAGACAGACAGACAGATAGACAGAGAGACAGACAGACATTCACTTTCGCATTTATAATATTAGTATGGATATATATATATATATTTATGTGGCCCCGTGTGGTTTCAAAATGAAAGTGCGTAACCTAACCAATACATCGGTTTGCAACCTTCTAAGTAATATATTAATTTCTTCATATTCATATCATTAAATTGCCTGTTTATCGTAATTAAGAAGCGGGGCGAAGCTGTGATAATAAGTGTTGCCGACTCCACCATCGATGTGCGAGGACGCTGAGGGAAACGAGAATGCGTAGCAAAGCTTAACAATAAATTACATCCGTTATATAAATATCATCCCTTCTTTATGTACCATAGGGGGTAGGTACTGTACATTCTAGTTTTTCCGGATTTAATTCTATCGTTTTGTCAGTGTCATTGAATTAAGTACGTACTATAAACCCATGCCGAATTACAGCTTTCTAGTAGTAAGGGTCCCGAGCTAGTCCGCAGACGGACAGACGGATAGACGCACATGGTGAAGCTATAAGCATTCCTTGTTGACTATGGAACCCTAAAAAAAGACTTAATTTTCGTACATCGCCAAGCCACATACCCATATTAACATTTACACATTTCCTTTCCACTTCACCATAGAAACTGCTCACAGTGTCTGCGTCCTAGGATTCTGAAAAAATATTTGATATGAAGGAACATTCAAAGGCTTGTAACTTGTTCTACAACTCTTTTTGACTTATTTTATTTGAAAAAGTCAATGTCAATGCTCACCCACAAATATATTTTAGAATAGAATACTTTATTGCTCTCATGTAGACATTACATCAGGTCTTAAATATCTTACAACATGACACCCTGTAAGGGTATTGCAAATCATTTGTCTTAAACATAGGTACACATAAATTTTGACACCGCGATGTGTAGTAAGTAACTAAGCGTAGGTAGAGATCTAGTTTCGTGATGGGTGACCGGCGGGGTGAGCCGCATTAGCGCGTGGCGAATACCAGCCTTGCCCCTCTATTCTGTAACTTTATTAAGCTCACCTCAACGCTCATCAACAAATATAACTTGACACCGTGATGCGTAGTAACCAAGCGTAGGTAGAGGTCTAGTTTCGTGACGGGTGACCGGCGGGGTGAGCCGCTTTAGCGCGTAGTGGATAACAGCCCTGGAGTGTAACAGGCGCGTTGCCGACCCTTTAGAACCGGGACAACCTCGGCAAGGAGCTTAATCACATACCTACATGTAAATCTGTAATATCTTATTACCAATAAATTATGTCTATGTCTATGTCTATGTCTAAACACACGCACAATAGACGTAGATACGTTAATGTTCAATGATATTGTGAATTCCCTAATAAGCTGTGTAGCTAATGGTCGCCCGTCTAGGCGACTTTCTCCACTGGAGACTGAGCAAAAGTCGTATCATGCGAACTACAATAAATTATGGAATACTAACTGCGTTTTTGTGTTTGACATAAGTATTTGCCACTAACTATTTATGCATCCAGGAACACCGCTTTTCTTGTAATCGTAAAATTCGTAAATCGTAATTTTTTCCAAGTCACCGGGAAAATTTGTTGAAATTTGACATCTGTTCTGTCAAAGTGTTGAAACTTGAATGTTGCCCTGCCCATATGATTGCTTAAAAATATGCTTCCTAAATGCTAAATAAGTAGTAAACAAATGTATGATGTAAGCCATAACTCCATTTTTATTCTGGTTTTACTTAATTATAATAAATAAAAAATATTAAAACTAACTATTTACTTTAAAAAATATTGGTAAATACTACCATTTGGAAAACTATAACTAATAGCTGGTAAGGCTGGTAATGCCTGTCACTTTGTGAACATTATTATAATTACAGTGCCATCTCACGTATTTCGAATTGACTACGTAGCGACAGAACCAACAAAAGGCCGTAGAACGCTATCTACTGCGATGTTCCATACACCGAAGAAGTAATACGGCCAAATCGAAAATCCCCCATTTCCATGCACCTGTTAGGAACGCAGTGTGCTCCTTAAATTATATATCGGAAAAACCAGCCCGTTTTTGTTTGTTGAACTTTGTTGCCCGTTCCTTAGTATGGAGATTGTGTACCCTGATTTTAAGTCTTTGGTGAAATCCTGCCAGACGTTTTTTTTTCTAAAAAGTTTGCGTTTAGTTTTGAACATTGTTCTATTTTTACATTACATGAATATTTTAGTAAAAAAAATAAAATTATTATTTATGAAACTCCATGTTCATTTTAGAATGGAAAGTTTTCATCCAACATGATTTATAAACTGAAATTACTAAATACAAACATAAAATCCCACACTATATTTCTACAACATTAATAAGTACAAAACGCAACGTGCATACTTTTTCTGCGTCGCTTTAAGTGTCACAGACTATAAAATGGCTGTTTAAGGCTCCAAAATATATCTGTCTCATAAAATGTGATACCAAAAAGAGAGATAGATATATATTTGATGCCTCTCTCCTATAACCATATTCATGAATTTGGCATCTGTGTCTGGTACTATGTTTTTTTTTCTAAGCAGATCTAAAGAGGGTGACCCACTGTCCAGTAAGTAAATTACATACTTACTTACTGGACAGTAGGAGATTCCAAATTTAAAATCTCGCTTCATACTGGACAGTTTTGAATTAGTCTCCAGTAGAGTTCACTTTCTGGATACTTTTTAGAGATGTTATGGCAACATTACATACCATTTTTGAGAAAACTAATATTACACTGACAAAGGAAAAATTGCATACTGCCAACCACCACTAGACTCTGTAAGCATACTTACGACATTAAAAAAAAAACAAAATTCATGATACCATACTTATGCGTGGTTAAACATGGTGCTCGAACGGCTTGTTGAAATGGCATTGAAAAATAAAAAAGGCGGCAAATTACACAATTGTTTTCTGAACTATCGTTCCGATTGTAATTTCAAAAAACTAGTATTTAGTTGATTTATTTTAATATTTCCTCACATCGTTTGAGAAAAGCACTATACAATCCTCGGCCGGAACAAGGATTGCTGGACTCGTTGTATCCGGCCTCGTCTACGACTCGGCCGTCTACCCCAAGCTTGTCCAGCAATCCCTTACTTCACGGCCTTTGCAGTAATGTGTGTGTAAATTAAATTAGGTTTTATCATAAATTACAAAAAAAAGTGTTTTGATTCCTAGTCAGACGTGTCAATTTCTTGGATTTATATTAAATTCACGAAATATGACATTAGAATTGCCAATTAAGAAAAGAGAGACTATTATAGACCTTACTAACAAAATAAAAAACTGGAAAGGATACGGATTCGAGACTTTGCTCGATTCACGGGGACGCTAACAGCAGCCTCCCAAGCTGTTCCCTACGGCTGGGTGTATACTAAATCATTCGAATGAGCAAAGTATTTAGCTCTCCTGAAACGGAACCGCTATGATGATTTCATGAAAGTTCCAAATGATTTAACTAAACTAAACACTAAACTGGTGGGAAAAAAAATACCTCACGTGTATGCAACCCCATTCGTACATCTAACTATGTTTTAGAAATATTCACAGACGCTTCTACAACCGGATGGGGAAGCGCATGCGGATCAGATAAAACCGGGGTTTTTGGACGTCTACTGAAAGAGAAAAACACATAAATTATTTGGAACTTTTAGCGGCTTGTTTTGGATTAAAATCTTTCGCAAAGAAATTGAAGAATTGTGAAATATTAATGTGCATCGGCAACACCACTGCTGTTCTTTACACAAACAGAATGGTCGGTATCCAATTCCCGCATTTAAATAAAATCACCCGTAATATATGGCAGTTGTGTGAAGAGCACAATATAGAGCATGATATGATCTTCGTGTAATATAGATGCTGATTCCGAATCTAGGATAACCTTCCTAGGATATAGATACAGAATGGGAATTGTCTCCTCAAGCCTTAGACAAAATAGTGCATACATTTGGCCCACCCCAAATTGACCTCTTTGCGTCTAGAACTAACGCAAAATGCAAAAAATACATTTCTTGGAAGAGGGACCCATACGCATTTAATGTAGATGCATGTGCAGTTAATTGTTAACTGGAACAAATATTTCTTTTATGCTTTTCCACCCTTTTGTCTTGTGCTAAAAACGTTGCAAAAAATAATAACCGATAAGGCCACCGGCATACTCGTATTTTCCTAATTGGCCATCCCAGGTGTGGTATCCGTTGTTAAAATCTATTTCAATTAGCGATCTATTTGCGCCAAGTAAACATTTACTCTCATCTGCTTTCAAACAGTTGCACCCTCTTCACCGACAGCTTTCCCTGGCTGTGACTATATTGTCAGGCAAGCAAGCGTTCCTGAGAAGACATGTCCCACATTCGGCCATACAAGTAATGATGTTATCTTTATCTAAAAATACTTTATCGCAGTACACGTCTAGCTTAAAAAAGTGGTGGCAATATTGTCAAATGAATGCTAAAGTCTGGCAAACGAAAGCGTGACCTGGGAAAACGCGGCAAATTCAAAAAAAATACATATGGTATTACTATTTTTTTGTTTTTTACGGATTCCTTGAATACTTTCAAGATTATGTGTAAACATAAGAAACGTATCATCATTAGAAAGAAAGAAAGAAAGAAAGATACATTTATTCACAAACACACAGGACGCACATTAAACAATAGAATAAACAAAAAACATATAAAACATGAAACAAGTGTGTCATTCTCGTCAATATTATTATAACAAATAATCAGCCGACAAGGATTAAGATTACAAAGTCATACTAACCTAAAAAAAACCGGTCAAGTGCGAGTCTGACTCGCGCACCGAGGGTTCCGTGCAAACTAACAATTAACTCAAGGTAAAGTAAAAGTACCAATATATTTGTTAATATGCTTATTTTAACCCAACACAATAGAATTCAATTTCAAACAACGAGTAACTTTTACACCAAGACAATTGAATCGCGATCTTTTTTTTACCTGCTATTGAAAATAAATATACGCGTCCCAATCCCAACCCCTTTAATTCTAGAAAAATCTTAACAGCGCGAATGGGGTCAGCGCCATCTATCAGCCCCATTTGGTACTAACGTGCAAGGGCAATCGGCTTAGTATGTATGTTGGTTTTTTATCAATCAATCAATCAATCAATCAATTTTTATTGCGAGAACATAGTTACATAAGATGACATAATAAAATACAGTGTTGCTTATGTTCTACCAGAAAAGGCATGCAAATTAAAATTAACAATTTCATAATAGTCAATCAGTTCAAACCTTTTTTATGTCAGACTATTAAAATAATTATTGGATGTCATATCAATATCAAAACAAATTAGTTGCATTCAGTAACATGATGATTATAATTAGGTTGACCGTATTTAATGTCAAGACTATGGGAATAATTAAAGCTAACACAAACCGATCAGTTAATATATATATACATATATTAAAAGAAATTAGTCCTCGATATTTAGCTGATAGGCAAGATAGTCTTTGACAGAATAAAAACATTTTCACACCACATGCTCGACAATGCCGAATTATAGGTTATGTAAACCCTACCGAAAGCAAGACATTAAATCCCTTGGTATTAGCCTGGTTATAATGTTGTACTGAATTTCATTATAACCCGCTGGTTAATAATATGATTTCACTTTTCATAATTCTTATTACTATATGCATAAAGTTTAATTTTGCTAAACACAATTTGTCCTAGGCCATGGCCTACTTGATTTGACAAAATAAATGAAGTTTGCCTCCGTGTGAACCCCGGTCCGGAGGAGCGCGGTGTTCGAAATTCGAATTTCGAATCTAGGACCACGGCTTGTGCTTTCGAATTTGGAACGTCGCGCGCCTTCATTTGTTCACGCGTGACGAACAAATCGAGTTCTTGTAGGTGCCTATAGAAGATTTAATTTCAAAAATAATATTGAAAATGTCGAGTGATGAAAGTGTTTTGACTCCTGAGTTTATCAAATTAGACAACTCAACCTCAATAAACGTACCAAATAAAAACATTACTTTATCTTTCCATAATTGGACTAACGTGTCTAATGTTACTATGTACTTTTAATTTGCTAAATAAACATTATTTATCTACTGAGCCTGTTTTTTTGTCTCGCATAAGGTGTGAAAAGTAGAGTATACACCTCGGGGATAAGACTGTTTTAGTCTTGGGCGGCTGAACCCCTCACTCACCCGCAACAATTTGCTTCCATACCTAGTCGATCTATGATAAAAGGTGCTCTGTTTGTCAAAATATTCAGGGTGTTCACTCACAAAGATACACATTTGCTTAATGTACAAGCATGGAAGTGGTAAAACTTTAATCGCTTTAAATAAAGGCCTGCATGGTTCTAAGTAGTGAGTATTACACACGGTCCTTACACATTTTTTCTGGACCAGAAATACATTTTGGCCATCTACGGAATTACCCCAGATAATCAAGCCGTAGCTGAGTATAGAGGACACATAGCCGTGGTAAGCTGTTAGTGCTAAGTCTCTCGACGAGGTTCTGCTTAATCTACTTAAGGCAAATACAAATTTATCTAGTCTCTCGCAGACGAAGGCAGCATGAAACTTCCAATTACATAATTTGTCAATATAGATTCCAAGAAATTTAGTTGTTTCGACTTCGTCTATTTGATTATTTTTATAATTTACATTAAAGTCAATGTCAGTATTTTTAGATGTCCTAAATTGCATAATGTTAGTTTTTGGTATATTTATTTTCAGATAATTTTTATCTAACCAGTCAATAATATCTGAAAGAGCGTCTTGTATATCACGATTAAGATTATTTATATTGTCTGAGTTAATTATTAAAGTCGTGTCATCAGCAAACATTATGCAGTTGTGTTTGATACGTCGTGGTAAGTCGTTTATATATATGAGGAAGAATCTCTATTCTAGGCCCCAGTATACTCCCCTGGGGTACTCCACAGCTATTGTGGTTGTATTGTGACCTCTTTGATATAAGTTCTCCGTTTTCTATGTTTTGTATTTCCGTACACTGATTAGCGATTATTGTTTATCACGTGAACTGATCTCGATTATTATTGTTTTATTTGATAGAGAGTACTTCTATTTATAGTTTTATAGGAATTTCAAAACAAAAAAAGCTTGTAAAGTTGATTGAATTGCAAATATAACTAGGAAATGATTTTAGAAAATAAAACAAAAAATATGCTAGATACAGAAAAAAAAACTTTTCCCGTAATATATATGTTTATTTTAATCACAAGTAATTATTTCAAATTTTTCGCTTGTATAACTTCGGAGATAAGGGGGGGGGGAATGGTATTTTTTTTACATTTTCCTTCATAGATCAAAATTTTCCGAGTGTAGAAAAAAAAACTGCTTCAAAAAGTGCAACTCAAGCCCTTTCGAATGATACCACACTTGACCCTATAGTTGAATTTTTTTTTGCCCCCTCCTCATATTCGTATGTTTTTATAGAAAAATTAAATGTATATTTAAATTTTTCATTTTCCATGCACGCGGGTAACTCTCATTTATAACCATTCCAAGTTTCAAGTTGATAGCTTGAGTAGTTCGTGAGATATTTCACTTTGTGACAGACAGACAGACGGACGGAGTCGCACCATAAGGGTTCCTTTGTTACCATTTTTGGTACGGAACCCTAAAAATCCGACATCGCATCTAAACATTGTTGTTTCTCTTGGAAAACAACTTCTTTCTCCTCTTGTTTTTGCTTGAACTTACTGATCATAGTATGTAGCAGCTTTCGCACATTACTTTTTATTGTTTTACCCATATTACGGCAATTATTATTATTTTTTTAAATTAGGAGCATTGGCATCGAGGCCAAACTAGAATACTATTTACAAAAGAAAATAATAGTACCTTAAACTAAACAAATTAATAACACAAAAAAAATTAGAAGTTCACAAAAAACTTAGTCCAAAAAATGATAAATCCCGAGCAAATGAAATTACATGTAAGAGCGCTGAGAAAGGTAAAAAATGGCGGCATCATTATCAGCACAGACTCCAAGAGTGACATCGAGAAACTCAGGCAAACATTCAAAAATACCTCCGCGAGCCTCACCATCGACGAGCCTTACAAGCGCAAGCCCAGAATTGTGATAGTTGGCGTACCCTCAGCCCTACAAGAACAAGAAGTTTATAAATGCATTTTTGAACAGAATCTAGCCGATAAACTGCAGGACCTATGTCAGGAAAAGTTCTTGACCTCCATTACATTGAGTCATAAGTCGGGCAAGAAAGATGCTGAGACCTGTAACTACATCATAGAAGTGCCAGCCCTTATACGCAAGGCGTTAATATCCCAAAATCGAGTTTTTATTAATTGGTCTTCGTGCCCAGTGAGAGACTTCACTATCGTCACCAGGTGCTTCAAATGCCAGCAGTTCGGTCACGCCGCCAAGACGTGTAAGCAATCTGACCTCACGTGTGGACATTGCAGAGACGCAGGGCATTCAGATAAGGAGTGCCCAAAGAAAGGAGATCGGCCCAAATGTGCACCATGCCGATTTTACAAAAAGCCCAACGACCATAAAACGGGTGACCTTGAATGTCCTGCTAGAAAAATGGCCGAGCAACGTTACATAAACTCGATTGATTATGAAGGGGTCTAATTTAAGGTCGCCGCTTACATTAATTTTGTTTAAGTTATTTTATATGTATAGATTTAATTCACCTATTTTAGTTACTAACTCAGCATATCTTAACTTTGTCCTACTAAATGCAAGGCGGCAACGCAAGCACTTATTTGTTACACATATTTTATCGAACTCAATTTACTTAAACTTGCTTGACCTAGTCTAACGCAATTGCAGATGCTGACACTGTAATTATGTATACCTAACGTAATATGAATAGGCGATTTATTGATATGAATGTACTTTAAATAGATATAAGTTACTATGTTCTATATTCCAATTGTTTCTGATTGTACGATACTATTATATACCTTCCTTGTGCACAAATTGCACTAATTTTGTAATTATTATCTTTGTCTGAGACACAGGATCATCCTAGTTCAGACGCATGTAATATTGTATGTACTATGTATTATACGCAAGCACATTGTTAACATTAGCAATAAGGTTTTATGAATAAAATTTATTATTATTATTATCTCTTTATTTAATATTTATCTTAAGTTAGGTTTTTACAATAATGATATAAAAAGTAAAATATAAAAGTATACATATAAAACATAAAACCATTATAAAAACCTAACCTAGGGTACCGCCGGCAGCGAGGCGGGGCCTAAGCTGCCGGTGGTCAGGGCGACAGAGACAGGAACCTCCTGACTATTCGCGCAGTATCCAAGAGTACCGCCTTCTGTATCTGACCCTTGATCCAGCCATCTAGCGAGAGTCTCTTGAGGTGACGGTCGAGACTCTTCGCTATCAAACCGTTCGCCGAAACGACTATCGGGACGATGTTCGTCGAATCAACATCCCACATGGCGGTTACCTCGTGAGCCAGGTCTAGGTACTTGCTGGCTTTGTCCTTTTCGGCCTTCACGAGGTTCTCGTCATGGGGGATGGTGATGTCGACGAGCACTGCCTGGCGTTTTGATCGATCTATCAGCACGATATCAGGCCTATTGGCAAGAATAGTTCTGTCCGTGATGACAGATCGATCCCAATAGAGCGTGGCACGACCATTTTCGAGAACTGGCGCAGGTGTGTACTTATAGTAAGGCACTTCGGAGACCACAAGACCGTATAGCAGAGCAAGTTGCTGGTGAATAATTCTGGCTACAAGGTTATGTCTGTGCAAGTACTCGCCGTTAGCAAGATGACCACAACCGGAGATGATATGCCTGAGTGACTCCCCGGGACGGCGGCATGCCCGACAAATGTCGACCGTACCGTCCTTCAGGATATACCTCCGGTAGTTGTTCGTCATGATAACTTCGTCCGCAATTGCACAGACAAAACCCTCGGTTTCCCCGAAGAGATCCCCGAAACGTAGCCAGTTCACCGACGCGAGCAGATCGACATCGGGCCCTGTGAGGGCCTTGTAGAACCGCCCGTGTAGCTCCTTGCTCCTCCATACCGCCCTGCGGTCCTCGGCGCTCATTACTTTAAGTCTGCGCCAGTTCTCGTTTGCAAAGGAGAGCGGGGTGAAGTTTCCGTCTACTGCTACTACGTCGCGATGCATCCCACACTCGTTGTTTAGGAAATAATCCCTGAGACTGCACACCTCGCGGTTGTGGAGGTCTTTGGCATTTAAAAAGCCGCGACCTCCACACTTCCGCGAGATGTACAGTCTCATAACAGACGAGCGTGGGTGTAGCATGCGATGCGCAGTAAGCAGTACTCGGACTCTTCGGTCCAGGGCATCCAGCTCAGTCTGAGTCCACCTTAGTACGCCAAAGGAGTAAATAAGCAAGGGCATCACCCAGGCGTTGAAGGCGCGAACCTTGTTGCCGCCCGACAAAAGACTATTGAGTACTTTTGTCAAGCGACAAAAGAAGCGCTCCTTCACCGCCCGCTTTACGCCCTCACTCTCAATACCCAATGACTGTGACATACCAAGATACTTATAGGTTTCTACTTCGGAGATAGATTTGAGGGACATTGTCTCAGAAAGTTGCAAATTTGGTGAATTTACAACTTTCCCCCGCTGTACATGCATGACCGCACACTTATCGACACCAAATTCCATTTTGATGGCGCTACTGAAGACTTCTGTTATTATTATTATTATTACAAAATAGAGCTAACAAGTAAATATTTATGCCTGAATGAAGGTATTTACAGATCACCTATAGTGTGAGAAACAAAATAATAAATTACAGCATATAATTGTGGATCCTTTAAAAGATCCTGAACAGTGTTTGGAATAACCTGTAGACCGGTATCGATGCACATTGCAACAAATAATAACCTTTGCAGCTTAAATTCTGCACAGTGAAAAAATATATGATCAAGGTCACGTACATTACAATTACAATATTTACATGCAGCAGATTCACTAAGTTTAAATCTAAAGAGATGTGCAGGAAAACGAGCATGTCCTATTCGCAATCTACACAATGTAGAAATAAAAGGTCTTCTTAAATATTTTTTGTAATTTTCAAACCGCGTATGAATACTGGGGCCCGAAACAATTTCTGCCAACCATTTGCCTTTTACTTCTACAGATTTAGCCCAGGAATTAGACCAGCGACTAGTCATTAGTTGTTTTACAAAGGGTGCTAAATCAGAGTGAGGGACTTTTAAATCGCAAACCTGGACATCCCTTGCACTCTTAGCAAGCGTCTCGACAAGTTCATTCCCAACAATTCCTGAGTGTCCAGGAACCCAACAAAATTCCACAATATTTTTTTTACTATACATAAAGCTTAGACTACTTCTTAACTTATAAATCAAGTAATTTGCAGATGCATGTATGCTTTTCTTTTCCAAAGCTTGCAAAGCGCTCATGGAATCAGATAAAATTATGAATTTGTTCTCATTTAAGTAATTGGCATGAATATGTTCTAAGGCATAAATTATGCCTAAAACTTCAGCCGAAAATACAGAGTAGTAGTTCCACTTATAAACTTTACCTATCTTTAATAAAGAATCATAGAATGCAAAACTAGTCCTATCTTCTGTTTTAGAGCCATCTGTATACAATTTAACAAAATCAGTCTTATCATCTAGGAACTCCAGAAAGTCAAATTTAGAAGTAAATTTAGTCAATTCAACAGCTACATCTTGCATCAGGTCATGATAATGATACTCGAAACAAGGTAGTAATGCAGACCAAGATACCGTGTCTTGAAATTCAAAGTTTAAATATGTTATGGCTCCACTAATGGAAGCGGATTTAGGTAACGGGATCAAGTTATAATTTGGAATATCAAAGTTATCAAGATACCTAGACGTCACGTCATTATCTCTACTAATAAGTTTTAGACAATACTTGTCTGTTATATAACTTCTACGTATAAATAAAGGAACAATGCCAGCTTCAATTTCCAATGAATTAATTGGTGAGGACATTAAAGCACCTGTAATAATCCTTAACGCTCTGTTTTGTAAAATATCTAGTTTCCTCAAGAGAAAGAAACTCGCATCGGCAAAAAACATACAACCGTAGTCGAAATGACTTCTGATTGTCGCAATGTATATTATTTTTAGAACCTTTGGGTCTGCTTCCCATTTTACTCCAGTTAAAGACTTCAAAATATTCAAACCTAATTCAGCTCTTTTACAAATTGTGTCTACAGAGTGTCCCAAACTTATGGGACACGAAGGTGAAGTACAGTCACCAGCATCAATATCTGCCGAAACAAAGCCGGCAAAAATATCTGACACGTCCTTATGGCATAAGATATAGAGTCGTGTCAGATATTTATGCGTGCTATTTTGTGGCAGATCTTATTGCTGGTGACTGTACCTTAAATATCGTAGATAGTGTATTTTTCTGAAAGAAGACTTTATGTTATTTTTGAAAGTTAGTAATTCTGCATTCAAAGTTTTTCAAAAAATTACTCGCTTCTTCTGGGAATCGAACCGACTTAAATGTGAAAAAAAATCACCCCTACTTTTACAATGCCAATGGAAAGAATAGCTAAAAAATAATAAATCTTATTAAGTGACACAGTATTTTAAAAGAAAAGAACTACGTGAAATCAATCATTTTAATCAAATTAAAAACATAATGGGAGTTAACGCATTTCTTCTCTTGGGCACAGCTAAAATGCCGTTAAAATTCGTTTGTATCTTATCTGTCACTCTCATATTTAAATTAGTAAGAAAGGGACAAAACTCGATTCATTTAACAGAGGTATTTTAAGTTTTCTGAATAAGGGGGTAAAAGTTTAGTTCATCTATGAGAGTCGTGATATACTCGAAATAAGTAGTAAGCTGACAGTAAGCATTACAAAACTGGTAAACCTTATGCTCCTGGGTGATGTATGCCAAGATGTGTCGCCGATACTTTATGGAGCTAACTTGATTGCCCTCACAAAGAAGGATGCTGGCGTGCGCCCTATTGCTGTTGGCTTTACCTTTCGGCGTCTTGCAGCCAAAATCTGCGTAAGACACACCCGTTCTAAATTACAAAAACTTTTCGAGCCCACACAGGTTGGTTTTGGAACTCGAGGCGGCTGCGAGGCCGCAGTTCACGCTGTGCGTACCTTTGTACAAACTGACCTGTGTGAGGTTCTATTGAAAATAGACGTTAAAAACGCTTTTAACTCTGTTAATAGGGACACTTTTCTGAATGAGACACGAAACCATATACCAGAAATATATAACTTTTTATTACAATGTGTAACAAGTGCTTTCTCCCGGCTATGTGCCCCTTCAAAACACTGTCGCAGAAAATTGTCAAGAAAAAAATAAGAACTAATAAGGTCAGTAATGAAGCTAAAACCCTGGGAAAGCTTTGGATATGAAAGAAACAATTGCCAAATACTATTATACTCTTTATTTCACAGGAAGGCACCGTAACTGTAACGGAAGCTGTATATATCTTACACCAATTTGCATGTCATGGCGAGACCAGTCAACCTTTCAATCTATGAATCCTGACCTATTTCGATTGCTAAGGATAGAGCTGGGTCGTGTAACACTAGGTCCAAAGGACTGGAATCTCTACCATGAGTAAGTTACACCTTTATTACACTGTACTTCTTAAATACTAATATGGCAATGGATTGGCACCAGGGATAAAATTTCTAACTATAATTATTTACACAATTATATCTTTATTTTAGGTACGCCTGTTTCGAACTGGAGCGAACACACCTGAATTTACTGCTGTGGAAGGCGACCGGACAGCAGGCGGACCTTGAAACTGGGTAGCTTCCTCCGTCTCGCTAGAGGGACCCGATGCCGAAGCTGCTAGACAAGAAGCATTTCCAACAAACAAACACTTTCTTAATCCTTCTCCTTCTTTCTCATTTTTTCCCGTTCACTGAAAATAATTAAATTGGATTAATTAGTGAACGGTGGGTACCTACTACACGCCGACATGAAACCTTCACAAAATGGGTAAGTTTATCTTACCAATAGTGAACTATATAACTTTCATAGTTCCTCCTATCGCGAAACTCCCTCCTCGCTGAATTCCTCTCCTGAAAAGACCAGAGAACAGATTACTACCTAATTCCTCGTGTTTCGCGCCACGCGGAATTACACTCAATCCATCACAATTAATACTCACGGTTCTTCTCCCTTTCAGGACACCGGTACGGAATCAGCTCCCAAAATGGTGACCACCAATGGGTCAGAAATAAGATTTCTTCAGAAACCTGATGCTGCTGTGTCAGCCGCGAATTCAAAAATGGCCCCATGAACATCTTGGGAAACCCACTGGCCCTCAGGCCTTATCTCTGGTATTACAGTGGAATAAATTATCCAATCCTGAATACTGTCTTTTAATTTTTTATCTCACCTAATTGAAACCTGCTACTATTAATTTATATGAAAATTAAATTGGGGATTGCTAATTCTTTGTAATTTCCTTTAATTCAGAATTAGCCCCATTTTCAAACTTGGAATTTGTAAGTTCACTAACAAAATTCTATATACCTATCTAGATCTTGATTGCTACCAAGTTGCATTAAAAACTCAATTTTATATTTAAAAATAGGATTTTTCCCTAAGCTGACAACACAGATCACAGGTTCATTACAACACAATTAAAGCTGTTTAAGACTTCTTTTTAGATGCTGTGTTGATGTTTAGAGGCAGTGCTACACGATGCCAATAAATTAAAATATTACGCCGTTACAATACATCCCCCCCCCCGATGAAAAGGTTCAACGCAGGTGAACCGCTCGCTGTCCTCAGCGACTTTCCGCACCTGCCACAACAACTTAAAAAAATAACAACCAATATTTAGAGAAATGGTAAGACCAATTACTTATCCTAAACTTCAAACAACCAAAAAATATATATATATATATATATATATATATATATATGTGGCCCATAAGGCCGAGGTTGATCCCCTGGGGATCACTAACCTACCCCAAAACGTTACCACAGTCTCTTTTCTAAAGAGAAACCAACCCGTCGGGTTACTAAGAAAACAATTTAAAAGAAAAAAACACAAAGGATCCAATCGAACCCACGAATAAGTGGGAAAGTTAACCTAAACTAACCTATTTGCCTTCATACCGGTAAACATTCCTTTAGCCTTTGCATCACAACCTAAAGTTGTGCTGCAGAAGCTAACTCAAACTGCCAGGGCCTATGTTCAGCAGTCTTCAACACAATCTCCGCTTGCCCGGGCAAAAGTCCATATCCGAGAAAATATCCCTGTCCCAGATTTAGGGCATAGGGTATAAAAGAATGAAAAAAAAACTCTTTGTCTCCAAGTCTCAGCCGAAAGAGAAATATGTTAGCTAAAAAAAAAAAAAACAAGCACCATTTAGGCACTTGTCAGGCACCTGACCACACGTAGACAAAGCAAGTGCGCAAAAGAATTTGTACCACTTGGGTACTCATCAAAGGAGGCGAAGCAGGAGACTACACGTCACCGACATTACGTAACAGGATATAGTGCAAGCATTTATAAACTAGCCTATAAATGTGACACTAGTGTGCACACAGGCCTCCTCTCATGGATGAAAGGGGAATAAGGTCATATTAAAGATTAATTAATCCGATCCTGGTATTGAGCACAGGTTGATCGCACCTAACATACTTCGCAGTCAAATTCCCATTTACATCATTCATTCGTCATCTAAACACACATGAGTAGTAAAACAGTAGCTCCTGTTCACCACGTACCTTCCAAAATTCGTGATTAAATATTCCAAAATATTTTTAACACTACTTGCGATTAATAACCGTAACTAAGATGTTCACATTTGGCAGTAATAATTAGTCAACTCTGGCGGCACGGCGACGCCTCGTATTGAACTCGGGGCCGTACGTCCAGAGATAACATTACTCTAGGCGTCCGTGGTTGTTGGCCCTGGCGGCACGGCGACGCACTCACAAACACGAGGCCGTACGTCCAGGGACAACTTCACACCTATAACCCTACACCAACTGCCTACTTAAAATCTTTAACATGCCACGAGCCAATCGGATGACCATCCATCCTTTCGAGCTCATAAACTAAAGGAGACAAAACCGCTTTAACCCTGCATTTTTCATACTTGGGCGCAAGTTTTGACATTCTAAACTTTGAAGCGTCGCTTTGTACATACGTACGCTTCCAAACAATGTCCCCAACCGAGAACTTCGCCGAACGGCGTCTTAAATTGTAATATTTTGCGTTAATTGCATGTGCTTTTAATAAACGTAACCTAACCTGCTCAAATATGTCTTTCAATATTCCAAATTGACCTGCGTACTCATCCCTAGGAACAGCTGTGGTGTACTTTTGATCGGTGTCCTTATAAAAGGACCCGTTGATGACTGGTTCTCTAGCGTGAACTAAAAAAAATGGAGAAAACCCTGTGGACTCGTTTACTGCACTGTTTATCGCAAACCTAATCTGGTGCAGTTTTTCATCCCATGTTCGGTGATTGTCCTCTACGTAGGACGCTACGGAAATCATCACTGTCTTATTGTACCGTTCAACTAAATTTACTTGGGCGGTATAACGCGGTCATTAAAATAGGTTAGGTATATTGTATCGTTTTATCAACTGCTTAAACTCTGATCCCGTAAATTGCACTCCGTTATCAGTGATTACGGTTTCAGGCACACCATGTGTTAAAATGACGTGTTCTTCAAAAGTCTTCGCCACCAAAGCGCTTGTGGCGCCGCGAAGCGGAAATAGCAGTGTGAATTTCGAAAAGCAACATGTTACCACAAACAAAAAGGTAAAACCTCTTCGAGAGCGCGGAAGTGGGCCCACCAGATCGATGCTAACTACCTGCCATGGGCGATGACATACCTTTGGCTGTCCCATCAGGCCTGCAGTCGGTTTTTGGGAGTGTTTATAGGCTGCACAGGTATCGCAAGCTTTTACATACTCGCCCACATCCTTATACATTCCCGGCCAAAAGTATGTTAACGCCAGCCGGCGATGAGTTTTAAAAACACCAAAATGAGCTGCAGTTGCTTCGCAATGGTTTTCCTGCAAAACTCTTTTACGGTCACCCTTTCTTACCACTTCCTTCCAATCAAACTCTCTTAATAAGTTATACTTAGACTGGCTAAGTCTAAATAACTTTCCCTCCTTCATGCAAAAATTTGGAAAATTTGCGGGATGAGTTGTGCATCCACTTTTAATTCTGTCATACCATTCATCCGGCTCATCATTTACCACATTAGTTACGTTTACTGCGTCAACCGTCATAAGCCTAGACAGTGCATCAGGCACAACGTTAAGCGATCCCTTCCTGTGCTCAATATCAAATTGAGACAGTCTGCAACCCCAACGAGCTAACCTACCTGACGGGTTTTCAAGTTTCATAAACCATTTTAATGACGCATGGTCCGTAATTACTGTAAATTTTCGTGACCCTAAATACGCTTGAAACCTTCAAATCCAAGTTACTTCACAAAGACAACGAAATCCTTTCAGCCGTAGGCTGCCAGCAGGGAGATCCCCTGGGTCCAGCCCTGTTTAGTCTCGCCATCAACCCAATCATCCACAGTCTTTCTTCCGACCTAAACGTATGGTACCTAGACGATGGCACTTTTGGCGGTCTCAATCCGTCCTGGCAGATTTATCCAAAATTATACAAAAATTTGATGATATTGGACTGACACTAAATTTCGATAAATGTGAACTTTACATTTCCGAAAAAACGGATCCTTTTGTGGCTTCTCAAATTATAGTAGGTTTTAAAAACATAGCTCCAAACCTTAAAATTCTGACTAAAGACAGCCTGTACCTCCTTGGATCACCCATTTTTGACGAGGCTATTCCGTCTGTTTTAGATAAATCAATCTCAAAATTCCAAAATAACTCTGAACGTTTAGTCAAAATAAGCTCTCACTCAGCCTTATTCATTCTAAAATTTTGCCTACTCGTTCCTAAATTTACGTACCTTCTCCGTTGTTGCCCTATTTGGAAATTTCCCAATCTAGTCCTTTCTACTGATACCCTATTGAAGTCCATACTAGAATCAATTCTTAATGTTAAATTCAGCGAACAGGCTTGGACTCAGGCATGTCTACCCATAAGATATGGCGGTTTGGGAACTCGAAAAATCTCGAGCGTAGCTTTGCCGGCTTTCTTATCATCAACTCACAGCACGCGAGATCTCGCAGGTAAAATCCTTAAAGTCTCAACGACTGCAAACTGCGAGATCGCGTGCTTGGTTGATGCTAGGAACGCCTGGCTAGCAGGACCGAACCTAACTTTGCCATCAAGACCAAAATTACAAAGGGCTTGGGACTCGTTAGCTTCCGCCGCTACCATAAAGTCGTTGATCGACTCTTCGTCTGGCCGGGACCGAGCCAGGCTGTTGGCAGCAGCCAGACCAGAGTCCGGGCAATGGCTTCACGCCTACCCCTCACCTAACTTAGGTAGCTTCATTGACCCAGGCACACTCCGAATTGCAGTTGCTCTCCGCGTCGGAGTTGATGTGTGCGTGGACCACAACTGCATCTCCTGTGGAGCCGCGGTAGATCGCTTCGGTCACCATGGACTCGCCTGCTCCTCGGGCGCCGGCCGCTTGTCCCGTCACGCTGCGCTCAATGACATCCTGAGAAGGGTGCTTGCCAGCGCCTGCGTCCCCTGCGCTCTTGAGCCTCGCATTGTACGAGATGATGGCAAGCGTCCGGACGGGATGTCTTTAATCCCCTGGCGGATGGGCCGTGCACTGGTGTGGGACGCTACCTGTGCTGATACGCTGGCAGCGTCCTACTTGCCGGGCACGTCCAAGCAAGCCGGGGCAGCGGCGGATGCCCGAGAGAGATCCAAGGTCGGGAAGTATAGCTGTCTCGGCGCCCAATACGATTTTGTCGCATTTGGCGTCGAGACACTCGGCCCTTGGGGAAGAAACGCGCGTAAGCTCCACAAGGAGATCAGTAAGCGGTTAAGGGAGGCTATGGGTGACCCTCGGGCAGGCAGCTTTCTCGCCCAAATAATAGCGATTGCTATTCAGCGCGGTAATGCTGCCTGTGTGATGGGCACCCTGCCTAAAGGGCAAAATTTTGATACATTTTTCTAATTGTAATTTATTATAATTAGTTTAATATCATTTTGTATATGTATACTTTAGTAAATAAATGATTTCTATTCTTCTTAGTAGATGTTTGTAGCAATAGATCCAACAGGTAGGACACAGGCTGCAGCATTGAATGTTCATTGATCTTCTTCTCTACATATTTTGAACACTGTTTTTAACCCCATGACAATGTTGGCCAATTTCTGTGTCTCTATATTGGCTGAATGTCAACTTGAAGGCGCGAAGTACGAAGTTATAATTTATGTAATACCGCCCAATGATATCGAAAGTAAAGATACGCCTGTCCGAACAATATTCGCTTGACATACTGTGACACACTGTGACAGCTGAAGACTAAGGCACGCTGGCCCGCAATTGCTAGTGTCGGGCCACCGCATTGGACGAATTACTCGTGCGCGTTCGGCCTATCTTTACGAAGTAATATATACATATATATCTATGACTGACGCGCTTGATAATGAATGTTTATAAAAGGCCCGTTCTATACTGATTTAATACATACTGTTTATTGCTGATAAATATAAATACTGACAAACCAGCGCGGCTATCACAAAACGGCGCGCGAGCTCTCTCGATTTTTCTCCAACTATCCGTCTCTCTCTTATTAGACAACTTAGAACGAGACGTATAGTGCGAGAAAAATCGAGAGAGCTCGCGCGCCGTCTTGTGATAGCCGTGCAGTATCGTGACAATTAAATACTCAGCGTGTAATCAATCTTGCAGAAACTCAAATAGACTTTATGGCAGAACGCGAGAACAGCGCTATGCCATGCCATTAAAAAAAAGGAATTGCCTGTTTCCCGGGATAGGTATCAAATAAAAAATATTTTTGTTTTTATATTTTAACTGAAAAAGTCATGTGGCGGCTACAATAAATTTGAAATTGGACCCGAATCCCGAACGTACGAGTTTCAGGCCCTTTATTTCTATTCCTTATTGAAATAACTGGTAAAGGTACCTACCGAAGTGACACGACGCCAGACCCTCGTCTTATAGAATATTTGTTTGTTTTGTAATCATGTGTTAGGAAATAAACCCATATTTAAGGACACATTAATTTAAGCGTTTAGCTCTGACCTGTATGTTTATACTGCTAGAATTTACCAAGTGCAACGGTGATGGACCATGCACCTATTTTGAAAAGCGTTAAATGAGGTCAAACGGCAAAGCTATCAAAACACGTCCAACACTAAACAAGTTTCAATCATACAAATAAGTAGGTTGTATAGGTGGTATTTTACCTCGTCTAAAATCTCACATAAGGATATTGGAATAAAACTTCATAAAGTCGGAATTTGAAAGAGAAAGCCTGTGTATAAATGTTTAAAAGGGTTGCTTCTCGTGTTCTTGTGTGCGGAACACATAAGAGTGTCTTTTTCAGGGGGGCGTTGTTAATTCGCATCGAGGTATTCCCTGGAGCCGTAGCCTAGGTGTATCTATGATAAACAAGGCTGAATAATTGACAGGATTATCATAGTAAGTAGGTGTGTTGCAGGTTACAAGTAGGGATGGCAAACCGGTCCGGCGGATCCGGTAATCCGGCCGGATCCGGTATATTTTAATAGCCACCGGATCCGGTAATGTTTCACTGACATGTTTCAGGGATTTTATCAAATTACTACAAATCTGGTGAAATGAAAAAACGAGTTGCATTTTTTTGGCTGATTTCGTCATTTCACTAAACAGATTCAGGAATTTGATCAATTGACTGTTTTTTCTAGGCAAAAGATATAATCGATTCGCCATTCTAATATGCTGCGTGATATGGTCATATCCCTTAGTGATTCATTACGCGCCAGCTCTTGTGAATCGGCCTGTAGTATAAATAGCATCTTAATTTTACGCAATGTACCTAGAAATAAAGATTAAACAGGAGAAACAAGAAAGTGTATCAAATTATCACGTACCTAAACAAAAAAATTTAGGACTAGAGTCCTATTTTTAGGGTTCCATACCTCAAGTATTTATTCCTTCAATTCTGTTTATAAATGACTCGTCCTTGTATAAATTTAATGCCTTATATATTTTTTTGTATTTAAATAGTATCAAACTTTAATATATTTACGACCCTTTCCTGGTCTTTCACTTCGTCTTCCAGTCTTCTTCTTTGTCCTCTCCGTCTGTTCTATTATCTATCCGTAAATTTTTTGATACATTTAATGAAATTACCTACGTCTTCATACGCTCACATCACAATTTTAATGCTTTATCATTTGGTATGCGTTTCTTGAAGGTCTATCGTAGACCGGGTCGAAATTATGAATAGGCAAAAGACAAAAAGCAATTTCGCCCATTTGACGTCCTTGAGAGCTGACAGACATGACGGCGATTTCCCTGAAGAAGAAGAAATTAAGAATTTAATCAGGTCAAATGTTTCGAAAAATTTACCAATTGATGCCAGAATTATAATCTACCTCTAAAAAATGTTTCATGTTCTTCCGTTCATGGGAAGCTGAGAATGTTTGGAATGATACTGGCTGATTCTTTTTAGGGTACCAAAAAAGGTAAAAAAGGAACCCTTATCCAAACGAACTCCGTCTGTCTGTCTGACCGTCTGTGTGTCACAAAGTGAAATATCTCACGAAGTACTTAAGCTATCAATTTGAAATTTGAGAGTTATACACGTGCATGGAAAATGAATAATTTAAATATACATTTTAATTTTTTATGAAAAATTACGAAAGTGAGGAGGGGGCAAAAAAAATATTCAAATATTAGGTCAAGTGGGGTATCATCATTTGAAAGGGCTTGAGTTGCACTTTTTGAAACAGTTTTTCTTTTTTTCTACATTGGTAAAATTTCGATCTATGAAGGAAAATGTAAAAAAAATACCTTTAATTCAGAGTTTTAAGTGAATATTGTAAGTACAGTCGCCATCAGATATATCGGAGCTGGTAAAGTGCTCTCAAATATCTGAACATGTCTCTGATGCCTCGACAATAGAGGCGCACGGCGATTGTGAGCACTTTGGCCGCTCCAATACATCTGATGGCGCCTGTACCTACATAACATTTTAAGATCATATTTTTTAGTTGTATTTTAAAATTTCATGCCGCGTTATTTATTTGCCATGAAAATGTACCTATTCATTCCTTTTAGTTCCATCGCTATAAATTAAGGAAATTAGGCACATACTCAGTAATAATAGCTCTCGTTCCGGATATCTTCCTTACCTTATCAGTCTTTTCACAATATAAAATAACGTAGAGAGAGTTTACAAACTGTGTCCAACAATCATCCCTTCCCACAACATTTCTATCTAATCCCTATAGGTAATAAGAGACGACTTCCTTCGACTGTAAATTTGATTTTAATCAAGACACAATGTTTTTCACAAGCCGTCTCCCGTCTCTGGAATTCGTAATACCCGAAAATGTTGATAAATAACTTGAGTCTACTCTGATTAATTTGGTCGGGTTCTGTTCAATTTCAAGTAAATGTCATGGTTACTAAATAAGGGAGGCAATTTATATCAGTATAATTTAAATATCGATGGTTATACGCTTATTACGCGATATGCACGTGAATCCATAATTTTACCGAAAATTGTCATCGGTTATCGTTTGCTATGACACTATTCGCAGAAATTTATAATCACTAATGCCTTGATCACACGTACCGAACAAAACGGGCGAGACAGTGCTACTCGCCGTAAAAGCGGCGAGGGAGTAGCTCGGCTCCCTTTCTATCTACTAGGCCGATGTACCTACTGTCTCGCCCGTTTGCTATATAATAGTCGTTCATCAAACCGAACCGCCTTTATAATAATTTTGGTACAACATAAGTTTCAGTTCCCTAAATTTTTATTAGGTAAGATAATAGGAAATCGTTTTCCCGGTGTTACTATACTTGATAATTAAGTTTCAACGAAATGAGAAAGTGAGTATGAGTGTAGGTACGAAGACGAGCGAAACGAGGACTGTTAGGTAGAACTGCGACCCTAGAGCTATTATTTCAGCCAGTAACGATTTATTTACCCTATTACTAAGGCTCCTATATACTAGTTACTACTACCTACTATATTACTATTATATTTATTTTTAGGGAACTTGGTACTTATTCAGATCTCACTTCTTTTATAGGCGAAGCATTCCCATAGTATCGAACTTGGCAGCCTTTCACATTTATGTTTTTGATGGGATTTCATTTATTTTTGTAAGGTGTAGGTTTTTTATTATTTTTTTATCACTTTTGCTTTAGGAAATGTCTCATTCCACTTAGGTATGTACTTTATACTATACCCTTTATACTAAGCGTCTAATTCTTTTTTCTACGCTTGCGTGGCACTGTCTGCTTTTTCGTTTTGTCATTTTTTATACTGTCTTGTACAGCTGACACGCTAGAGCGCATTGCCCATTCAATATCTTGGATTTTTTTACACGTTTTCTGATAACTGATAAACTTGCCAAGTCAGGGCAGTATAATGTACGTAGTCGGTTATATTCTATAAAAGAACTTTCTTGAGCCTTAATTTGGCTAGGATCTAGGTTTATAAGATGTAGCCCCATCAATAGTTTTCACTCGAGATAAGGCTACATAGGCCTGTCCTTTGCTAAAGAAATTATTTAGACTATGCGAGAAAAAATAGTCTTTTCATTTTTGTTTGACTGATTTAGCGCACCTAGTGTACCTAGTGACCTGCTTTGCACTTCGTAAATCGTGGGTTCGGTTCCCGCAACAGACACACACAGAGTGGTGAACAGTTTTATTGTTCTTGTCTTTAAGACAAACATGTATTGTCTTAAATTGGTATGTATCTAAATTTAAATAAGTCTTATCTCATTTCCACTCCATACCTACTTATAGTAGAACAAAATTACACATTCGTTGTTTTCGAAACTGACTCACACTTGGCCGTTTTCAGATTTTTACTTAATTTCGACCTAAAGACAAACCTTGGAGCCAAATTTCAGGTAGGTACGACCATTGGAAGATAGACCCATTTAGTTCATTATGACTTCATAGTAGAACAAAGTTACACCTTCGCTATTTTTAAAACTGACTCACACTTGGCCGTTTTCAGATTTTTCCCTTTACTTTGACCTTAAGACCTATCTCCATGCCAAATTTCAAGTCAGTACGACCATTGGAAGTGGTCTAGGTTTTTGATGAGTGAGTCAGTGAGTGTATAGTAAAAATAGCGATTTTCTGACGTCAATATCTCAAGAACTGCTATAGGTAGAATAATGAAATTTTGTATTCTAGACAATTAAGGGGATGTCAACAGACACTCGAAATTTAATATGTTTTGAGTTATAGGGTGGTCGAAATTGGCCCGAAATGGTTCGTTTAAATGGTTTATGGCCAGTGTGTCGCTCTTTTTTTGCTCGAACTTGGCGGACACACTACCGTGTGTCTAGATCCTATGTCACTTTCCATTCCTTCAACCATCTCCACTTAAAATTCACGTCAATTCGTCGCTCCGTTTTGCCGTGAAAGACGGACAAACAAACAAACACACACATACACGTTCCCATTTATAATGTTAAAGTATGGATTAACGCCTTTGTTGTGAATGCCACAATCAATAAAACGCAGAACACTCAAAAATCGCTCTTATAACCAAGCACTACAGCTAAATCGCCCTTATTCTCAAGATCTACAGTCCATCCACATTGATAAATGAATACCTACTATAACTGTCAAATTTTTCTATGATAGGTAAATTCGATGAGTTATGCTACAATTCGAAACGATTAACGATGAAAAGTTGTTTAATTATATAAAAAGCAATGAATTGATGATTATGTGATAAGAAAAAAAAAATTATCTACGCACATGTCATTAGTGCTCTAAAATGCGTTCAGAAACCGTAGGAAATGACCAGCATTACTACAACCAGAACTTTCTTGTCTGTAGTAGTAGGTAAAATCTGTACTGTAAATACTGTAATATCATTACAGTACAGATTTTTGATAAAGTATCGTTATGAGTTTAAATTTGGAACAGCTGTCAAAACTCAAGTGGGTCTCTATTCTAGTATCCATAGATATTAAAACAGTAATCGATACGAAACGTCAATTCAGTACGTTTTTTAATACAAACCGTACGACGTTTGATCTCGAGTGATATCATGGGCAATCCACAATAAGTGATTTTACCCCAATTTGTCAGTACAACATGTCGAAGTCAGGATTGGGTGTAGCGACTGTAGCGTACAGACGTAACAACTGCAACTACAATTTCATTCAGTGTGGCCAAACAGTAGGAAAGCGAAAATTGCCGCATTCAAACGGTCCTGCGAAACGGACTGCAAGATTGTTATTAACCGATGAGATAGGGCAAGACAGCACGTCTAAAATGGGACGGCCGCGACATACTCTCGTGTGATCCTATTATGAAACTCACTAACGCTCGTTTCATAAAACCACACTCGTATTTTAAGGCCTCTCATTATAGATCAGTCGCATAATAGTAGTTTATGCGACTGATCCATAATGAGATGAATTATGTACAGTTGCATACACTACTTTATCTACACACATATCGTAAGTAGTAATAAGTAACAGCAAAAAACGAACAATAAAATGACAATAGCAATGGCGGCAATTCGATCATCCGTCATGGCGAATGGTTTTTTTTTTTTAATCTTAGACAAACGAATGAAGTCCCTATACTCATATCACTCGAGATAGTCGAGATCAAATGTCGTACGGTTTGTAACAGAGACCCACTTGAGTTTTGACAGCAGTTCCAAATTTAAACTCATAACGATACAAATTTATCAAAAATCTGTACTGTAATGACATTACAGTACAGATTTTACCTACTATACCACAGACAAGAAAGTTCTCATAGTAAAATCGGTTCTAGTAATGCTGGTCATTTCCTACGGTTTCTGAACGCATTTTAGAGCACTAATGATATGTGCGTAGATAAACTACTATTATGATATTCGTGGAATAGTTTTCGGCGACATGAAAATAGACGTAAGAAATTTCGATAAAATGATAGACACCCCAGTCCCCAATATGCACTGATAATCCATTGGATACCTACGCATAGGTAGGTACTCAAGATTAAATTTTACTGTAGATAGGTATGTATCACTTCTCTAACTCGCAGGAAAGCAGTAAATACTGTTATTAGGCACCTCGACGTGACTCAAAAGTCAACGTCAAGCCGAAAAATTCTCTAAATTAAATACTTATCATAAAACACAAGTGCCTCCGTTTAAATGAAAACCCATTTCCTTACCATGTACAGTAAGCTGCAGAGATAAGTATACCCCTTGCTTGTAAAACTGGACTGACCGAGTCACGTGACTGCAACATTGCATCACGTCACTCCGTCGGAGCTAGCAGCCATTTGAATATTGTTTTTTCTCAAAAATACCCCGCAAAGTGAACATAACTCGCTACATATTGGAAGGTAAAGTGTATAGTTTAAGGTCAGATCTAAATTAAAAAATGAAAAACATTGCAGGCCGCCTGGAATGTTATATATAAATTCCTTTATTTGTCGAGTACCAAATTTTTTTAGAAGTAGAAACTGGCATAGAAAAGACGGCACAGCTCGTAATCAGCCAATTCAACTCGTATTTTTCTGTTGCAAACACGACATTTTTGTATGTGTCTCAAATAGTTTGCGTTTTTTTTGGTGGAAAAATACACTTGCGATTCTGTTTAAAAAAAACAACGGCGGGAAATCGTAAATATTTTCACTTTGAGCAACGATATTTAAAGTTTACTTATATAAATTTAGTATTTTACAAGCTTTTATTTAACTTGCCCAGTTAATGGGTAGTTATGTAGGTTTGTTAGTATGGGACAAATCTTGCGAGTTAAATTAGACCCACTTCCTGGTGACCGTTTGAGCTGAAATTTTGGGTATAAGTATAGTTTGGATGACAATTCAATATTATAGTACCATCGAGCTGATCTGATGATGGAGACAGAAGGTGGCCGTGGGAATTCAGTACTTAACCGACGTAACCCCGTTGAGTTTGGGCTCGTTAGATCGTCTCAATGAGTACTTAGTTGATGATCGTATACAGAAAAGTACAGTCTGCAATAAAAGCTTGTACCAAAAATCAAATTTTTGACGGAACCTTATTTATTCCCCCATTTTTGAGAAAAGCACTATATTAGCCTCAGCCGGAATGGCAATTGCAGGCTTCGTATTATAATTAAACGTATTGCAATTGCCTCCTTCCCGGCCACGGCAATAATGTACTATTATTTTTTACCCATTGAGTGTATTCCGATTTCTTCAAATTCGAATTATTCGAACTACTTAACCTTGAAAATCAGCAGATCAAAAACTGAACACATGTTTTGCGATTTCGGCGGTCTCTCCAATTTTACGCCCATAGAGCTCAATGGCGTAACGCTGCCGGCCTGCTCCGATTTTCGATACCTCGGGTCACTTATACAATGTAATAGCGATATTGACCGTGACGTTAGAAACCGAATCAGCGCAGGATGGATGAAATGGCGACAGGTTACGGGAACAATCTGCGACGACCGAATGCCCCTTCGACTGAAGGGCAAAATATACAAGACCATTATAAGACCTGTCGTCATGTATGGAGCGGAATGTTGGGCCGCAAAGATGACGGATGAAACGAGATTGCATGTTGCGGAGATGAGAATGTTGAGATGGATGTGTGGCGTGACGAGATTGGATCGTGTAAGGAATGAGTATACCGGGTGGAAAGGCACGACGATCCCTTCCGCAAAAGGGGGATTGTTCAGACTGAGTACAGTATTTCCTCTAAAGAAACTAGGCTAATATTCATAACCGTTTTGAAGTTATAGGCAGTTAACTTTTAATGCAAAATACTGCAAGTGACCACCCTCATTAGGGTCAGTAACATTTTAACAATTACACAAGAGTCAGTGACCTTTATCAATACGTATAAACGATAATTAGTACGTATAGTAATAGTAGGGTTGTCACAGAAGAACATTAATTAATTTTATTGTTTTTAATAATTGATCGTAAAAAAAATCTAAACATTACGAATCGATTTTCCATCACTTAAACTAACCCCCATTTGCGGGAAGGATCGTCGTGCCTTTCCACCCGGTATAAGAGGAAGCCTGAAAGTAGCACCGATAACTGAAAAGCTGAGAGCAAATCGTTTACGGTGGTATGGACATGTAATGCGGAGGGATGATAGTCATGTTACTAGAAGGGCATTAAGTATGAATGTGGAGGGATGTAAGAGAAGAGGTAGACCAAGGAAAAGGTGGATGGACTGCGCGATATGAACAGGAAAGATGTGTGTGATGAGTTGACGGGCGACAGAGAGGTATGGAAGAAAAAAACATGCTGCGCCGACCCCAAGTAAATGGGATAAGGACAAGCGAATGATGACTAAACCAGCTAATACCCAAGATGGCCATAAACTTACAAAAAGACACCAACTCGCCGGGATCGAACGTGCGCCGTGGGCACTGCATTTTCTGATACCCGCTCAGGGTGCCACTAGGCTACTCGAACATTACGACTACTGATCGAAATTACTTACTTGTTATTTACATTCTCTCTATTATGCATCCTTGTCTAGCGTTAAGATGGAACTAGTCTTGTCCTTGTTTGTTATCGTATTATTGCACGTGATCGGTCAATTCATCTCGGACCGAATGAAAACGCTTCAACTACTTATCTCTAAAATAGGGTCGTAAATTGAATGCTTTATTAGTTCTTTTTACTAATTGCATTTGAGGGTAAGCTCATATTAAAAGATTATTTTTAGAAATCTCTTAATACGTGTTGTGTAGTGTGCGTTAACCTTCACCACTTATTAATTATTTTCTTGAGAGTTTTATTAGTGTTATCATGGTTCGATTGACGACTTTTTTAAAAGCTAAAATAATTGTTCTCTGTTAACAAAACCAGAGTATTAAGAAAACAGCCCGTGATATGAATATAACGGTAAGTAATTTTTGGTTAATCTACGTTTTTTTTCAAGCCTTCTTATCTAAGCTTTATAAGCTTTAATATTCAAAAATATTTGTTCCTTATAAGCGTTCATATTTATTTTCTAGAGAAGAACCGTTCAGAAGTGGATTAGGAAGTATCAGGAGACGGGTGATGTGAAGTGTGATCTCCCCGGCCCACGTCCTGGAGTATACACCGATGAATCAGAGAGACACCGTAATATTGTAAATATTCACACGGACGCCCCGTTTACTACCACTTGGTCAAGTGCTCAAACATTTTGGATTTCGCTCAGCACGGTTCGGCGACATTTGCATGCAGCGAATATCCATAACTACAAACCTGCAAGGAAAATACCACTCTCCGATGCCCATCGAACCGCTAGAACAAATTTTGCTGAACGTTACCTTAATTTTGATTGAGAAAACGAGATAGTGATATTTACAGTTGAAAAATGTTTTAAATCTGATAAAGGTGGCAGAAAGTTAAGTGGAGATCGTTATAACCCCAAAAATATGTTAGACTTGAGAACTAGTGGAAGAATAACATTGGGTAAGCAAATTTTATCTATGTTAAAGCTGTGTAAAAAATATAATAATTATACTTAATGTTTTCATACACATAGAATAAAAAAATACTGGAATTGTGTATTTATTGTAATTTACAGCGTATTGGGGCTGGATGTCATCCATGGGCCCCGGAGAACTAGTGGAAGTCGGTGGCCGCATGAATAGCCAGCGATACTTGGAGGTGCTAAGGGATGGCATGCTGCCGACATGCTGCGAGTCGCATACCCCGAAGGCCAAATTCACCTGGCCCAAGACAACAGTGCGGTCCACCGATCACGACTCGTCCAGGACTGGCTGTCATCACAGGATGACATTACTGTTTTTAATTGGCCGTCTAAAAGCCCTGACCTGAACCCAATTGAAAACTTGTGGGGTCAAATGGTTTTAAATTGGGACTCTAGTCAAAGCAGCAATTAGACCAAGAAGTCAAAAGAACGTGGGAGTTGATGCGAAGCAGTAGTGCATGTTCGAACATGGTCATGCACATGAAAAGCCGGCTCCAACAAATCATAGACAATCACGGTCACCCTCTTCGATATTGATTTGTCACTGTAATTGTCCTAGCCCCATTACACTGTGATTTCAGTCAGGCCATTCGCGTCTGTTAAAATATGTGATACTTGTTTACGAGAGATATAAATTGTCAGACTGCTTCGTAGTCTAACATGTTGGTTCTCTTTCACACGTAAAAAGTTCACGATTTAACAAAAAAAATATACCTAATTATATATATGTATAATAAGTCGTATTTCTAGAAATATAATGTTCATAGACTGTACAGTATTGTATTTACCTGTTGCAATGCTTATTAAACCCACATAAACATTGCTTTATTTATTGTTGACATGAAGTTAGCACCAGGGCAAGTTCTGCCGCGCGGCATGCAGCCAACTTCGCACCGGTGGCGTCATTCTGAAGGAGGCATCGCCGAGCGAACTCACTAATTACTATATATAGAAAAGTACTCTGTGGAACTCACTTTTGGCTCAGGCTCGGTGCGGGACGGTCGTCATACTGTTTTGCGTTGTATTTTTGTCGTACGATTGTAATATTTGTAATTAAACGTTTATTTGCTGATTTATTCAGGTTTTTGTTCTGATTATTTCCAAGATCAGAAGTAGGGATCTAATTACGTGCCTTACGCTTTACCATCACTTATTATAACGCAAAAATCGTAAATGTAACGCGATCACAATTTTAAAGTTATAACTATCGTGCTTTGTGTTATTTTGCTCCGCGTTCTTAACTATAAAATCTTGTTTCAACGTTAGTGCGTGCCATGCTATATTCATTACCATTGCTTTGTTCTTTTGAACTAACGGTTATCAACGGTGTGTGTTTAAAGTACAAAGTGTGCGTTCTTATTCTTACGCTTGCTTTTTGCTTGATTAGTTTTCACTTTTGAATTTCGAATTTGTTGTCTACTTATTCACGCAAATATGTCTGATCGTAAATCACGTAGTCCTACGAGGCATAGGCGTAGAAACAGACACCGCAGTAGAGATAGACGGCGCGACAAATCGAATAGTGTCGATCTCGGGCGACAGTTGCAGAGTATTTTGAATCGCCTGAATACGTTAGAGGAACATTCCGTCCCGTCACCATCACGCCTGCTGCCAGCCCCCCCTAGACAGGTACCGCCGCCAGGGACAGTGGACGCTGCCGCAGCGGGCACCACACCAACTTCCTCGCCGCCGCTCCAGCGCAGCCCCTCGCGAGGCCGTACGGGTTCTACAGCTGCGACAACACGTGGCGTGGTCGAGCGGACGCTGGCCACCACGGAGACTGTCATCGTGGACCTATCATCCACGGAAGCCATCGTGAGCGCCATCCGCTCCATCAATAATACGGTGAGATCCAACCAATCTTACTTCATTTCTAACTTTGGCCCTTCTTTGCACGATTTCGCGGTTTGGGCTAAAGAAGTAGACCGTGCTAAAGCCACGAATAATTGGAGTGACAATGAATGCCTTTCTCGGACTGACGAATGGGTGACAAACGACCGCAGCTGGAGCAATTTCAAAAGAGAATTTACACCTTTGTGCCCTAAGCGTCCGGATATTGCAAATATTTTGTTTGAAGTAATGCAAACTGATTCGAACAATTATCCAACTTATGCCGATTACGCGCGACGTTCATTGCTCCGCCTGCGTATCGTCGTGGGTCTTAGTGACGAACTTATTATTAGTCGATAAACATATTCGAGCAGCTGCAACTAATGCAAAGTTGATGCCAAACGATTTAGTAGAGTTCTTTTTAATTTATGTGAAACCCTGTAATGATAAATCTACCCACCTAAACTCGACTCAGACGCGGAACACCAGCGATGCTTTCAAAAACAAACGTTCTGATAACAGCGGTCGCAAGCGACGGTACAATGACGGTAAATGTTTTTCGTGTGGTCAGTGTGGTCACGTTCTAGCTGTTTGCCCAAAGAAACCCAAGCGTGATAATACGGCTGCATCTCAGCCTACAAAGGATTAAATCTAAAGCCGAGTCGTGTTCTTTTTGTAAGAAATCGGGACATACAGTTGATACCTGTTTTGCTAAAATAAGGTCCGTATTCATTTATAATCCGCCTGTTTTTGAATAGCAAAAGCGCTTAAAAGCGTGAAGACCATTAACTTCTATGCGGACGACGTCGCGTGTGAATGTAGCTACACGTCTAGATCATGGGACGGCCGCGACATACTCTCGCACTATACCTCTTGTTCTAAGTTTTTTAATAAGAGAAAGACGGATAGTGCGAGAAAAATGGAGAGTTCGCGTGCCGTCGCGTGATGTGATAGCCGTGCTGATAATATTACTAAATCGCGATGAGGATTGGAATCAGTCAGTAGTTCATATAAACTTTGAAGTATTACGTGGCTATTGTGGCCCATTCTAATCGCGGTTTGATAATACTGTAAATGCGAAAATGAGTTTCTCTGCTCCTTTACCTCAACTTCGAATTTTATTGTCAATCCCTGACTAATCACTTTAAGAATGTAGTGCGCACAGTCCTGGTTGTAGGTATGCGACGGTAGTTCCAATTAATGTTTCTCTGCTCTTACCTGTATGCAATTAGTTAGATGTTGAAACAATAAAGGTTCTTCAAGTTCGGATTTTATTGCCAATCCTTAACTAATCACGTTAAGAATGTAGTGCAGTCCTGATTGTATGCGAGGGTTGTTCTAATTAATCCATTCGTAACGACGTCCCGCTGTGTCTTAGCATTCATGGTGCTGCCCTAGAGCCTTGTTTAATTAAGGTCGGCACGATAAGCGAAGCTTAGTGCACGACCAATCCACACGAGCCTTCAAATTAAGACTCACGATAATCCCTGGACACGAAATAAATTAACGATTGAATCTCATTTGACGGCTAACCGGGATGAAGCGGATTCGTACGGAATTGTCTTTTCATATGGATGCGAACCTATAATTTTTACGTTTATTTGCAGGGGTGTTGGTGTCGCTTTCCATATAGATATTGTATGTTAGATATGTATATTATAGATGTATATGTTATATTTATGCATGTTAGTCTTAAACGTATTTATAATATACTTAGGCCTTTGTTAGCTGATTTAAATAAAATGAACATTACCATTCTTCGGTCACCGTCGCTCATACAAAACAATTTTAGCTGATTCTAAAAAAAATGTATTTCCGATAATGTTCACTATTAAAACTCACGGTATAGGCGTCCTAGCATATGTGCTAGTCAGGACAGGAACGAGATGACAAACTTTTTTTCCATCTAAGTACCTTACTCCATACATAAGGTCAACCGGGGGTCTATGGGGTAAATGCGTCTTTTGAAAATATCTCCGAAACGTATCGTTTTAGAATTATTACAACCCTCGATGTTCAAAGTATGGTTGCCAAACTTTCAATTCAGACGATTGTAATAGTTTTAAAATGTTCATTCTCGGAGATATCTTCAAAAGACGCATTTGCCAAAAGATGCATTTGCCCCTGTTGACCTTAACATACCTCTCCTACTCACCACAAGAGAGTTCACTGATTCATTAAGTTCACTTACACTTTACAGCCATATGAGGAGTATGCTCGGAGTTTCTCTGAAGGATAAAATCCGAAATTAGGATATACGACGAGCAAGCTGAAGTGGCAGTGGGCGGGGTACATTTGTCGCAGACTGGATGGCCGACGGGGCAGACGAGTTCTGGAATCGAGACCGCGAACCGCTTGCCCTGTGGGAAGACCCCCCGCCAGGTGGACCGACGACCTGAAGAGAACAACGGGAAGGTGTGGTGGTCCAGCCGTCGACTACAGGCTGAGGATGGTGACGATGGGGGATTAGTACATTACTTATACCTAGGGCGGTAAAGCAAACAATGTCTCAGATCGCAGGTATTTGACGAGCCGAAGGCAAGCGCAATAAATATGCTATCCGAGGCTTTTTTAAGCAAGTGTTCCAATATTTAGAAGAGATTATTTGAAAAGAGAGGTTTAATAAGATAGGCCAAATTTGGTGATTTGAGAATTGAGAGCATCGGAAGAGATACCTATCAGACAGAAATTGACGCCGTAAATGAAGAGGTGGTTCGCAACACTCAACCTGCATTGCATTAATGGGACTAGATTTCATGGCACCACAGATAATTCTGAGAGCTTTAGACTGTATACTAGAAAGTTTCTTGAAACCTACTACACTTCCTGGTTCTAGCAGAAATGTCCCATAGTCTAAAACACTCCTTATTAGGGCATTATACATCAGTTTTAGGCAAAAAGGATGTGCACCCCACCAAACTCCAGATACACACCTAAGTATATTAATATTCTTTTCACATTTAGAAACTACATAGTCACAATGAGGAAGACCTGATAATTTTCTGTCTAAAATGACACCTAAAAATTTTGTTTGACTTTTTACAGAGATGGGATTATTACCATATTCTATGGTGACCGGAAGAGGAAATAGTTTTCTTGTAAATAAAATTACTACACTTTTAGGAATGGAAAGTTCTAAACCATTAGAGTCTAGCCATAATTTCAATAAACTCAATGGGTAAGAAACGGTTCTACTGACCTGTTCCACAGAAACATTTGGTGTGTATAATAGTAAATCATCAGCATACTGTAAAACTCTAACACTGCCATTTAAAGATGATTCTAAGTCAAATGTATAAATATTATACAACAGAGGGCTTCCTCTCCACACTAATCGAGTAATGCTATTATTATCATCTATGAGAAGACTAATGGACCTTTGAGATAATAGATTAATTATAAAGTTGCTTAACATTATTGGTACTCCTACTATGAAAAGTTTTTCTTTTAACACTGAAACTAAGACATTATCATATGCAGCGCTAATGTGCAGGAAAGCAGCTACCACCGATTCATCCCTGGAAAATGCCAATCGAATATCTGATGTTAATATAGCTAAACTATCATAAGTAGATCTACCTTTACGGAATCCAAACTGACCATGAGCCAGTAACTTATTGCTTTCAATAAAAAATTCTAATCTGTTTTTAATCAAGTGTTCTGTAATTTTAGCAAAAACTGAAGATAAAGCAATAGGCCTGTAAGAAGAAACATCTGAAGCTGGTTTATTGGGTTTTAAAATAGGAATGACTATTTGAGATCTCCATGAATCTGGGACTACACCGGACTGTGTAACAGAATTAATAACGTGTAAATAATAGATAAGAATGCAATCACCAGCATTGGCCAGAAAAGAATAAGGGACTCCATCATGGGCATCATGCCCAGGTGCAGTATCTTTTACGTTACTTAATACACCTTTCAACTCCTCAATTTTAAAAGGAGCATTAAAATTACAACTGTATTCGGGATCATATGAGAGGGAAGAAGGCTGAAAGACATATTCTTCTGGAACTGAAGCAGGTGCTAATCTGTCCATAAATTGCTGAGCTAAACTAGAAGGAAGAATCTGTGTAGAAGGCTCATTAAAAGCGTGACGGAACCTTTTAATATTATTCCACACTATGGCAGGTTTAACATTAGGATTAAGAGAAGCGCAGAATTGTCTCCATCCTTCAAATTTTTTCTTCCGTAATAACTTCTTAGTCTCACGAGCTACCTGCAAGTACAGCTCAAAGTTTTCATTTGTCATCAAGTGACGGTACTGTCTTTCAGCATCCTTTCGCCTTCGAATTGCCTGAGTGCACTCCATGTCCCACCAGGGAGGAGATGGAACTTTACCTGATGCACTATTTTTTACAGGGAAAGTTTCATCAGCCGCTTCAATGATGACTTGGGCTAATGCAACTGAACAACTCACTATGTCACTGTCAGCCACACTAGGCAACTGCAACAATTTATCTTCAATACGCCTTTTAAAAACTTTCCAATCCGCATTGCATAAATTGTACTTTAGCCTTGGACTAGGCTTAGGGGATGAGGGAACTGGATTGGAAGATGTAACTATAATTGGGAAATGATCACTACCAAATGTTGATTCTAGAGTACGCCATGTTAAAGAAGATGAAATTTGAGCTGAACAAATAGACAAGTCAATAGCACTTGTTAATTCAGAAGGTGCTGTTCGTCGGGTAGGGAGGCCAGTATTTAACACACAAAGATTATGGTTATCGAGAATTTCTATTATACGCTCCCCATGGTAACTAGAAATTGAACTACCCCATAGCTGATGTTGCGAATTAAAATCCCCTAAAATCAACATGGGCCTTGGAAGAGAACTTATTAACTGTTCAAACTCGTGCAAAACAGATGAAGATGGATGAGGAATATATACAGATATGATACACATGTTATTTACAACGGCAGCAACGATTGACAAATCGTCAGTGTGAGATGGGAGATGAACTGGTGAAAATGAAATGGAATCCCTGACGAGTAAGGCTACTCCACCATACCCATCAGGGCAGTCCTCTCTGAGACATGAATAACCAGTAACTCTAAGAAGAGCTCTAGGTTTGAGCCATGTTTCAGAGAGAGCGAAAACAAAAGGTTCATATTTGTTTAATAAATGAGTTATATCATGTTTTTTATTAATTACACTTCTGCAATTCCATTGAATTATTTTGTCCATAATTTTGGATGGCTACTAAAAGTATCTGAGCAAGAGGGGCAACGTTGGACGGTAAGCTAATATTCGGATTCGATAACAGATTAATTAGAGCTTGGATATCTTCAGATCCCGAATGAGATTCTTCTTTGTCCGGGTTCCTTTGCAGTGCACAACCATTTTGGGGAGGTGGCATAGAATAACCACTGATCAAGGCGTTATGAGCAGCAACATCATAACCCTTAGTGGATTTTCTTTGAACTATACGGGGTTTCAGGAAAATCGTTTTTCTGTAACTGGTGCTACTAGGCTGGGTGGTTGAATTTGAGGCTAGAGCTGGGACACTATGTAATGAAAATGAGTTGACTTGTGGCTGAGGTTGAGTCTGAAGGACATCCGCAAATGACTTGGAAACTGATGGATGAAGCTTAACTGCTTCTCCATAAGAGATACAGTTATTAGCCATAGTAACTTTAATGTCTTTTTGTCGCTTGTGCTCCGGGCAAGACCTGTTAGTAGCAAAATGAAAACCGTTGCATAAACAGCAACTGGCACAGTCTTCCTCCACTGTACAAGTGTGTCCAGCATGCATCTGCCCACACTTGAAACATTTAGGCTTTGATCTACAATTAGTTTTTGTGTGACCAAATTTACAGCAGTTAAAGCACTGAATGGTTGGGAATATATGCAGTTCAACCGGAAGGGAATTGTAGCAAGAAAATACTCTTTTTGGTAGGATTTGGCCATCAAACGTTACTACTATGGTTTCTGAGGGTTGCCATGAAACAGATCCGTTAACCGGAACTCTGTGGTTTAAGCGCCTCACCTTGAGCACCTTTCCACACCCAGCGGGTACTGAAACATTTTCTATTATTTCCTTTTCCGACCACTGTGCCGGAATGCCGCGAATTAGGCCCATGCGGGTAACTGAGAATGATGGGATAAATGCCGACAAATTCTCAGCTTCAAGCCGAGAATCATTTAAAAAAGCATTGGCGTCGTCAAATTTTGTGAATGCCATAGATATACGGGTCCTTCCGATTCGTTTGACACTGCCATTTATTATATTACTAAATTTATTTCTCATTAAGAACTTTCCAAATGACACCGGATGCGAGGAAGAGGTTCGCTCGGTTTGTTTGAGTTGGACATGCACTGTAAAAGGAGCTGCATCAGTGGGTGAGAATAACTCTCTGCCAACTTTTGTGTATTTTTCTTTGGTATTAAAGTCTAAAGCTACGGAAGACTTAGTCACTTGGTCATTATCATTAGTATGATTTGAAGAGGATTCTTGAAGCGTATCAGAAGACTCACAAGCGCAAATAATAACGTTTATGCAATCCTTACTCTTACGAACCTTTTTATTGCAATTTTTGCACCTCTTACTTAATTTACGCTTTAAAACACTCCTGCCACTAGCAGAAGCAACAGATGCATCTGTGTCCATACCGGATTCATTATCAACTATAACATTGTAAGCAACCTGAAGACCTCCCCCCCCAGGGTCAGGAGGTTCCTTCTCCGTTTCCATATTACAGTACTTAAAGAAAACTTACCTAATCCAATGTGAATATGTACACAAACTAGAAAAAAATAATATTTACAAACAATACAAATAAACTATATACAAATAAACACTTTTCTGATCTATTATTTACAGCAAATTTATAAATAAAAGTAAGAGAAACGAAAACCTAAACCGCCGCGTTCCACGTTTCCCGCGCTTTTTCTTTTCGTTGGTTTTATTATGTTCGTCGACTTTAATGTTTGAGTTAAGACTTCGTACACCAAACTAAAATCACATAGGTACTTACTTTTTACTATGGAGGTCCCAACTCAACATTATACAACTGTGAAGACAACTAAAATGAATTCGACCAGTCACGTGGTAGCTTTACTGAACTAAAATGTATTCAACCAATAGGACGCCGTCATGAGAAAGTCAAAATTAAGACATCAACGCACAAAAAAAGAAAAAGCCGTTGGCTGCACTTCGTTTCAACAGGGCTTAGATCTTCAATAGATGGGTAAGGCCGTTGAGATTGTCACTTATAACACAAAAATAACACAGTCACTTTTGTGATATCATAACACAAATGCAACACAAAAGTACCACATTTTTTTGTAAAGATTGTTTCATACTCGTATTAAAATACAGGGTAAGGAAAAAATATCTTTTTTACGTATTTTAATATATTTATAATGACAACATTTTAGATATGTGATCGATCGGTATTTGACTAAATCAGTACCTATTTTTTATGATGATCTGCTTTTTTATACAGAAAAGATAATTATCTTTTCTTTCGGCGGCGATCTTCTAAGTTTCTAACATACCGCCAAAGATTGACATTTGAACCCAAATATCTTGGTAAATATCGATCTGAGTGAAAAGGTTTAAAGAATAAAACATGCTTATTTTTACGTATTTTTTACGATAAGAAAAGAAAATTTAAAATACTTATAAAAAAAAAACAAGTACTAAAACCGGCCACCTTTTTATTATACCGCAACCATCGCATGCCGCGCGTGTCAGTCGCAGGCGATCGATCGCGCGCGGCTGCGATAGCCGTTATTCACGGAATTACACCTTAAGACCTAATTCAAGTTTGATCGAATGCGGCATCACTGGTGTACCTACATCGTCCGGTGATAACCTAAACTATCTTATAAGAAGTAATAGGTAAGTAAATGAAAACTCGACCTCTACGTTAACACACTTGATACTTATTTGTTTTTTTCTGCAAATGCACTAAATAGTGAGTTTTGGTTGTCACCCGACGACCATTACTGCAAGAGTAATACGTTTAGGTAGACTATTCAAATTTAAGTAACAATTTGAATTAATCTTACGGTAATAATAAAATGTTTTTCTGTACTATTACAGTATTCTCAATCTGCATGACTCTTTACACTTGTATCGTGTTACTGACCACAAAAATAGTGTTATGGTTAACACAAAAGAAATACAAAAGCGCCATATATATAATACAAAAGCAGTTTTTTACAAACGTTTTAGGCTATAAAACCAAATTCAGTTAAACTAGACGCAATTGTACATGTTTCATGTAAGCTTTAAACATAAACGAAAACAACCATACTAAAGTGAACTTCTGAAACGCTTACTTACTAGAGATATACATAAACACAAATTTTGACGAAAATATGCCACTCACCTTAAACGGTTCTCATAGACAAACTAAAAATGACAGTTTCTTTTTTTAAATATTGATTGAGACCTCAAGGTGTTGCCGTGCCAAAATACGTATTTCCCCAGTTTTCTGTTAATATTTAGGGGTAGGTACTTATGCATAACACAAAATTTTGTGTCACGAAAGCCAAAACTCTGCCCACTAATCTAAAGATCTATAAAATACGCAAATCAAAGTATTTAAACACCGTTCTTGTACTAACAGAAAGTAATGTGTCTAACCTTTCAAACGTATTTAAACGTTTTTTTGTAAATGTTCAAATATGAAAATAATTCATAGTTTAAAAGTACTCGGAAAAAAGCGACACGGCATTTTCGACCAAAATTAGGGGGGTTTGGTGAACATAAATGCAAGTATTTTATAGAAACAACCACTTTTATTCGTTGGGCGAAATGGGGAAACAAGCTCAATAATTGCTTTATAGAATGAACTAACAATAACGGCGGTAGTGCTTAGGTACACATGTGGAAAAAACGAACTGGAAAGTTTTGTTCAGACCAAAACTAACGATGTCGGCGGCCTTACCCAGATAGCAAATACCAAATTAGTTCAGTTGATTCGTAGAAAAAGTAGTGTATACAATAGTTATATAATTAGTTTTTTAAGTCTTGTACCTTAATTAGGCCACTCAGCAAGCTTCGTGGCCTAAGCGTGGTACTAGACTGAAAAAACATACATTAAGTAAGTACTTACCTATATGTATAACGATTTAAAAAAATTAACAGTAAATATTTTATCACTTGACAATACTGTTATATTTATATTCCTTTCAATATGACATGCACAGAGTACTTTTCTATATATTAATACGGCCAAATCGAAAATCTCTTATTATTATGCAACTGATTGGAACGCAGTGTGCTCCTTAACACTTTCGCAACCGGACTAAAAATGGAAACATTCACCAGAAACCGACAGAATTCGCTAAGTGTGTAAGTTCATACTACTGCCCGCCTAGCGCATCCAGCATCTGAGCAAACATTACGAGTGCCCGCTAGGCGGGTTCTTGGTTGCGAACGTGTTATATTATATATCGGGCAGCCCAGCCCGGCTTAACCGTTGCCCGTTGCTAAGTATGGAGATTTTGTACCCTGATGACATGGCAGGTATAAGGTATAGTGACAGACGCAACGTCTCAGATTTTTATTTTTCTAACGATACGCTAATTGATGGTATAAACTTCTCTAGTAGGTTAGTTCTCTAGTAGTTACGATACTCTGGCAACTCAGTTGATGAGAAAAAAAAACTATAAACCGGTTTTCTTGGCAATAGGTTTTGCATAAGTATAAAAAATATGTGATTTGAAATTCTGTGAACAGAAATACCGAAGAGTAAATTTTTTTTTGAACCTAAGTCGAAGGCAAGAAATTCTACAGATAAGTGGCAGTCAGCGAAATGGCTATTCTATGAAATAATAATATGAGAATCAATTTATGTGAAACTTAATTCTATAAAAATGTAGTCTAAGAAATGACGCACAACTTGCCCAACATTGGTACCATACCTATAATAAAATATTTCATCGAAATCGTTAAATTAAATTCTGCGCCATACAGTGGTCTATGCTACGTCTGCACAATATAGCAAAGAGAATATAACCACTACGTTCTACAATGTAGCAGGAAATGCTCAATCAAAGGCCCATGAAAGAGAAATGCTAACCCACAACTAACCTCACGAAATGTGAAAATCTGCTTAGCAGCGACATCTAGGCTATAATTTTATGAACACACAGCCTACAGTTGTGTCATCACAGATTACAGAGAAAAGCAGATAGGCCCTAATAAATTGAACGTTTTCAATACATCCGATCTCTTCTCACTTACGTACTGAACGCCGAGTAAGAAAGGGATAGAACCATGTTATCTGACAGGTCTTCAGACGTCATTGTCTCCGCTTTCTCGCTCGCACGATGTAATTCGCTCTCTCGCTCGCTCGAGATTTAGTGCACAGAAAGATATTTTCTTACAAGTTATCGATATCGATATTAACTGTTAATAAATTCGTAATATGCGATACTCGTAAGTAAATTGTATCTCTATCCATACTATGCCAAAATTAATATGGTACTTACCAAATAGAAAACAAAAACCATTACACGACTACGAATATAATAAACTGCATTCATGTTTCATACGAGTTACTTTTTAAGTCTCACTATTTTGTGGATCTTTAGTGGAACACATTTATTTTTAACCGACTTCTGAAACTTATCAATTCCGCTGGCTCTTTATTTTTTTATGTATGTTCCTCGATTAATCTTAGACGCCTGGACCGATAAGAATGGTGTTTTGTTAGAAAAGGTGGTCCTAGGCAGGTCAGGATCTGAAGATGCGATCCTGGAGAAAACCAGGGCAATCTTCAAATCTTATTTTGAAACGATTTGTGTACTTTGAAATCGTGCATTTGCTTTCAGAAAGCAGTTCATGCGGTAATATGGAATGTGGCTTCGTGAAGTATTGATTTTAAGTCGATTAAAACTTTGTTATTAAAGTAAGCTAACACAAAATAACAACGCAATTATATTCCTGAAAATATCTCATTTTAATAAGAAAGTTACATCTAATGCTTTAAATAATAAATATCCAATTATATAGAACTTTTTGCAATCAGTAAACTTGCATCACCTGAAGAGGCAATGCAGATGTCTTAGGTATTGTATCTGGTAGCCTTTTATTACTGCTCAGCATCATTTTGTTGTAGTTGCCTTCTAATTGTTGATCCTGGTGAGATCCCTGCTTTAAATACAGTAAAGAAATAGTTATTTACGATACAAGTGCCGAAAATAGGAAATTCGCAACGAGTAGTGATAAATTAAAACACGACCGAAGGGAGTGTTTTAAATCGACACGAGTTGCGAATTACCTATTCGCACGTGTATCGTACAACGTTTTACTGTACATATGGCTCTTTAAAGTTTCGACATATGCACGAAAAGTGCTCTTTTCCGCACTAGTGCGGGAAAGTAGCACCATATGTACTGTAAACATTATTATACAATCTCTATCAGTTGAGCTGCTTAAGTATGAACAGGTAAACAACAAACCGACACAGAGTTACTTTCGCATGTATAATATATATTATAGTAGTTATGGATATATAAAGAAAACCAATGTACTAATACAAATTCGTTGCATATACAAAACTTAAATGAAACGAACTCATCTGGAGGGACCTCAGAAATGTCAAGTAATAAAATAAATAAAACTCACTATACCAACTTACCTCAAGCGGCCTCAGAAAAATTGTAGGTATCGCATCCGGCAGCAAGTGTTTTATGTTTTTAATAATAACGAAACAGTTAGTTTCGAAATGTTTCGAACATATTCTATGGTGTTTTTTCGGCGTCCAATTATTGCGCCCTACTGCGTCAATCCATTTTTTTCGAAGGTTATTATTTACCGGAAACCTGAAGTTAACAGTTAAGTTAAGACATGTAACATTAAAATATTTTGTCTAAACGCCTACATGAATAATTCATGTCGACGAAATATCGATATATACATGGTAACAACACTACCCATGTTTACGACAATTGTATTTTTACTAATAATCCCAAAAATATCAAGTTTGATCCATGTAAAAAGTACTTATCCGATAGTATCAAGCATCTGCTGTAATCCCAGACCATTATATTGCGTAATGTACATGAAATATTTGAAAAACAACCAAATGATTCTTACCGATGAAATCCGATTGTTTCTCCGGTCTTTTTTAACAATCTAGCGTAACTTCGGCAGTACGGAACTGCACAAGCCATTGTGCCACTTCATACAACTTAAATCATTAACTTATTACAGAAATATTTAGTTTTTCAACACAATATTCTTGAAATAACCAACTTTCCTCAAGATTCACAAGAGATTTGACGTTGATTTGACTTTGACAGATTGTTTAGCATTTAACACCGTGGTTAACAGTTTTTGGAGACAAGTCGCCAATAGACTCAAAATACCATACTATTCGTCTCATTCTAACTCACATCATTTGACCATAAGCAGTGACAGAGACAACTATATGAAACATTGTCTTGCTTTATACTGCGCGTCTGTATTCTTATTAGTCTGTGTGTGTCATAGAGCTCGAGTAGTTTATAAAAACATCGAATGATGTCGCTAGTATCTATATCACTCTATAGCACTAATTAAATCTTTCATAATAAAAATATTGAACAAATTATTAAGTTACTTATTAATTTATATTATTAAAAATATTTAATAAAGAAAGGAGTTCTCCTTGAACACAATCGAAAGAGATAGTAATAGTAAATCTATGTTTGTCTATGGCGCGTTAAAATGGCTGATTTCTGTGATGTCCGATTGGGGTTTTCGGGGTTTTCTAGTCTTTGTTTACTATAAAACACAATAAATGTTTAAAGTTTTTGACTCTCATGTGACGTAATAAAATGTTAATAGATGTACAAACTTTGGACTGGTGTTTGTATTCAAACAAGTGTGTGATTTGACAAAACGATTGGAACCAATCTCACCTTGTAAAAAGAAAATGGGGAACTGTTTTAGTAGTACAGGAGAAAAGGATCCTAAAACAAAGATCGACAGGGCTAATCCTCACGAAGAGGATGCCAGACCGTTCCAAACGCCCGTACCGACTCCGCCCCCGGACCCGAGGTCGACCGTGATCCAAGGACCAGACACAAGCGAGGTGGTTCCCACCCGTATTTTCGTCGCCCTTTATGACTACGACGCTAGAACTGATGAGGATTTAAGCTTTAGAAAGGGCGAGCATTTGGAAATCCTCAATGATACTCAAGGCGACTGGTGGCTAGCTAGGAGCAAGAAAACAAGACAAGAAGGATACATTCCATCGAACTATGTTGCCCGCCTGCAGTCCATAGAGGCCGAACCGTGAGTAACAGTTTCATAGCTTCACTATCTACACAATCATGAAATCATTTCAGCATCAGAACATGTACCATCAGGACAACTGTACATTCATTTGGTATTCTAATTGTATGCTAAACAGCTGTTACGATATTTACCTACAGTAATTATGAGCTCCTCAATTTTTAGGTATGAAATCAAACTTGTTTACAATGTTTACTTTCAATGTGTGTCTATTGTCTACAGTATGAAGACCTCATTGCATTAGTATGAGAAGTGAAAGCACAATTGGAATGTTCACATTATTATGTGCACTCCCTGTTAACAGAGTATGAACAAAATGCAGAAAGTTATTTAATTGTTACACAAGAATCAGACTTATTTTCTCCTGCATAACATGTAGAGTCACTACATTCAATTTTAATCTATTTTATTTATATGATGAATAGATAAGAAAATAAAAGGGTTTTAAATAGAGCAAAAGTAAAAAATAAATATAAAATAAAATAAAGGCAGAGTTGTGGCAGTCTCACAAAACAAGTTAAAGATAGAAATACAATATTCATATAAAGGTTCAGATCTCAACTATACCCCTAAACATGTGTGCACAGAAGGAAAAAAAATCGAGGCAAATTTACCTTAAATCTACAAAACTATAGAGTCCAATTTGTATGTATCTACAATAGACTGGTGAGAGACAGAGAAAAATGGAAAGGGATGGAAGAGGCCTTCTTTCGATTAGTAAATGTTTCAATCTGCCACCTTATGATGTAATTTTCGATCAAAAAAAGCAATATGACGACGAAAAAAAAAATAGTTCTTCCAGGATATGCTATGGCAACCAACTAAAATCCAGTGTTCCTAAGTAGTATCTATCACTATATTGCATTTCTGTTCTGCCACCTTGTGAGGTAGGGTTTCGTGCAACGGGAGCTCTAACCAATATTGCATCAACATAGTGCATTCAAAAAGCAATTCTAGCATCCAATATAGAAGACTCCAATTCTATTGAGAGCTTTATAAAAAATCGGTCGCAATAATTTCAACCATACTATTGCATCAATGTATAGTTGAAAAGTAGTAAGTAAGTAACAATATTGTTAAAGAAAGTTGAGCTGAGGAATATCACTATACCTATTAATTCTTTTATAGAAGATATTATTCATTGAAACATTGATTACGCTTATTTTAATTTCAAAGCTAACAGGCATTCACCTCCGGGCTTTAGTTAGTTAGTTAGTTAGTTAGTTTTACTGGGCGTTTCCGCAAGTCAACATCCAATGTGCCTATTTTGCGTGAATTGGTGGGGTAGCGCTACTCTAACCACCCCAGCTCCTCTAGAAAGTTTGTGAGTGCCTTGGTATTGCTGACTGCGTCCTTTAGTGTGTCCGGAGACCCTAGGTGTTTTTTCCTGTATACTTCTACCTACTTACAGTCCAGTAGAATATGTTTGGTTGTTTCTTCTGCTTCCATGCACGCTCTGCACATGGGGCTTCGGACCTCAGGGCTTCATTCCATTGTTATTTTCATTGTCTGGCTCAGTGCTTAAATTAGGCCTATTCCCAGTTGCTAACCCTATTGGTTCACTGCCTGGGGGTGCGGACAAAAGGGATTAGCCTATTCATTAACATAGGGTTATCCTTAGATTTACGTTGTCAGTGTATAATCCTAATATAATTAATTTCTTTTTGGATGACCATGAAACTTTGTCAGTGTGTAAGTTCTTTTATTTTTTTTGTTTTATTTAATAAGGCTCACAAAACAAGTTAAAGTCTATGTATTATCCACAAATCATGCAATATGTTCGGATATGGACTATAACATAACTCAAAATATGTGTGCACAGAAAGAATAATTTAACATAAAATACATTTTTAGAGGACAGCCGTTTTAACTATCGAATATGATGACGGTGAAACAATGGGATTGATATAATTATTGGGTGAGAATATTGAGCGTCATACAATATATTTGTAATACTGTTCTTAAATTTTGCCCTGTTATCAATAAATCTATCCAGAGAAGAATGCATCGCAACAGTGTCATTTTATAATCGATAAGATGTATTTTTTTTATACATAGCCTATAGGTAACCATCCAGAAAGTCCACTCTACACGCAGGTGAACGAATTTTTGAAATAAGCAGTTCCGGAGAGTACATATCACTTAGAAACTTACATTTTACAACGCTACAATTTTATAGAATTTTGCTCTTTGCAATATTAGTATTAATATAAGTCGAGAGGGGAGGCCTTTGCCCAGCAGTGGGACACTATAGGCTTCGGAAAAAATATTTATTAGTATAGACAACAAGGCAAATAATTTTTAAAGCTGACACAGCAAAGCAGTAATTTTATTGTATGGGCAAAACAAACACTAATTTAAGGGTTGATTATGATTATACAAATAATCATAAAGGAAACGGGACATGACACTGTTACGGGTAGTTAAAGATAAGTAATATGAGGTGAGGAATAGTACCTACTGTACATATGTAAATAAGGATAGGGAAATTTCCTGTCTGGATTGTAATTATATGAATAAGTCCAATAAAATGAAATGTTGCCAGATGGATTTGGTTTTCTTTGGAAACGGGTTTTTTGTAATTTTATCTCAGCTACCAGACCCAGCTACATAAACAGAAAATAAACCATTTCTTGGTTTTTATGACATTTTAATAACAATGAATTATGATGATATGAAAAATGAAATGAAATATTTATTTATTGACATATACAGACATTCAAAAACATATCTATGGTCCCACACTAGGCTAGGCCTGTCCCGTGGAAACCAAGACAAATACAGATTTACAGACCATGCGGCTTAGAAGGAAAACAAGACAAAGTAAAGAGAGAGAAAAAAAGTGAATTAACTTACAATTAAGTAATTATTCTAGGGTGCTTGCAAGTAGGAAAGCGAGTAAGTATATTACATAACAAATAACATTAAACTAACCTAAAATAAATAAATCACATCATCAGCCTATATACATCCCACTGCTGGGCACAGGCCTCCTCTCATGTATGAGAGGGAATGGGCAGTAGTCCCCACGCTTGCCCAGTGCGGATTGGGGACTTCACATACATCTTTGAATTTCTTCGCAGATGTATGCAGGTTTCCTCACGATGTTTTTACCTTCACCGAAAATCTAACGGTAAATATGAAATCATTATTCCGTACATAAGTTCCGAAAAACTCATTGGTACGAGCCGGGATTCGAACCCACGACCGCCGTTTGACAGCCACATGCCTGAACCACTGGGCTACCGTAGCTTATAAATAAATACACGAAGAAAATAGGTAAGAATAAAACTGATATTTCAATTCTAAAATGGGCCCTTATTGGCAAAGTACCGAGTCCGTGGGCAGCATTTCTTCGCTGAACAGCAATGCTTAACGCGTTGAGCGAGGAAGCCGTCAGCTCTCCTATCCCCGGTGACGTCAACCAACGGTTTTGCCAAATCACGCTACAGTTCATGCGAGGCCGGGCTCCACGGACCAAGCTCGGCAGCTTTTTGTCTCTCTCCGCTGCGCCGGGCTTATTTGTAGTACGGCTGAGATGGAAGCAGGTTGCGTCCCACACTAGCACCCTTCCCATCTTCCACGCAGTTAGTGTCATTCCATCCGGTCTCTTGCCGTGGTCTCGTAGCGAAGGGTGAGAGCTATTCGCAATGTCTCAAGTCCTAAAAAAGTACCCGTATTCGGCACTCAACATGCAAGCACTCAACCAGAGCCTGTTTCGGTTTCTGCGGCAGCCGGACCAGGTGCGTTTAACTCCAGAGTAATATAAAACCTCATCCCGATTGTACTAAGACATGTTTCATGAAAATCTGTTCAGCTGTTTTTGAGATATTGGACTTTGAAATGAAAATGTCGGGGGTTTCTCAACTTTTCTAAGTTGTAGTTATATTTGTAGAGTCACTTTTTTAACATATTGATAAAAGATAGGCTTGCGCGTTTTACAGCTCACAGAGTCACTAGTTTATTTTGTTTCTTTGGTTTATTCATTCCAATAATTTATTCACGCATTCCACACAGTGGCATACAGTCATAATTAATTGTAACTATTTTATTTAACCCCTGACGCGACGTTCATTATTTACAGCGCAACCTTATTTCGCCGCCCATTGACTATGCATGAGCGACATCATAGATTTTGTCACATAATTAATGATCCATTTCCTAGCTTATCCAAGAGTCTGGCGCCAGCCGTGCCAGCAGTGCCTTTATTAAATTATGGTCTATCAAATTAGTCATTAAATAATGTTATAATATATAATTGAATAAGCCTCCGGTTACGAAATACTCAGGCGTTTAACCTACTTGGCATTTCTTGTTGACATTAAGTTGACTGTTTGAGTAAACCTACTCCTTTTGGAATGATTCCAGTCAAGTCAGTTATTTAATTTATAAAATAATTCGTCTTGCCCCGTCAGACCTCGCTAAAAATACAATCACGAAAGACAAGGGAAAGTACCTACTGCTACGGAATTTAATAAAAACTTTTATTGAAATACCTACACACATATTACCTATAAAATTGTAGAACTATATACAAATGTGCAAAACAACAAAGACCAAACAAATCAATGGAAAAATATGAGGTGATTTTCATACATTTAGTAAATAGGTACCACAGACATACATAAACTCAGTCTGCATTTCTAAAAACGACAGGCCGAGGATGTTAAATAATTTTAAGTGCCACTTTTGGTTGGTGTTGGTAGTGCCCTGCCTACAAAGTTGGAGGTCCTGGGTTCGAATCCCGGTACGGGCATTTATTTGTGTGATGAAGATGAATATTTGTTCCTGGGGTCATGGGCCATGGCTGGTTTCTATGTATATACGTATTTATTTATCGATATAAGTATGTATATTGTATATCGTGGACTAGCAGGTACCCGTAGTACAAGATTTGCTTAGTTTAGAACTAGGTCGATTTGTGTTAAATTGTCACATGTTTTTTAGAGATTGTAGTTGTAGAGATGGATATTTGATAATTGATAATTTTGACCCCCGTGTGGTGTGAGGTTATAATTTCACCACCCCCTTTCTTCCCGTGGGTGTTGTTAAAATCGACAAAGGGAGTTGTGGGCGATGGGCTAGTAGCCTATCACTGCGATATCACATTTTGTCGATCTTTTCTACACACATTTTTGCTAAAAATGGCACTGGAACATAAGTTTCATGTTCTCTGCCTACCCCTTTTGGGAATAAAGGCGTGAATCTATGCACAGTCGAGTTCTCCAATATCTAAACAGACACCCTTTCAAAAATATCTACACATGTGTCTTATGTCAGTAACAATAAAGTCTCTGTATAGATATTTTTGAAAGGTTGGTATGTGTAGATATTGGAGAACTCGACTGTACCTATGTAGGTATCTAATTTTCTAACAAATTGTGACTAGAGTTGGTTAGACAGATACCCAATTCCCACAGTCGACTTACGACACGCGCGGAAAAAATAGGGGTGGTGTATAACATTGTATTCATATCGGAAAAAAATGCTAGCGACCACCGCTGCACCCATAGAATCGAAATATGCATAGGTAATTCTGGTTTTAACAGTTTTTATAATTATCATTATCCCTATACACGTACCGCTGATGGGCACAGGGAATGGGCAGTATTCGCTTTTATATGCCCATTAATAATTGATCCGTGTCTTACAACAGGTTATAGAAGTGAATGGCGAACTGAACTACATAGTTGCCTAATCGACAGCAGTCATCCTTAGGAAGCGGATTCATTTTCAGCATTGTGCAAAGCCAACAAGAGCCATGTTTCCGCCAGCCGCTTCCCTTCATGCCGTTCCATACAATTGCTACCTTGACTTTGTGCTCATTGAAATTGAATTGCGCGGATGACATGGTGATCATTAATCTAGTACAATCCTTGCAATTATGAAACTGCATAGCTGGAATATTTTATGACAGTATTGCACAACCGTTGAGTAATTAATTATGCAATACGAAGCTATTCACATATTATATTACATAGGTAAAAGTATTTATAGCGGTTGTTTTTGACATGCTCTGTACATTCGGTTACTTTTTTTGATCAACAAGCTTCCGTACGCGACATCGTCTGCGTAGACCCGGGCTAAAAACTATCCTGTATTTTAATCCAGGCTACTTTAATACTATCTTTGTGCAAAATTTCACCCAAATCGGTTAAGCCATTAAAGCGTGATTGAGTAACAAACACCCAAACCTTCGCATTTGTAATTATATGATCAATAAATTCATCTAAGGAAATTAATAACCGGTAAAAATAAACGTAAAGTTCAGGGCCGGCACTAAATAGGTATTATAGGTAATGTTTAAGTTAAGTAGAATCTAAAATAGATTTTCCTCATTTCACATTTAATGACCCAAGTCGCTTCGTTTATATCTAGCTGATTTCGCAATACCCGCATCGCTAAAGTAGGTACATTTAAACACTTTGATAAGTAGATACTACAAGCCAAATTCTATCATATTTAGGAATAAGCCGACGCGACGTGTAAATGTACTTTTGAGATACAACCAATCATTGATAGGGACGAAAAACCTTGTCAAATTTGCCCCAGACAAGCTGAGGTGTGGATATATAAAACTTGAGACAAAACACGATTTACTTTGAGATTGTCTGAATGGGATTTTCGTCACTAGGCATATTTATTTGCCTTATTCCTTCTGGAGTAATAATACATTTTGTGTCTACTCCCGTAGGTATCAAGACTCCTATCAGAAGTCGTGTAACACAACTTATCATAGTTCTTTGCCTGCACCGTGGAATAATTGTTTTTCTGAAAAAAAAACATCGTAACAATTCCACGTGATTGTAATAATATCCCTATAAATGTTTTATTTAACGATTGGTTTACCTTCGTCTCGGAAATAAAGTTTTCCATCGATATGTTTACTAATTTTTCCTCGTATTAAGCTTCTCCATGGTAGTGTGATTATTGTTTTGACTTAAGTATGTGTGTTTACGTCACACATGGCCATAATGCGAGTTTTACACGCATAGCACGCTGCGCGTACGGGAAAACTCGCATTGTGGCCAGGTGAAGACGTAAAATTTTGTACTCACCACGGGCGGTAATTCGTAAAGCCCAAAAGCGGTATCCTGCTGTTTCGGCAAAATATTGTTCGCCAAATTTCACTTCCCACAAAACTTATGGCAGTAGTTTCATTTCCCAAACGAACAAATAGCACATTTTTGTTTCGCATTTTGTTCATTTGGTCAAAATATCATTTGGCATAATTTTGCTTTGACAAATGTTATTAAGACAAAATTTTATTAAGCAAACACTTTGTTCGGGCTAATATTGTTTTCCAAACAAAACATTTGTTCAAATTTTCATTTCGCACATTAGGTACCAGGGTGGAAAAAATGGCTTGTCATAAGCGAACTCTGTTTTTGGTCGGTTAGGTTAGGGTTCACTTGTGTCCCTCAGACCAGAAATAGACACCTCGCGCAGCGGGGTGGCGTCGATTCGCTGGAGATGAAAAGGGCGAAACCGACTCGGGGCTTGCTTGCATGCATGCTGCTATTTGGATTATAATATATTGTTACCGAAGTACCTATAGTACAAAAGAACATAAACTTACCTGTAAATTATTTACTTTTGTTTTTTACAAACTACCAGCTTAGCAAGATTATGTAATCTCACTCAAATAGATTTCGTATGCACTACACAATTAGGATCTAAATCATATGCCATGCAATAATTTGGAAAAAGAATGTTATGCTAAATAATACGTTTGACCAAATGAAACTTGACTATGTACAACTTTGCCAAACAATAATTTGCGAAGTAATATTTTGCCATAGGAGATATTGCCAAGTGATATAATGCGAAACAATAATTTGACTAGTGTTTTTTTGCCAAATGATCATTTGGGAAACATTTTTTGGGAAGTGACACTTTGGGAAATGATTTTTGCCCATACAATAGAGAACCCCCAAAAGCGCATATTTATGGCCCTCACCTTCGGTTCGGGCGACAAACACCTACGATCTGGAGCATTCACGAATTCACCGTCAGGTACGTAATGTACTATTAAAATGCTAGAGGTGTTAAGTAGCTTTTATCTCTGAGTCATGGAAACGCATCAAGATCTTCGCAATAAACTTGTAAGTAGTCTTCAGATCTAGACGGCAGTCTGTTCAGCCCAAGTCAAAAGCCGACCAAAAAACAAAGTTAAGCATCCAAATTTAGTACTTTTACTCTTCTTCTAGTTCACGAGTACTTGGATTTTTATTTAATTATTTAAAGAGAATCGTCTTACACTTATTATTGAATGCGAAGGATTGTGCATTTGTTCTATCTCTGACTGACTCTTAACAGTAGCTTTAGTAACACAACCTTGACAATGGTTCATCTTTAAAAATTCAGTACTTAAAGCTTTCATCTTATTAAAGCGGCACTGTATCGTGGATAAGGTGGAAAAGGTTTTCTTTCCGCCGGGTTAGACTAGTATTCGAGCTAATTATGAATCAGGGCCACTCCAATGAAAATGAAGTACAAATTACGATGATAATAAAGTGCATCGCGTTTCGCACGCATTCCTCGCGGACTGTATAAACGGGGTCAAAGAAACACGCTTTATTGATACTCAACATTGCATTTAAACGTCAAAAGAATTGAATTAATGGACCGTTAATACTAGACACCTATAGGAGGACAAGGATTTAATTACATTGAGTCGTAATAAGCTAATAAGTCTTGGACTAGAAACGTCTATATATACAACATTTGTGGAAAAACAATATAACACTAAAATCGTTTTCATACTTCAATACACACATGAATGGCCCCAGTTAATCCTTAGCATACCATGAGAAGGCAAATAGCCAGCTCCTTGCAAAACCGGCGGGCTTGCAGTAAAGCGGTTCCTAGGCAAACACGCAAATTGTAAGACAAACATCAAAACGTGCGTTCCTATGCTTTGTATCCTCGATCTTGCCGCCTCGCTAATGCTTGACTAAAGGTTGCAAACGTAACGGGACGACGCAGGGATGAGGTAAAACTTAGCTAACGATTAGCTGTAAGGAGAATAAGAGCTTCTGACGTCTTCGATTGCGTAGTTACTTTTGATGCTGACTGTACCCACCATGGGTACCCTGTAATACGCCTGCGGAGCCGCGGGAATAAATATAACCGTTTTCCAACCCGAAGATGTATTCTCTATATTCTTGAAAGAATTTAATACCGGATAACTTGTTCCGGATTTACTCCTACATACATACAAATTTACGAAGCTACAATAGCACAGACTTTTGCTCTTTACAATAGTATAGAAATATGGTCAATCAAAATCCATGTCCGCTCAATCGCTCTATCCAACTAACATTTTGGCTACGCGGACGTTGCATTGTATGTAACGTCTTGTCAGAGTGAAGAAAAACCTGACTCTACAGAGCGTTTCTACTTACAACAAATAAAATACCCTCTAGCTAATTTATACCTATACCTTGTCAGTACTTAATTTAAGGCGAATGTGCTTTTAAGAACATGTAAGTACACTCTATACATTATGCAAAATAAAATGAGATCAGATTGCAGATCGACATTATATTGAATAGTGAACCAACCACTATTGCCTTAAGAAATTAAAGAAGCTGTCACCTTGCTTGTTGGGCGTAAAAAACACAAACCGTACGTAATCGAAATAACATCCGGTTTATATCCGTGTGGTGGTTTCAGAGGTCAATATTGTATTTGTGTTAACTATAAAAAACCTTTTCTGATAAATTGCCCGGCCACAGCCCTACTCCGTGGCTTGTTTAACGGACCCATGACTGTCTTCTTTGCGATTTGAATAAAACCATCTGGCTAACAGAGCTAACATCGTATGGATCTTAAGTATTAGAAAACACAACGAGCAGTAACGTTAACACGGCGGATAAACTAGGTACTAAGTAAATTACTGCTCTATTGTTAGCGTAATTACTTTCTCGGTTCTAGGTTACGCGAAATTTTCTCTAGCCAAGTTACTTGCGCGTATAACAGATTTGACCGTTGTACCTAAGTGACCGCAGATTTGGCCGTTGTAGCTGACCAGTGACAGGCACTCCATACTGGAAACACATTTAGTATGGCTAATATAACGATAGCTTTAATTGAACGGCAGGTATATCGCGAATAGACACTACAAGGAAAACCGTGCACAGGTTATTGTTATATATAGGCTAGACGGATTTAGCATTGACGTGACGTGCTCGAAATATTTTATAGTTCAGCTCTAATGTCCTTAGGAACACAGAAATAGTTCGAACATCATATCCGTATCCTTACAACTTAGTAATAGATATTCTTGGATCGAATCTTGAAAAAATAGAGCAGCGTCGCGTCACTATCTACCTCCTCTTACCATCGAAAAATCTAAATATCCGGTGGTTGTTTATTCGCAAAGCGACAGGAAGTATTAAATATAACTCAGCTCGGCGATGGTATATAACGCAATCGGTTTAGATCTCCGTCGAGCCAATCATAAGTCCACATGTCACTGTCATAATTCTTCATGATGTAATACTAATACCTAATAATAAATACGCATGCATCTATCACTTTAACTAACATGACGTTTAGTTATAATCAGTTTGGGTTCGCGTGGTACTTAGAGACTCACCATTTGAATTCGCGTGGTACTCATTAAGTCGATAGGCGTGGAAGTTTGTCCACGCCTAGGCAGGAAGGCAGCGATTCGGAGAAGTGCGTCCGACGTCAATTGACATACGACGCATCGGCAGTGCATTCTGATCGCTTGTTCAACGGAAACTAAAATGGTAAATTGCATTCATATATCTTTGTATTGTATACTGACAGTTTTGGTATTCAGGATGTATTTCAAAACTTTAAGGTAATGTTCTGTTTTTCAGAATTTACATAATTATGTATTCAAACAGTAAATTTATTATGTGGGCATGTACAAGGTCTGTTTACCCTCAGGTTATGCTAATAATAACTCATCATATATCTCAAATGACTGTAAACATTACTATTAAACTCTTCAAATGATTAGTTCAGTGAAGTATAAAAAAATGTGTGCATCTGCATACAACTTACTCATAAATATGTCCCATCGCAATGATGTCCGATAAAGATTTCGTTACACATTTATGAGAGCATTAAATCGATAGGTACATATTTTTGCACTTGACTGTTCACGGCACGAGAAAAGCCGTACCTGAATGCATGTCCCCTACGGAGTTTAGAAATCGAACATTAGTACGGAAGAGCCAAAGCGTTCAATTGACCCGACGGCGATGATGTGTGAGCCGGGGTGTGCCACTAACGGCTTCTAAAAACCTACATTTCCTAGTAAAGATGGCTGGCCGACATCACTGACGGAGACAGGATGCGTTTGAGTGCACCGCCCTGCTCCCGTCTCTCAGCGTTGTAAACCTACACTCGGCAGACATAAATTGTGGTTTTAAATAGATACCACGGTGGGTACTTCTGCTTAACTGCTTTTGTTTTTAAAACGGATTTGAGTCCCCAGGAAGCTCACCATACAAACATAGTTTGGTTCTAATTTTTAAACGGCAAACTGGAACAACACGATACCTTTCACAACAGGATCCGCAAAATCTAGGTCGGAACTTAGATTATGGTAGAAATTATACCTAATAAGAAGATAAAAAAGTTATGATTAATTTTTTTCTGTTTTACTGTCCGAAAACTAGTTTCCAACCTAGATATGGCGGATCCCGTTGTGTCAACAAAGTTTCATGTTATTCCTGTACGCCTTTCTATAACTAATACCTTACGTTTGTATGGAGACCCGAGTGTCCCTTGTGTCGAGCTTCCTGGGGACTCTTAAGCATGTATACAACTTCATAACAACGGTTTATTGTGTTTTCTTAATAATTTTTGAGATCGCTATTAGCGATACGACCGCCTGTTGTTGCCTATAGTATTAATGTTGTTTTGTTTATAGTTTTTTTCTCTTTGTGGTGCACAATAAAGTAAGTTATTATTATTATTTGCGTCAGGAATTCATTATCATCAGTGACATTGTTCGGTTATTATAATGATATGATGCGTTTTTCAACCGGACTATATGAATGGAATACATGTATACTTGTATAGGCAAACAAGTTGAAGCGGTCATTGACACCAGTTGCATAAGGCTCACGTTCACGTGCTAGGGCGGATGAACACGTCTCGTGGTATAAGTAGGGTTCTAGGGCCTTGGAGTTTGATTTAAGAGAGAGCAATGGCCCAGATCGCATGATATGCAATTAAGGTCATTGCAGACGGTGCTGTCGACTGTCACGGGTTTACGGATGCCCCGTCGGTATATCGTGCTAGACGAGATAAACTTTTCAAAGCGCAAAGTGTCATAAATCCGCAAAGTTTGATATTTATTGCGCTAGTTCGATAAAGTGGGAACTTACAAGCTTACTGATCGTTTTCCTGTTTATCTCTGCATTTTGTTTAATACCTTTTAAAGTGTCTATGCGGAGCGGATTGGTAGGTCTTAACACACAATTCAAAATATGAAGATCAATTTCAAAAAACACATGGTCGTGAATACATATCTAAATGTTTCGTGTTCGGTCTTTGTAAATAATACCTAACACAAGTAAGAAACATAGTATTTCCAGTCACATGCGTTATTTATATGTACCACATACGGTCTGTTAATCATGTATTTTAATGTCAATGAATAAAACTGACATTCGATTTTAACTGTTCAACTGCCGGCCTGGAAATGGGTTAACACTTGATTATGCCAGTCCGGACGCAACGAGAAGCATATAACTTATATGATATCAGTTTTTCGTATCTATATATTATTTCAATCAGTAATAAATTAAGAGCGCTCCTTAAATGTAAGTGAAACACCTGTTTCTATGCCCAAATCATGCGATGGGTGCGGCAACGATGACTTCAATGTGGACCATGCACTCTGCTGCAAAACTGGTGGCCTAGTAACACGTCGACACAATGAAATCAGAGACCCGTTTTGTGAACTATGCCAAAACGCTTGGGGAAATGTTACTAAAGAACCGATCATCACTGAAGGAGACTGTGGACTTCGTGGAGACCTCAGCTGCCGCGGCGTTTGGGATGCACAGAGGGAGGCGTTATTCGATATCCGTGTCGTAGACACCGACGCTCCTTCTTACATCTCTCGTCCGGTAGCATCCATTCTAAAATCAGCAGAAGAAGAGAAAAAGCGTGAATACAGTAACGCCTGCGAGAAGCGTCACGCAACATTTACCCCTCTCGTCACATCCGTTGACGGAGTCTTTGCTCCACAAATGTCCGCCTTTGTAAAACATCTTGGTGAAGCTATTGCCGACCGCTGGGACAGACCCCTAACTGTAATAATGGGCTGGTTAAGGTCAAAAATTATAATATCGACGGCGAAGTGCCATGAACTCCTATATACGAAAACGTAATTTTACAGTAGACGTAAGTAGTGTATATTACGTCGTCTAATTAGTCGTTCTGTAAAATTAGGTTTTCGTATATAGGAGTTCATGGCACTTCGCCGTCGATATCCATAATCCGAGCCACAAGTATGTGTATTCGCGGGACTCGGCACAGATTCAGATCTGTGAAACATTTCTTCGGCTTCAACGACGGGGCAGCTCTACCCAACATCGCCACCTAACCCCCCCTACATACAACTATCCGTTCCTTTTTTTGTATAATACTTGTTGTTAATATTTCAATTATGTGTTATTTTGATTTTGTCTTGAAATATTGGTAGTCTGTAACAATGTCTATTGAAAACTGAGCGTCGTTGCGGTGCTTTGATATACCAAATAAAATTTTATATGATATGCCGTCTGGATTAAAATATCACGGTAATGAAAACGGTTGCTATGCTATTATGGCGATAAGTTAGCGGCCCGCTCCACTCGTAGAACGCGGGAGGAGTGGTGGGATAAGATACAGTCTGTATATTCCGAAGCCCTTTTTTATAAAGGGGTGAACGAATATTTTAAATCGGATTAGTAGTTCCAGAGATTAACCCCTACATACAAACATGTACACACTCACTAATGTTGTATCTTTATTATATTAGTATATACATATTTTAAGAAGTAGATGGCTAAGACTCACAAAAAATGTACCATAACACATGGGAACTTGTAACACACGATAACATACTGGAATTGTGTAACACTGGAAATATTGTTAAAATAAATAAAATAAATATTAGCGGACAATCTTACACAAATCGACCTAGTCCCAAACTAAGCAAAGCTTGTACTATGGGATCTAGACGACGATAAACATACTTATATAGATAAATAAATACTTAAATACATAGAAAACATCCATGACTCAGGAACAAATATTCGTGCTCATCACACAAATAAATGCCCTTACCGGGATTCGAACCCAGGACCTCTTGCTTCGTAGGCAGGGTCACTACCAACTAGGCTAAAGCGGTCGTCGAAAAGATGATGCACACTAGGCAATAAAACAATGGAACCCCCAAAAAAATACAGTTTATTTATGTCAAAAACTTCAGTAACACAGCTAAAAAACATTATTTATCACTTCTTAAATATATTACGTGTGTTCCGTCTCACAACTTTATAACACACGCAACACACGTGAACAAACACTCGTGAATAACATAACCTAAAATTCATATAGCATCTTTAGTTGCAAAGCAAGTCAGTAATAAACTGCATCATTTAAGAATATTTAATGTATCTTTCAACTATCTTTACACGAAACAACTAATATATTATTACTTACCTTGCAAAATTGCTTCAAAGTCTCTAATGTTGCCATTGTGAAAAATATATATTTTGTGTTGCTATTGCTTCTACCAAAAAAGCTACTACGTAACAAGGTTTTTGTAACACACGTGAAACAGATTGAACACATTTTGTTTATCAATCATTTCTATTTGTTTTTGTTCTGGTTTTATTACACTTTATTATTAGGATAGTAGTTTTATGCAATTACATTTGGCATAACATTAAAAAACCACCATACATTGCATACACGATGAAGTAATTAAAAAAAAGGCGTGGACTCAATTTATTTTTGTATGAAACTACAATTCACCAATGTTTTGTACCAGTTTGTTTTGCTTAAATTTAACAGTATTCTCAAATTTAAATGGACTAATATTAACAGGTGAATAATGCTCAACACGGAAAATGAGTCAGATTATTTATAAAGGACTACAAAAAAAAACTTCTCTTGAAATTTGACACGTGAAAAACAGAGACGAGGTACATTTTTGTGAGCCTTAGCCAGATAAGTTACATTACGCGCGTTGGCTCAAGGTTGTCTGAGGATAGATGCAGCTCTCTTTTAGCATAAAGAAATTCGAACCGGTTTATAAGTGTTTAATGTTACATGAAATGAGGTTCAATTAATTTTTATTGGTTTTGATTTTACTGCAGTACTGAATGGATATCTCCATGCTTTTGTGAACTCAGCTTTCTTTGTTGCGCTGGCGCGTCTGCAGTAACGCATATATATATTAGATGTATACAAATACAATAAAGTTTGTATGTAGGGGATAATCTCTGCGACTCATTGATTTCAAGAATTCGTTCACCAGTATATATAATGGACCTTCGGGATAAGCGTAGGCTATGCTTTATCCCGCATCTTCACTTACCTTCTGTGTAGTACCTACGCGGGAGGAACCGCGCAAGCATCTAGTCAATTCCAGTCCATAATCCATAATACGCGTTCCCAAATCACGAAGTTCTTACGGAGGAAAGAGTACCTCCCATAAAATTATTATTTTCTGAATTTTTACATTTAATTACTATTTAAAATGTATATTCATATTGCCCCACGACGAACACCACCATTTAATTCCCATACATTCTACATTTTCGGGCTGGCCTTTTTCATTTGAGGATATAACGTGCGACAATAATGGTGCCATTGTATGGCATGTATTATAATGTATGACATATGTGTAGGTATGTAACGTACCAAGTAATGCTGTACCAACATACCCAACACATCACCTCAACGTCACAGGAAACACGCGGTTCGGTAGACCACCATTCGCATTACTAAGGACTTGTTTGCAGTAGGCAGTCGAAGCTGTGTTGCTGTTGTCTGCCAGGCCCACGTAGAAAGCTCTTGGTCTCATAAATCTCCCTCTCAATGCACTATTAATTCGCAGGAGAGATGTAATAATTTGCAGAGCCTCGTTTTTGAAGTAAAAATTTGATAATGATGAAAGAGATGATGACAACGAAAGTATGCTCGACATCGTACAGCGCCGGGTACGTGCTGGACAATTCTGGTTTGCCCAGGCAGATAGTACCTATTGAGCTACGCAATGTAGGACGTTCCATGCTGCGCTTCAAGGATTGTGTGAAACGCGACATGGTTGCATTCAACGCCGATCGCAGCACTTGCTTGTTGAACAGCAGCCGTTCATAACAATGTATTCACGAAAGTTCAACCTTCATCAACTTTTTAACCGACTCCAAAAAATGGAGGAGGTTCTCAAGTCGGCTGTATTTTTTTATTTATTATTATTATTATTATTTTCAATGTTTGTTACCTCAGAACTCCGTCATTGATGAGCCGATTCGAATTTTTTTTTGTTCGTATGTATATACTTCCAGGTAGGTCCCATTTTTTTCAAAATTCAGTTAGATGATGTGATCCATGAGGAATTGAGGGGACTCCTCAATTTTATTAGGCACGCGTGTAGTGATTTTGGTATTTTCTGTTATAACTCGTGTATTTACATCCGGAATCATAAATTTGGTGGCGAGGAATTGATGATAATACCACAGATGACTTATCGAATTCCTCAATTATGTATTCGATAAGATTCCGTTGAAATAGGAACTAATGAAGTGCCATTGGTGATGATCTTGGGGAATCGATCGAAGTCCTCAAATATTATCGGCCCACATACAGCGTTTTTTTCTATAGTAATCAACGCATTTGCTATCGGAAATCAGTTCATGTGGTAAATTGTAAAAAAATAGGAAATGTTCTCGTGGCTTGGTGGATTACTAAATTGAAGTCGGTTAAAACATTGTTTTTAAAGTAAATTATTTCGTAAATACAATGCTATTCTGTCCTGTGACTATTCTCACATGAAGCATTGCTTTTTGATATATTTCTACACGGATAACTCGGGTCCATCTCAGATGTTTTAATCGACGTCTGCCGAGTCCTAAAACTAAAACGTCAAGGTAACTGCAAAAAGTCTCTTCCGTAAACAGCGTTTGTTTGTTTATGCAGAGTCACATTTCGTAGTCATCGTCTCTCTATTAGCAAACATTCAATTTTTTCCGTCCTGTCGTTTGTGTTTCTTTTACATAAATCAGATTTTATGTAAGAACTAGACGTGCCCGCGGCTCCACCCGCGTGACTTAATTATATTAATGTATTTGTCACAATTGTATTATGTTCATGAGCCCTGCTTAGCAACGTACCGATATTGAAATAATAACAGTATACAGGTATTTTCATATACATTTATTAAAATGTCAACATGAAACTCAGTAATACACGCTGGCCCAGTGCGGGTTGGGGACATTCGTCAGGAAACCTGCATACATCCACGAAGAAATTCAAAGGTGTATGTGATGTCCCCAACCCACACTGGGCCAGCGTGGGGACTACTGCCCGTTCCCTCTTATCCATGAGAGGAGGCCTGTGCCCAGCAGTGCGACGTATATAGGCTGATTTATTCATTATTATTATTTGAAAAAATGGCTGAAGTATAGACACAAAGTTTCATAATTTTCAGCACTTAGTATAAAAATATGGTCTTATAGAGAGTTAAAGGCAAAGGCAGAATGTAGATCAGATTGGAAATTACTCCACCGACAAGAGCTAAGCTCTTAAATTTATGATGATGATGATGAGTAAATTTTTACCCAATGTGGTGTCATTATTACCCAATGTCAACAAATGGAACACATCAAAACTTTTCTCTAAAGAAGTTATTTTCTGTCCTTTTATAAAAAAAATAACCACAAAGACACCTAACCTAACCGCCACCCGAGTCGGACTTGCCATGATAAGTTTTTTTAATTAACTTCAATATAGAGCATAGGATCTATATCTCTATAGCAGGGCGTCTGTAATTTTCGTCTAAGCTCATAATATGCTCTCACTTTTCACTTAATGGATTTTCATTATGTTCAAAATACTCCTTTCCATCGCGCATTGTCCTTATTTTGGTTTTGGTCTTTACCGTGTGACTCCAGGATTCATTCTCTCAGGATCCTGGATAAGAGTGCAAGGGGCAACGTTGAACGATATGTTCCATCGTTTGGACCTCTTCACCGCATTCACACAAAGCGGAGGCCTTCCACCCACACTTGTGCAGGAAGTAGTTGCAGCGGCCGTGGCCAGTCCTTAGCCTATTTAAGCGGCACCATTGTTTCGAGGTAGGCCCGACCCTGGAAGTTGGCGAGTGGGGTCTATCGTCTCCGTACAGAGGTTAGCAGGGGTCCATTCCCGAGATACATCGCATCGTGTCATTCAGTTTGGTGACTACTTTCGCCACGTGTGCACTTCCCAACCATACTGGGGCACAGTAATCCCAACCGAAGACCTGCTGCACCTTACACCCGACGCAGCTGCAGCTTTTTTGCTAGTAGAGGCGAGCAGCGAGTAGTACCTACGATGTCGTCCGCAAACCTCAGATAGCTTAGGCTCTTGTCGTTAATTATTATGCTTTCTGGCTGCCTTACTGATGTCGTAAACACAGTCGTAAATATACAAATCAAGGTCCAGGTGAGAAAACGCCAGGTCCAACTAATTAAAGTAGAGGCAAATTCAATACACAGATTAAGTACTACTCGTAATTTACGATTTCAGTCACGTCACAGCGGCGCTACCACGAACTTCGAAAGTCGAAGTTCGTCATACATGCATCCTGGTCACTCGAATAAGGGAGTGCGATAGAGATGGAAATACCCGAACTTCGACTCTCGAAGTTCGTGGTAGCGCCGCAGTGACATGACAGATGACAGTCTGCGTTCCATTTCATTTAAAATTCTCTAACCGGAATTTCAAAGTTCAGTTTTAATCATTATTTTTTATAAACAGTATGTTTTTTTAGCCGAATCAATTGTATAACAATTATACTAAAGTGTAAATGTAGTCTCAGATATAATCCAATAACAAAATGAAGAGACCATGATGACGACGCTTCAAACTGTCAATTTTATCGAGATTTCATTACGTGATTGTAGAATAAATACGTAACGGAACCGGAAGCCTTTATGCTCTTGTTCTAAGTTAATATCCAGAGAATTGATTCGTAAATTTATATCTCGTGTTACTTGAGCTGTTTTTGAGATACGTGACGCCAAACATCGTGTTTTTTGTAAGGCGCTATCTCGCTCGTTCCTTCGTGTTTTATCCCGTTCTGATTTTCCTATTTTATATATTAGATAGAATAAAGTACAGTAAGTAATAATTTTTATGCATTTTTTTCCATTTGAGTTTGTACATGGAAATAGCATACGACACGATACGACGGAACTAACACAACAAGAGCGGTGTTATATGAGCAGATTGTCCAACAGATGACACGATCCAAGATTTCTGTATCGTGTGCCAGAGCTTCGTACCTGCACGCTTAAACAGAACTTTTATTAATTTTACAATTTATAAAGTCGATTTATAACGAGAAATGTTTATATAAATATTTTTTTCTCGTTTCTCGGAAAGTTACAAACCGGAAAAAAATAACGCTTATCCCACATACCTATGTAATTTGCCACTCGGTTCGTCAGGGGACCGAAATCGAACGTATAGGTTAGGTGAGCTACCAAACTAACGGCGACCTGTCGATGTATGGGAACATTTTTCTATTCTATTTTTTTGTCTATTAAGTATTTAGCCTGCGACGGTAAGGAGCTAATCGCCCAATGAGTGTCGTCTTCTAAAAAGCGTGTTTGTCTGTGGCTTTGACAATTTAATATATACATAGGAATCGGCCTTTGTGCGGAAATGCTCTATCTCGGCTCGTGCACACGTTTTTAAACCAAGAGCACACGGTTGCCTGATGGATGTCCAATGTTTGTGTTCACTAAGTTGCTGGAATGAGAAGAACGGTAGAGCTAATTAGCATTCAAAAGGAGGTAATTCTGACCAAGACAGTTATATACGTGAAGGGTTAATTGCCCCATGAACCGAGTGAGGAAAATTCACATTACAACCCAGACGCGATTAACAGGCGCCAGCGCCGCCCCTGATGTATTAGTCCGCGTCACGGATGTGTTGCGGTTAATATTGAAGCCGGCCTCTCATATTTGCTATACGTAGTAATCATTTTACATCTGATAAAAAATGCATAATTTGTTTACAACTACAAGTAAGAAGTACTAATGTGATTATTACCCAGAGTTCACGTTGACTCTATGTCTAAGCTTACAGATGGGAGCTAATATCCTTGACAAAACTCCTGTGTCATGAATCAATTCATCATCAGTGAAGACATTGATTAAACAATCAAACAAAACTTTTTGCCATTGTCGTTAGAAAAACTGGTGGCAATCTGGTGACTTTACAATAGGTATTTCCGAATACACGAACACACCGTTTATTTGTCATCCCCAAATTACGTTAACTTGTAGGCATGAAAAATTACCTCCACTTTCTCGTACGATCCCAGTGGCGCCGGCGTCTATGTAAAGCCTACGATTATTTTTAGATTAGAAATGGCTCAACCGCTTTACGTAATTGCACTAGTAGCATGCGCAGCTAGTTCCAGAGAGTATGCTTCTAAATATAGTCACAGAAGTGGTGTGCAATTATACCTTATTATCGCATGTTTCCACTGGAAGGCTGCCGCTGCCGCCTCTTGCCCACAGTTATTACTTGTTGCAGTTTCTTTAGAAAGTATCCTGATGTGACGAAACTGAAACGTGCATGCTGGGCAGATTACAGAATGGCCTGCAGAGCTGTTTCTTTCGACTTTGATGACGGAGTTATGTCGCGTGCGTGCCTCAAGTAACTCCCGGCTATAGCCCAACACTGCCGTTAATTAACATGTACTGTTAACTAGGCCAGAAAACTGTTTGCAATTTTAAATGCACCATGTTTGCAATATTTTGCAAGCAGTGTTGAAAACTTCTTCAATTTTGTAAACCATTTTCCTAGCTATCGGTATCATGGAAGCGCTATCGTGAATTTCGGTCCGGCTTGGCCGAGGCTAGCGACTTCAGGAGGTTGCGGCACTGAGAAAAGTAATTCTTACCTCTCGATGTCTTCAGTCGCTTGTACAATATAGCATGAGGATATCTGACAGTATCTACAACACGATTATAAAACATTTTCCGAATAAGTACGTACCCGAGGTAGTCTTTGAATTGTTTAAAAACATAAACTCCCGCGTTGTAATGCCACGGTCGATATTGTTCGCTTCGACAAAGACCGTGAACCGTATAGGCCTGAGCCTGACACACATTGTAACTGGTACGTACAGACACTGCGAGATGGCACTTTCAATAATTAACACTGCAATTCTCTCCCACGCATGATCAATTTTGACTGCAATGAGTTTAGGGTCTCGCGGTGATAGACCGCGTAACGTATTCATTCAAACACATAGCTATAATAAGTGTAAGTACTTCCTCCATTATGTTCATGTCATGTGTAGACTGTCAAGTGCATTAATTACATCTGTAATTAATCATTAATTACAGATAAGCCTGGATAAAGAAAATCGTTCTTTCGCCGCGATTTACCTCTGTTATTGAAACCGACCGTATTTATTACTTCTGTTTTTTAATGAGCAGCATAAAGTATGCAGTGCCTTGCTTCTTCTACGAGTATCATCATTCCTAATCTCTGAATCCGTAACGAATAATATAGGAAACGTAATGATATATCCCTTTTGTTTTGTCATTAAAAAAACCCCGAAGTACAGGAAAAACCCTTGTTGACTAGTACAACTCGCACTTGGCCGGCTCATATTTTTAAGAATACTTTCTCTTATTCACAATTTGTATATATGTTTTGCATTGGTCTAACAATCTTAAATGCGCCTGTCATTCAAGCCGAGACATTTTCACTGTCTTCTAATATGTCATGATGTTGCTAATCTTAATTACCAATTTAAATTAAATAGAATGTAACAGCATTGAGCCACAGAGTCATATCTGTAATATAATTTTAGTTGGCCACGCAAAAATAACGGGCAAAAAATCGCCGTCAATTAGCGTTCTGAAGCAGATCCTGGTACTGCCAGGTGCTAGGGTGATGTAAAAGGCTTTCAGCGTGTCGCCCGCTCGTGAATTTCCGTTGGCCCAGATATTATCCGGTGATTAGAAACGTCGACGGACAGCGAAAATAATATTTTTTGCCACTGTTGATCGCTCCATTACCGAATGGAGTGTCTAGCGTGCGAGATGCGACAAGCGATCGAGTGAGAGTTTGCAACTTGTCACCGAAACTGGTATGTATGCCCGTTCACGCGAATGTAATTATTGCCTAGAGAGTACGTGATACGTCCGGTCCAGCCTGTCAGCAAAAGTGTAAGTGAGGTCGTTCATTAAACCCTACACGACGTAAACATCAAACTTCTCGCTGATAAATATATGTAAATGTACTTGCGTTCGTCATCGGATAATTATGAAATGTGTTGCGAATACTTACGTCGCTATCGCTACAGTGAAATGAGATGGCTGATCATATAAACGTGTCGTAAGTTTGCGGTATGCGGTAAAGTTATTTTCGAATGGATTTACATGCAAGTTTTTGTTCATTTATAATTCAGTTTTCTCTATCAGTCGATTGCAGCATTAATGCCAACGCCGAATGAAGCAGGGCTAATTAAATATTGCAATAAATGTTTTAAATTCACTATGGTATTACATATTAACATTTATAGTACAATATGTACGCAATTCTTTATTAAGAAAATATTTTTATCACACAAGGACAACAATAGTTCATGGCTTTCGTCATATTTAACAAATAGGAAACAATATGTAGAAATAGAGCATTCCGACTTACAGACTGGTACGAAATCTCGAGTCGGTGGTAATCTGGCATTAAAGCCGTCACATCTTCAATTCCACAGGGGAGTGTAATCGGGTGCCTTTTATTCCTAATCTATATTAACGACCTACCAAAATCCTTTCAAGAACATTCCATATTATTTGCCGATGACATATCAATTCTGACCTCATGCCAAATACAGCACACATCAACGAGAAAATAAATAGTATCCTTAGTAATGTCACAAACTGGATGCGAGACCACCACCTTGAAGTAAATTACCAAAAAACAAAGCTAATGACCTTCCATCCGTATCAGAAAGATCCACTCACTATAAACTTCAGCCACGATTCCATAACATTAGAAACTGTCGATACATTTACCCTGCTCGGAATAGTTATAGACAAACACATCCTGGAAATCACACATCAAACACATTAGAACTAAACTCTCCAAATTCACATATGCACTTCGAGAAATAAAAAAAACAACCGACTTCCAAACTGCTCTGGCAACATACTATGCTTACGGCTTCTCCTGCCTCAGCTACGGAGTAATCCTCTGGGGCACCAGTACCGATGCTCCCTTTGTCTTCACGTTGCAAAAAAAACTTATCCGCATACTTGTAAATATACAACAAACAGATAGTTGCAAGCCTCACTTCATTAAACATAAAATACTTACCCTACCCTGCTTATACATTCTAGAGATATGTAAGTTCGTTCGCAAACACTCCGAATTTTACACTAAAAGAGAAGATACGCCGTTAGCGTACGGCGTAAGATTTAGATCAAGGCTAGTGCAACCGACTTCCCGATTAAAAATGCATTCATCTGGTCCGCTATCCATGCCAGTAAAACTATACAATAAACTACCGGAATACATAAAAAAAGAAAATAAAGATAATATCTTTATAAATAAACTAAAACACGTATTGCAAAAAAATGCTTATTATTCTATTAATGAATACCTAGACGACAAACTCTAAACAATACGTTACTACTGCTAACCATATCTATACACTATTATTGTACACATTAAGTAGATAAAAATAACTTTAATAATTTAAAATTAAATAATAAGGTAATACATAAATACAAATATAAACAACACACACAACGATACACTAATACATATACAACAACGTAACAAAAAAAATATGCCTAGTTCTGTAAACTTTATATAGATCTATACTGTTTTATGTTAAGTATAAATATATTTAGTTGTAAGTTAAACATTGCGATGCCCTCACAGGGTTCATGTTTGAGACTTACTGTAACACATGTCAACTATGTACTCTACTGTGACAACATGATTGCAATAAATACTTGAATACAATAATAAATAAATAAATACATACAATAATTTAATTGTAAAATTGTAAATCAATAATAATGTGTAAAACAAAATAAAACTTTCACAGATGCTAAATGAACTGTAATTATACATACATACACACATGCATACAAACACGCCTTTAACCCTAAAAGCGGTAGGCAGAGCATATTAAACTTGTGTCCAGTGCCACTTTTAGCATAAATGTGGGTATAAAAGATCGACAAAGTTAGTAGACTCTTACGACACCCACGGTAAGAAAGGGGATGGTGATAGTCTTACCCGACAACACACGGCCAAAAGCCGATAGCATAGTTTATCCAAACTCCAAATACCATTTGCGCTAAACTAAAATCTTGACTTAGTAAACGAATAATGATTTCATTTGTAGATATATAGCAAACTTTAGCTTCTGCTCGCGACTCCGTCCGCGTGGAACTCGTTTATATCGCAGCTCCATACAAACTTTTACCTCCCCATTTCACCCGCTTAGGGGATGACTTCGGGGATAAAAACTATCCTATGTCACTCTCCATCCCTTCAACTATTTCCACTAAAAAAATCACGTCAGTTGACAATATTTCAAAATATGTAATGACGCCTAAATAGAAAACCATTTCGGTAATTATGTTATCTGAACGTAATAAAGTAGTTTTCTGTGTTTTTTTCCTGCTCGCTTTTAAGAAAATCGCGAAAACGTATAAAAGTGGTTTTCACCGTGTGTGACGTCAGTATTATGGCTGCCATATGAAAGGTGTCCAAACTGCCATACAGAGTCGTAGTATTGTCGTCATAATTTACTTACAACCTTTTGGAATTCGCTACTTTTAAATTTGATAGTTATGAATGAAAATTACAACTAAGGGAGAAATAAAAAAACACGTGTCGCTTAAAAAAACATTTTCTAGCGAACTAAATCATAAAATGGCCTACATGAAAATATGAAATGTTGTCAATTCGTCGCTCCGTTTTGCCGTGAAAGACGGACAAACAAACACACACAAACACATACACTTTCCCATTTATAATATTAGTATGGATAGGTTAAGTTAGTATTATATCCTGCTAAAATAAAAATAAACCTTCAGAAGAAAAAGCATGACAATTGCATTTAGAATTGCGGAATTGTATAGGTTTTAATATACAAATACCTATTTCTCAATTATCTCGACCTTTTTGTTTCCTTTAAACGGTGAACTCTAAATAAGGGCTGCCACAATAGATCACTTGCTGTTGGTGGTCGAAGCGGCATTTTAAAGCCCAAAATCAACAATAATATAAAAAAACCTATATTTATTTATTTAATCGTATGGCGATCTCAGTAAAGCATCCGAGCGAGTTGGTCTAAGAATGAACATGGATAAGACGAAGATCATGTCAAATGCCCATGTAGTACCAACTCCCATTACAATCGGACACTTTACGCTCGAAGTTGTAGACGATTATGTATACCTAGGACAGACGATACAGTTAGGTAGGTCCAACTTCGAGAAAGAGGTCAATCGTCGAATCCGACTCGGCTGGGCAGCGTTCGGGAAGCTACGGCAAATCTTTTCGTCCAAACTTCCGCAGTGTCTCAAGACGAAAGTCCAGTCCAGTTTGACCAGTGTGTGTTGCCAGTGATGACATATGGCACTGAAACGTGGTCGCTTACTATGGGCCTCATAAGAAGCCTCAAAGTCACCCAAAGGGCAATGGAGAGGGCCATGTTGGGAGTTTCTCTGCGTGATCGCATCAGAAATGAGGCTATTAATCCGCAGCAGAACCAAGGTAACCGATATAGCCCTCCGGATCGCTAAACTTAAGTGGCAGTTGGCGGGGCACATAGCACGTAGAACCGATGGCCGTTGGGGTGGAAAGGTTCTCGAGTGGCGACCACGTACCGGAAGGCGCAGTGTGGGTAGGCCCCCGACAATGTGGACTGATGACCTGGTAAAGGTTGCGGGAGTCCGCTGGATGCGGGTGGCGCGGGATCGGTCACTTTGGCACTCTTTGGGGGAGGCCTATGTCCAGCATTGGACGTCTTTCGGCTGATATGATGATGATGATGGCGATCTGTAGGATAGGCGAATATCCATGTGATAATTTAAACATTAAAAAAAAAACTAAGTATAAAACCTATAGCTTACTGCGTACGGAAACTTATCCGATCTCATAATTTTCTTTCTGGGTGGGTGGGTTCCGAAATCCAAAAAAGTTTTTATCAGGTTTTTTTTATATAATAACTAGCTGCCAGGCCCTGCTTCGCACGAATTACCCGTTTTCCCGTAGGAATGAAGCATTTTCCCCGGTGAAAAGTCGCATGTAACTCAAGGTGAACGTAGCTTGCCAATGGTGAAAGAATTTTTGAAATCGGCACAGTAGGTTTGGAGTTTATTCGTTACAAACATACACACACACAAAAATACAAAACTAGCCTCTTTATAACAGTAGTATAGATTTGATTTTAATATTCAGGTTATTAAGGGAGTGCTGCGACTGCTTACTAAATATCAGTAGCTCTCAGTCAGTCAGTAGTATTTATATAACAAGTAACAATATCAATATTGTCTGTTTATAAATGTATTATAACAAGATCGGAGCGCCGCAGAGGCTGGCGCGTGTCGTTTACCGCCGTGCGACGAGCTAGGTCGTTCGTCGACCCGCCGCGACCGCAGAAACAATTGTTAAACACCTCCATTATCCAAACGGCTGGCTTATTCGTGACATTCCTTAGTAATCATTTTGAAATGTAGGTTAAGGCTCTTCTTTCATGAAATCTCCTGAGCCTTAATGGTCGGTATTCTATTGTCATGACATGACAATCCTTTGCCTTATTAAAAGTGAGCGACATTTCTCATAGATCATACTACTATATCCTCAGAAACATTTTTGCAGCCCTTCTAATTGAATGCAATGCTATTGAAACGGTGAAAATTATTTATTTGGCTGTGGTTTTCCCAATATCTAATAATCTTTCGCGTTGCTCCGGTGAAGGCCTTGTTACATCAACAAAAGCCAACGTTACGTATGCTAAAGGATGAATGATTGGAATGTCCAGTCACCCTGACAAAATTCATGCATTTTTTCGTTTTAAAGCTTGTAAGGCCGATCTCAGGACTTACTCAGGCGCCGACCAGTCGCCAGTCGCGACACAACTTTCTACGTTTGCGTCTAGAACGGTCTTAAACCGTAATCTGCAGATTGACGCACATAATATTACGACACATGCGAATTAAAACGATAACCGCCTAATGCATGTGGATCATTAAAATTGCTGACCGTGAAATCAGTAACATTAGTAAACGACTTAAGTAATCTTAATGCTACTACATTGGATCCGCCAAATTCATTAATAATAATCTTGGAATCGCTTCTATTAAGTTATTAATACGATTAATTTTTTTTAAGTCTTTAGATTGAATTGATTTCCTGTCTAGCTAGAAATAATTTGCCCTTTCCAGTAGTTCTATGTTAGGTAGCTCTCATATCGACGGAACTGGTCGCAGACTATATTATATTACCTTTTCATTATAATCATTATCGACAGGAACTTAGCTGTAACAGGCGTCTACTCTGTCAGATGATTTTACATGTAGCATTACTTTTTGTTAATCCTGTCGAAAGGAACAACATGAGCAAGTTTTGTAATTTTTACTGTGGTTATCTATCCAAGCCTCATCATGAAAGCCTTAACTAGTCGTTAGCCATTCCGCGAAACCTGCTCAACATTCTAATGTGTTCACTGACATATTGAACCAACCGGGGACCCTTACCTGGCTAAAAATAGATGGAGGGAACCGTAGAGTTCTTGGAAAAGGGAAGTAATTTTAAATTGGAACCATAATACGTAAAGGATGTCGAGTTCTTATTTCAAAGGACAACTCAATTTATCGGGTTTTATGAAACTCACGGTGTTTGTTCTACCCGAGCAGCAGCCGTGATAAACATTATTAAATACATGAAATTCAACGGTACTTATTTTGAGTATATTATTTATTTATTTGTTTGGCGATAATTCAGAAACATACAAATGAATAACTATACAGGACAAATGAGTAACTATACAGGGTGTACAATCTAAAAGCATTCAAACACCCACTAAGAATCTTTTTATTGGAAAATAGTTTTTACTGTGTTAATGACTTTATGAAAATATTGACGATCTTTTTTGGGATGCCTTATTTTAGTAAAAATCAACATGTACATATTGACGTTGTATTATATAATTTTTAATTTAAATATTTATTCAACTTTTCATTTTTATGTGACGATCATAATATCAAGTCGTGTAAATTGACCAAGGGTAATTTATATTGTATTTTTATATTAGGTACGAAATAAAGCAATCTAATCTAATGGGTCAGTATGGAGAAGTCGGAAACTTTGAGAGATAGCGAGATCTGTTCTTAGGAACCATGACGTCGATTTTAGATTTAATAATAATTACATTCAAACTTTTTTATTAACTCTCATACATAACCGGGAATCGAACCTGGTCAATATTTTAGTAACCGCGATAACTAAAATAACGCGTGATAACTAAAGTAATATCGCGGTTACTAAAATATTGACCAGGTTCTATTCCCGGTTATGTATGAGAGTTAATAAAAAAGTTTGAATGTAATTATTATTAAATCTATCGACGTCATGGTTCCTAAGAACAGATCTCGCTATCTCTCATAATTTCCGACTTCTCCATACTGACCCATTTGGATTGTACACCCGGTAAAGGTAGAATATACTTAGACACACATATTTAAAGAGATGTTTCCCTAAACATTAGTCTAATGTCACTAATAACATAGAACGTGAACCCCACTGAACATTACATTGAGTTTATGTATTAGTTTTGTATTACCTACTGCAGGGCAGGAAAATCGACTGCTTTGAATGTGTGTACCTTTACTTTCCGCATCGTCACAACATTTACGGAATTTTATCATGTATGCCTTACGCGCACACACGACTTCTTTGCGCTCCTGCGCAAAAATGTCACATATTTTATAAATAGAGTGAGGGGAAGCCCAAAATTCTCATGCAGGTTGTCGCAGGTAGGCTGGATAGTTTTAACGAGCTACACAGCACTATGCACGCTGTGAGAGTGCCTCGATAGTCATAATAATTTATAACACTAACATTAGTTGTTAAGATGATTTGTTTGCTAACAAACTAGGTTAGGTTAGTTAGGTATCTTTAGGTGCCCGGAGGGCAAACAGCCCAGAAATAGGAGCCTCGCGAACTCCGTCGACATAAGGCTATAAAAAAGTAAAGTTACAAATTCCGTCAAAAAAATAAGCTATTGAAAAATTAATATAGTGGTAAAATGTGCGAATGGTATAAATCGCCACTTGGAAAAAATGTTTTCCGGAAAATACAGTATGTACACATACTCATCTAAGAAAATCTAAGCCCTGCTGAAACGAAGCGCAGCCCACCAGCGCAGCGTTTCGTTGATGTCTTTTGTTCTATAACCAAGGTGACGTTCTATTGGTCAAATTCATTATAGTTTTCTAAACAGGGACTTCCACAGACAAAAGTGAGTTATTATAGTTTGGTGTAGGAAGTCTTAATTAAAACATTATAGTCGACGAGATTAAAAAAGTTTTCTCGGAACTGAAAAGGTCACTCATATTGCTTCTATATTCGCACTCGGTGTTTAGTTATGTGATTACCTACATTGGTCGCAGTTCTTACCTTCGTTTGGAAAAGGGAGACTAGTTTTCTCCATAAAGCTTACTTAGTCATACATAACACTTACTAAACCTTTCCTGAGTTAAACGTGGCACTATAATTAAGCTCGGCATGTAATTCCGCACTAAGCTTGCTATTAATACGTCGTTTAAAAAAAATCTGCGTGCGCGGCGCCGTCTCCTGGCGCCAACGCTGCGTCGCTGACCGCTTCCCTTCCAAGAACTGCTGCCACCGATATCAAACACACGACAATTAATCTTGCGCACACGACAGTTATATACGCTCAAGTCTCAAAAAATATATATATACGATTTTCAATCCTATTCCCCAGGCATAAGTTCGAAGCCGTAGGTACATGTTATTCGACGTGACTGTACAGTTGCCATCACATACATCGCGCGACTGAGTGTCCCTTGTCACACTCGCACCGTGCAAATTAGAACGAGGACGGTAGATCCTTCTCGACTCGCGTCGCGGCGCGGCTTCAGTTGTGCTAGCCCTCCTGCAAAGGTGGTGCTCGCTCACATCTGAAGGAGACTTTACTGTGAAGCTTGTTCAGATATTTTTAATTTTTTGCACTTTTGTTGTGATGTATGTGATGGTGCTTGTACATTGCTTTTACGTTAAAGGCTTTCGATCGACAAATTTTTGGGCATGTGAAGTATAGACGATACCTTCGTTAGTTTAAAATGTTGCCGTTGATAGCGAATGCTCGTAACGAAGTAATTTGTTTACTGTTTCAATTTTTGAAGTTATGTCTCATTGAATTGTTTATTTACCCTTACGCAAAACCCACACGCAAAATAGGCGCAGATATGACGTCGAGTTGCGGAAACCCAGCCCGCGTACACCTACATAACCCCTACGCAAAAGAGGGATTGTTATATAAGTTTGAAGTGTCTGTCTGTAGCATCGGCATCATAGCTCCTAAAACGAATGGACCAATTTTCATACGATTTTTTTTGTCAGAAAGCTGACTTGGCCGAGATGGTACAAACGAAAACCATCTCGACAAAGCCGACTTGGTCGAGATGATTTGTAGCTACGTTTCAACGAAATCGGTTCAGCCAGTTTTGAGATTTGAAATGAAAATGTTATTATATATTCTGGAACAAATTGACGTGACGTGTACATTAACTACATAATACTTAGATGCAGCGCACTGGCGTACCTAGAGTTTTATTAACACACTTACATCTAAAAAAAGTACCGTACCTATGTAAATTGTAAACAATTGTATGCATGATAACTTAGCTACCTTAAAAAAAAAATGAGAAAAGTTTTTTTGCCGCCTGTACTTTCAGACGGTTTTAATGAGCCATACACGACAGGTTTATCATGTGTAAATGAGGAGTTCGTATAAGAATATCGTATAGCCGCCTTCTGTCTCCATCGTCTGAGCTTGATTGTACCGTAATATTGCATTGTCTCCAAACATACATAATTGTGGCCAATTTCAAACTCGAATACCAGCACGAAGGGGTGACAAATGGATTGCTGTTCTTTAAACGGACAACTTTCATCCATATCCATACTAATATTATAAATGGGAAAGTGTATGTGTGTGTTTGTTTGTTTGTCTTTCACGGCATAACGGAGCAACGACTTGACGTGATTTTTAAGTGGAGATAGTTGAAAGGATGGAGAGTGACATAGGATAGTCTTTATCCCCGAAATCATCCCCTAAGGGCGTAAAAGTGTATCGAGCTGCGATATAAAAGAGTTCCACACGGACGGAGTCGCGGGCAGAAGCTAGTATTTACATAAATGCGACAATAGCAAGTTAATATAAAGCTTGTAATAAAGCACGCACAATCACAGCTAATTGTGCAAGTAAAACATTGTCATTATTAATCACCCTTGTCCGAGACAAATGAGCGAAAGTTAAATAAATGAAACATGCAGCAGAACCAGTTCTGTTGAATAAAATTCGAACAATAAGAAAGAAAAATTCGACTGCGTTTTTAAAAGCTGGCTTATCATTTATTACGTATCCGAGCCGGGTAACGTTTTACGAAAAACGTTTGTGACAATTTGACGGAGGGATATTAATATTATCACCTCAGCTGGATTCTTTAATATAATGTTAAGTGGATTGTCAGTAATATCACCGTTTATGTGAATATTACTTTATTAACGATCCATAATCTCAGCCTACGAACGCAAATTTTACTTTGTAGTATTTCAATTAAACGTTTAGCTAAAGTAGAAATTAAATAAGTACCTTTGCGAAAGTTATGATGTTATCTCAATCCAGCACAGCCACGCTCATGCTATTTAATCCAAATTACTCTGAATGTCTGATTAGTGAACAGGGACGCATTCTAAATCTAAACCAGTATTAACCCCATTATTATCCGAAACTATGAATCACAAATATTGATTCTTCTTCCCTTTACGTGAGATATATTTGTAATGATTTTCTCCGTGAGCTCTATTATAAAATTTAAATCCTAACAACACATATCGGTAAAAACTTAATTAAAAAAAATCGTATATCACATCAATACTCCTTACGTATATTTACTTAAGCAATTGATATTTTTCCTGTAACCGCCTTCACCAAATTCCCATACCGAAAGTAATTCCTCGAACTGAGGCGAGAGTTATTATGCCAGTTAGCTTAGCAGAGGTCAGCATTCGCGTCATCGCGTCTTGCAGCGTTCAATATGAACTTGAAATGATGTTTTTGATAAGTGTTGCGGCTGTTACACGGTGACATATATTTTTATTTGTTTGCAAGCAAAATGAGCAGTGTTAAGCGAGGATGTGCGATATAGGCGTTATAAGTGAAGTGCAATTGGTCCCGCTAGTTTACGTGGTGCACATTTGTAGTGTTAAAACCCAGAAATTAGTTGTTTTTTTGTTACGGAACAAAAATTGCGTGTTGACAAAATTACATGAGGGTAAATCCAAACCGCAATGCGCTGTACCGCGAATAAACACCAGCAGGGACTATTTAACTGATGGGTATTTTGAACAACTTCGGTAGCGCCAGTTTGGTCACGGGGTAACTACGTCGGTTTCAGCTGTGACGGCTGTGTCGAATCGTATCAGAAACTCTTTGTGTTTTTTTTTCTGTTTTTTTTTTATTGGTATTTATTATTATCGTTTTTATTTTGTTGACATATTTTGTTTCATGTTTGCACGCATTGTTCATACAACCTTTTTAGGGTTCCGTACCCAAAGGTTTACATAATACAACATTGTATGGGAGCCCCTCTTAAGTATTTATTTTATTTTGTTTCTAGTAATTGTTGTTATAGCGGCAACAGAAATACTGTGTCTAGCTATCGCGGTTCTTGAGATCAGCCTGGTGACAGACAGTTTGTTGTATGACTTGTTTTTTTTGCCATTTTTATAGATAACTAGCTTCTGCCCGCGACTCCGTCCGCGTGGAACTCGTTTATATCGCAGCTCCATACAAACTTTCACTCATCATTTCACCCCCTTAGGGGATGATTTCGGGGATAAAAACTGCTATGTCTATGTCCTTCCCGGGACTCAAACTATCTCTATACCAAGTTTCACCTAAATCGGTTCATCGGTTTAATGAATGAATGAATGAATGAAAACATTTATTTCAAGTAACACCGGACTCATACAAAAAATTTTAGTAACATATTACTTAAGATTAGATTATACAATATATGCACTGCTGGAAACATGCATTTCGCAACAGTGCCTCATGTACGGACAATCTAGCCTGTCCGCTATCAACCGCAGGATGGGGTTGGGGCTGGCCCGCGCCCGGCGCACCAGGGATGTGCAGCGCTTGCGCATAGTTGCATAGAAACAGTCTACACGCGCTTCTGCGAACATCCCTGATGCGCTACAGAAGCGGGGCAGCCCCACCATCACCCGGAACGCGTTATTATATTGGACCCGGAGGGCTCCGTAGGCCCGTTGCGTGTAATACCTCCATAAGCCGCACGTGTACAGGGAAGTACAATATGCTTTGAACAGAGTTATTTTAACCTCCCTCGTACACCGCGCGAACTTACGGGAAATCATATTGGCCCTCACTGACAGAGCCCTCCGTTCCCTTTCTATATCCATATTGTCTTTTAAGTCAGCCGTGACAATATGACCTAGGTATTTGAAGCTCGTCACCCTCTCTAGTGGAGCACCATTTAGGTAAATGGGAGGCACTTCATATACTTTGTTATTGCTAGGCTCAAACACCATAAACTGACTTTTGGCTACATTATATCTTAACCCGTGTTCAAGTGCGTAATTCTCACATACGAGAAGTAACCATGTCGTCTGCGTAGCTAATATTATTTACACATAATGAGTCAATATGACAGCCTACATGCATTTTACTCAGCGCGTCCAGAAGTCCATCCATGTACAGATTAAAGAGTGTGGGCGAGGTCAGCCCCCCCTGCCTTACTCCACACTCCAACCTGTACGGATCCGAGAGAGTACCCGCCCATCTAACGCCATTGACCTGGCCTCCATACCAGTACCTGAGTATTCGTACTGTTTCAGTAGGTAGTTGTATGGCTTCCAGCTTCTTCCACAATACATCGTAGGAAACCAGGTCAAAAGCCTTAGATAGATCCAAGAAACCGGCGTAAACCGGAGTCTTCCTATCTATATAGTATTTGACAGCATGCTTAAGACACAGTATTGCGCTCTCAGTAGATAAACCGGGTCGAAACCCAAACTGATTGTGACTTAGTCGCACATATTTGTTTAACTGTGAATTAAGCATACTGTCAAACACTTTCGCTATGATAGTCGCGAGGGAAATAGGCCTGTAATTGCTGGCGTCTGCTAGGTCTCCAGTTCTATTCTTTACCACCGGTATAACAATTGTTCTCATCAAGTCTACGGGCAAATAACAATGCCTAACACACAGGGTATAGAACATTGCTAACACTCTTGACATATGCGGACCCGCATACTGAAGATGCTCAATGCTGAGCCCATCGTGCCCTGGAGACGTACCTCGGGAAATCGAGCGAATAGCCTTGGCTACATCCCCAGCAGTGAAACCAGGTTCAACCGGTTGCGAGATGGGCTCAGCATTGTTCACCTCCTGCCTCGATGCCCCCAATGGAGATTTAACTACGAAGTGCTCGTTAAAATGGTTAGCAATATCCTGCAAATTACTTTTGCCGCCTACGCTAACGGGACAGGCAGATCGCAACTTCGTATTATTCGTAGCCTTCCAAAAAGACCGGAAATCTTTATTAGAGTGATGTGACGCTATGATATCCATTTTGATTTGAAGTTGGTGATCTTGACACCATTTAAGGCGAGATTTGAAGATCTTTCGCGTTTCACACATCTCATTAAACAAGTTTCCATGTGGTGGCTTACCATAAAGCATCCATTCCTGAAACTTCAGTCTGGCGGTCTCATGGACATCTTTGACGTGCTTATTCCACCCGACTAACTGGTTTCTAGGCTTATGTTTTCTGCTTTTACTACTAGCAATAGCTGCCGCACGCAGAACAGAGACAATATTTATATATAATCGATTTATTACTAGTCTATGGCTATTATCACTACAGTACTGATCAGCGCAAAGTCTAAACTCGGCTGGAAAGTCGATGGACTTTAGTCCTTTTCGACATTCCTCACTATAGTGGGCTACCTGCTCCGCCCCCTTCTCCCCGATTTGTTGATTAGTTTGTTGTTTAGGTACGCTAGGTAGACTTATTGCTCTAGGTGTAACTAAAATGAGATCACATTCAAGTACGAGGGGAAAATGGTCGGACCATGTAACATCGTATTTGACATACACATTGCGCACCGATGACAACACAGATTGAGTTATGAGGCAATGATCCAACCATCGCTTGCAGTGATGCACTTCGCTTATAAACGTATATGTCCCAGAATCAGTACCCAATTTGAATACGTCGATGCAACACCATTCCTGTTCATTGCAGTGGTTAATAAGTTCATTATAAAAAAGTTCATTGGGATGAGCGTTGAAATCTCCCAGTATATAGACCGATTCTATGCCGTATTCGTCAACAATGGCACTCACCTCTCCAAGGCAGTCCGTAAAGTCCGGTAGGTTGTCCGCACTATTTGTTGGCATGTATACGCTCATGACTATGATAGGACGAGCATCCATCACTATTTTTATCGCACACACACGCGGATTATTGCAAGGCACCATCGAAACATCATAAAAAACCGCACTTCTCCATAGTAGGGCGACGCCACCATACGGTCGCCCGCGCAGCATACCTACTGATGTATCCATTGCCGATGTCCCAGTCGCACTGAATTTCGTGTTAATAGTATTTAAAAATGGAATATCTTCGGGAGCCAACCAAGTCTCTTGTAGGGCAATAATATCACATGTTTGACATAATTCTCTCACACTGTCAACACAGCGCTTAATGTACACAATGACATGATTTTTACAATTAAACGTGGCAAGTGTAAGCGTGACAAGATAACAGACAGATACATATCCATACTTTAATAATATTATAAATGCGAAAGTGTGCCAGTCTGTCTGTCGACATCGACACGCTCTTGGCTGGTTTTTTAAATATATCGTCTGATATGATTTGTTAGTGTTATCTATTTTCTCTCCTTATTTTATGATTTAATGATAATTATTATTTTACTGATTTGATTACGTAATTCGGCTTTTTAAAGTTTTAGGTCATTTAGTTTTTGTATGCTTTCTTGTTTTGTGTTCCTTTTTAAATGTTGGTATTATGTTTATTATTTATTCTGTGAATGCGTGACATATTTGACGAGTGCGTTATTGTATTTTTACTTATTGTCTTACTAGGGCTGCGATCCCAGGTCTGGTTCGTACTCTTACTAGGTACAACGGATTTCACTGGCAATACAGAGGGGAAATACTGCCAGTATATAAGGGACATTTGCGCCAGGTACTTTAGGTACTTATCGGGCCTTGAATTCAATACCAATATAATTTAATATAATAATTTGTACACTATCTCCAATTAAAAAATCACGTCAATTCGTCGCTCCGTTTTGCCGTGAAAGACGGACAAACAAACAAACACACATACACCTTCCCATTTATAATATTAGTATGGATTAAACGAAGTTTGTTGCGGATACTCGCTCTGTGCTCATTTTTTACGAAACCTGCGCTGTGGATATTTAACTTTTTGGATGGTTTCTAGTTGATAATAATAGCAATATGGATTTAGCAATGAACTGAAGAAAGAAATAAGTATTAGAAAGGAGTCTCGTCGTAAAATCAAGATTTCTTCGTATCCTATGGTGATTGGGACATGTTGGGTCGGACGCATGATCCTTTAATACTAGGTGTGACTTCCTGAACCGGAATCATTTGTTCATATATATTATGCTCTAATGTCTAAAGAATAGAGACGTGTTCAAATATTTGTGAGCACTTTGGCCGCTCTGATATAGCCGTCAGATGATGGCGACTGTAACTTAAACTGTAATTATACTTAGATTATGTTCATTTGAAAGTAATGTTCCCTTGTGTCAAATGATCACCAAAAGCTGTTCAGACTTCGAAGAATAACAACACAATTGTCCGTTTCCTGAGAAAGAAAGCGGAAATTGAAGAGCACGAATACAAAGAATGCAACGTGCAACAAAATAATTGAAGAATGTACGTCAAGCCAAGGTTGACCTACACATAAAGAGTAATTAACGCTTGATGAGTCTGTCCCACATACGGGTGCCGCATCGCAACCCGCGCCGGCGCCGAGCCTAACTGTTTGGTGGCATTTGTGCATATCGATGATTTAGGCAGGCTACGTGCATATAGCTTAGCTTTTTAGAAACAATTGTTTTTTTAGACTATTCATAGCTTAGGCAAATTAGAAAACTAACTCTCGCCAATTGCAACACAGATGGAAAAAAAGCCTTTATCAAGTGAACCAAATCAGTGTTTGGTGTATTCGATTATATATGTCTAGAAATACGTATGAATGTGTATTGTATATGGTCATAATATGTAGTAATTATTAAAGTCACAATCCTGTAAATAGCAATTTTGTAAAGTAAAATGGTGTAATATTTATTGACGCAGGGGGAGAGGTTCCTCGTCGTTCAACGGTACGTCATGAAAAGTCTCACGCTACTTTACGTATCGTTTTGCTTAACAATCGATTGTACCAGTGTAATGTGTTGCAAAATAAACAAAAATACTTTATGGGAGCTACTGGCTCCGGATTCGCAGGTTATCAATAAATAGTTTAGTTTAATTCCCAAAAACACGTGGAGAATACATGTATAATCATATTACGTACCGCGTTCGTAGTTCAGCGGACCTGGTAGATAAATGTAGGAGACTCCTGCCCGACTTAAATACTTAAATAGACAAATGTGTTTTTGTATATCACGAAAGGTTTCGTTTAGAGAACGGAATATGAACATCTCGATTATTCTAAATGTAGACCAACGGAGAAACCTGTTGACATTCAATGTAGTATTTATATGTTAAGGATGCTTGAACAAGGTTTTTTTAATCGTTATACAAAGCGGTGTAATTCGAAACTAAAAACCTGCGTTTCCAGACCAGATAACTGTAAGGCAGTCTCTTCCGGGCCAACTAAGAAATCAGTATTTTTGCTCAAATTTCTAATTAATAAATTTCTTTGGAATCTGTACGAAACGTAAACTAATAAATGTGATGAATGGTTATATATACTTCTTAACGAAACAACTTATTTTTATTAAATATTTTTGTTTCGTGTTAATTTAACGTGTAAGTTACCACGACCAAATTACCTTATAAGTTACTGAACTGTGTCAGAGTCAGAACTTGGCCGCTCAAATCGTATGGTGCTCGTGCTATCTGCTTGACAAGCTTGCGTGATGGACCGCCCTGACACGAATAGGGATCGGACAAAGCATCCTAACTGTATCCGACAAGATGAAATAGGATCGGATAAATCAGACATTAATTCTTCAACTCGTACTATACATATTCTATAATCAAATCCAGAGAAACAAATTATTATTTAAATTATCGCGTCTTAATTCCGGGTAATGAGTATATAATGACTATAAAAGACCGCGAGTACAAGACTTTTTACTCATTCTGTTGCGCCTTACATCATCATGTTATTTTACTTTGACTATAAATGCCTCAGTGGTATTCCAGCACTGCGATAACGTAATATTAAAAATCAGGAACATTTGCATTTTAAATGAAGTCACTCGGAAAACGATAATTTCGAGTAGATATTTGCTCGCCTTTTCTCAATACATGCACGCCGATACCGTACCCGAATGTAGACCAAATAGACCGTTACATAATTCATCTGGGGAGTGCATTGGATGAGAAGATTGAGAAGGTAAGGTGTTGATGTATGATCCGAAGAGCAGGCGTGGTGCGGCTGGCGGGGTAAGCCGCGGGGGCTGCGGTGCGCGTGCGACTCTCACCGCTTATCTCTCGCGACCTCCGCCGGACGCGCACGCTCGCCGCGCGCCTTACCGCCTCGAAACCGCGCCGCGATCGCGTTATGCCGCCCTACGGACTAACTTAAATATTTGGCTGCTTGTATTTGTTTTGTTCTCGAAGTTTAGGACGCAGTCCGGAAATGCGCTAGTTATTAAAACTTTATAAAGTGCCTTTGTCTTCTTTGATAGAACAGTTAAAATTCAAAGTAAAATATTTATGCAAATTTATAAGCGTAAATTTGATATACGGACACGATGGTGTCAGAAGGGCCATTGCCCGTGGTGTGGTGTGTACGGGATAATCAACTTGTGCCTCACCAAGTATCGGGTGTAAAATTACAAGGAGCCGTTACGGGCGCTCATATTGCTGCCGTCACAGACTTTTTGCGTATGGTGGCCGGGACTCCTATAATTTTACCCCACACAGCGGTACCGGAAGATTTAGACAATAATATAAATCAAGAGAAAGAAAATTCTACGCGCAGAAGAAAAATGTCTATGCAAGTGGAAGTACCTTGCGTTTTTCTTTCTGAAAGTGCCCTTCAAAAGGCAAAAGGTCGCAGTAAATCTTTAGAAGAAAAGATAGTGCCGTCTGATCAGAATGTCACACCAATCAAAAGATATTTAGAACTCGACATGAAGTCCTCATTTTTTAGTTCTACTTGCAATATGTTAGAGTTCAAAGATAGTAATCAAGACGGCGAGAAAGAATGTTTTAAATCATCATATCATCTGCGGGAACCAAAACATGAAAACCCCCAAAGAATAACGAGAATAATTGACTTAGACGACTTTAACACCACCACAATAGAATCTGAAACAGAAAAAGAAACACAAACACAAAGAATTACAAGAATTATTGAATTTGAGAATGATGCGTTAAGTTCGCCGGTATGTACTGATGTGGACAATGAAAGTTTACAGAGAATAACTAGAATTATCCGATTGGATGAGGACCATTCATTCTCCGCAATAACAAATCAAGGCGATATGGACAAAGAAAATTTTCAAAGAGTGACTAGAATTATTGAACTAGAGAAAGATAGCACTTTTCCAAGTATGGCTCGAATTATAGAGATGGAAAATGAAATTTCAAATGAAAGAAGAATTTCCTTAACAAATGAACGGGAAACTGGTGGTGGACCTCTTGAAGAGTGCTGTGAAGAAGTAGTGGTAAGGTCTAAGCCGTCCTTAACTAGAGGTACCCCTAGGTTTAGTGTTGACTCTTCGTGCTCCGAAAACTCTTATGTCAACATTGAATGTGTTAAGAGTTTGTCGGATGTTAAACGAGAAGATAGTGTTAGTGCAGATCTATCGCCAGTTTTCAAGCCTGTCCGCTCGAGATTTCCCCGAAAGAAAACCTCCGTATGTTCAATTGGCTCTTCGGACTGCGACGATGAGGTGGACGTGATATTTAAATCGAAACCTAAATCTAGTCAGTGGGTGAGTTTAGACTGGATTCCTCCTACACCCAAAGAAGAGCCCGTGATATCGCACGACTGTGATAAAAATGACTTCATATCAAAATGGATAGCGGAACAGAATGGACAAGAACCTGGAATTATCACAGATGAAAGAAGAAAAAGTCTTCCTCCAAAATCAAATGAGATTTATCTCCAAAATATGAGAAGGTTCAGCGATGGATTGCAAATGTGTAAAGAAGATGCAGCCAGTGATTCGCCCGCTACCGTGAAGTCCAAATGGCACGATATTGTCAAACGTCATCTCCAGTTACTCAAAAGTGATAAGGGGTTCAGAAGACAACGGGGCAGTTGGATGCGAACCGCGCGACGGTTATCCTCTACACATATTAATCAGAAGGACTCGCTTCCACCCGACACATACATGAAACTAAATGCTATGTCGTAAGTATATGTTTTATATTGCCACATATTGCATAAATACTAACCTATTTTACCACCAACCTGAACAATCGTATTACCATTTCAAGATGTGAAGAAAAGACTTGCAACAGTAAACTAAGACGCGTTTAAAACATTGGTAATTATTAAAATTATAACGTTCGACCCTCTCTGCCCGACGTCTCGCCCGTAGCCCAAGAAAGGGCATGGTATTGACATACGAGGTTGTTTAAACCGATCGCTGCATACGTACCTAAGCAACAGGCTCATTCATCTAGTTATACTTACCAACGGGTAACCCGTTCAGCGAGAGGAACTGGTTACCACCTGACGATCGATGGCAGCACAAGACTTTGTGCTAATCAGTTCCCAATAACTAATGGCGGCGGACGCTGTAACTCCATAGGTTTATGCATGCACATTATTCATATTTCGTTTGCTGGCTGATATGCCGTGGGAAGCGGCCGTTTTCAACTTACCGTTATCACGATGATCTATTCTTACAAATTGATCTGCGGTCATCTTAAAAGATAGTACGCATATCGACTAGCGACGTGAAGAGTTTTGTTGAGTTCACTGATAAGACATCGATTGAGCCATGTTACGAGAGCAGGCCTGAGGCACGCGCTTCCGCGAGGCCGTCAGATTAGAATGCAGGGAGCTCGCGCCCAAGGCTACAGCAACGCGGCCGGTCGGTGCACCGCGCCGCGCCGGCCGTCTTCCTCCTCTGCTTCACTCGAAGCCGGCGCAGGAAGTGAGCCACGAAGCGAAGGTGACGCCCAAACTGCCGACTGATCGGAAGCGTTTGTGATTTGAATTTTTGTGGCTTCTTTTGTTTGCGATCTTTATAACACTTCCTGCGTCGCCTGTCTGCATAATTATTACTTCGATGGATATCTCGGTCAAACTTTTTAAATATGAGAAGTAAAGGCTGGTTTTTGCGAAACTGTATTGATGTAATCGCGTTTTTACTAATTTAACCTTCGTGCATTTGCAAACAGATCAAAACAGACTTACTAAATCTTCAGTATAGCTTTTTGTTATTTACGTTTCCGTTTCCAGTACATGCACATAACAAGTGTCGCTTATGTAATACTGTTTAATACCTACTATTCAAATATGAGTCAGCGTGTTAGAGATTCAAATTGTATATATTAAACATCTTAACCGGTTAAAGTGTGCTGGATATATCCGAAGGGCCATTGAATGTTTAGATATCGTATCATGAAACCGGAAAAGTGAGAACTTAATGATCCGAAGTTATATGGTGCTCGTAGTAGGAATGTCAGTTTCCATAAGATAATGGTGTTAAAAGAGAAAAACCAACTTGTGTCTATTTAGTGGCGCTACTTTTTAACTATGGATGTCCTACTTCTAATGCTAATCGCTTTTCACTAAATACGTTGTAGTTGCAACACAACTATGTTAAAAAACATCTAAGTTTTTGTAAAACAAAAACGTCCTATAATCGTCTAAAGAATATCATGAGATTTATAGGATAAGCTGATGTTTTAACGCTAGAGAGCGCCGGAAATAGGTCTAATGAAGCAAGTTGAACGGATGTGCTACCGTCGGTTTCACTGATCAGTGATCAGCCTTGGGGGATGCCCTACTTATAATCTATATTTTTCTACCTTCACATCCTTTATTACACATAATAAGTAACAATACGTGTCTGTCTAAGTCTGTAGGCAATTTAAAGCTTATCCCTAAATCCTAACTTTGCTAATGGGCCTACAAAATACACAGAGAATTTTGTGTATAAGGCCACCATTCTGAAAACACAAGTGTTTGGTCGACGTTCATCAACACGGCTATTGTTCTAAATGGAAAAACAAACGCAGTCACATCAATTATGTTTCATGGTTTCCTGCTCTTTTTACTAAACTTTAAAAATTGCTTGTCTGATTCCCACATTTTTTTATATATCATGTCATTTGACTTGTCCAGTTGCATTAACTACATTGCCCCGAATACATTTATATAGACCACTTACGTATGCCATCGACTGAAAGAATGAAATTACGTAATACTTGTACATATTTCGACAAAATCAGAAATTATAGTGAGTTTTCTATTCTTGAAATGGAAAATATCACTTTAACTAATGAACAATTTAATACGATCGCTCGAATTTAGCTGACGTAGTTTTCTTAGATAAGAATAATCTAATTGTAGATCAGTATCGCCGTCTGTTATCAATTATTAATTGGATGTCAACAAATAACATCGCCTCGATTCGTTCGTTATTTCTCATACACTAAACACAATTTCTGGTGTTACTCCAACTTACCGTACTTACAATTTTTATTTTTGCAAATAATTGTAACGTAATATATATACGTCAAGCTCAAAAAAGTTAAGTGATGGTGTGTAATTCGTGTGATTTTTACTTATTAAATAACGGTTAAATTCACAGTACAGTAAACGAAATTGTAAGCTTCGTAATGTATGCCAAGCCTATACGGGTGGTTCGTGTCTGCTGCAAATCATGCCCGCGGACTCAACCTTCGAAACTGAAAAGGAACGCATATGGAACGAAAAGTACGTAGCCGCAGTTTATCCTTCGTAAAATCTGTAAAATTGGTCAAAACGTGGTCGTTTATATCTCGGCAATATGTACAATTTTAAGTACCTACACTTTTACAGATTTTTGTATGCAAATGCAGATACAGAAACGAAAACATGTTTTATATAAAAAAAAATACTCTCGCGATCTTCAGGGTAAAGCAGGTCATAGGCTAGATATTTGATCAGTTATGCTCATACATTAATATGTTTATCTACGCACATATCAGTGCTCTAAAATGCGTTCAGAAACCGTAGGAAATGACCAGCATTACTACAACCGATTTTACTATGAGAACTTTCTTGTCTGTGGTAGTAGGTAAAATCTGTACTGTAATGTCATTACAGTACAGATTTTTGATAAATTTGTATCGTTATGAGTTTAAATTTGGAACAGCTGTCAAAACTCAAGTGGGTCTCTATTCTAGTATCCATAGATATTAAAACAGTTATTGATACGAAAAGTCAATTCAGTACGTTTTTTAATACAAACCGCACGACATTTGATCTCGAGTGATATGAGTATAGGGACTTCATTCGTTTGTCTATGATTTAAAAAAAACCATTCGCCATGACGGATGATCGAATTGCCGCCATTGCTGTTGTCATTCTATTGTTGGTTTTTTGCTGTTACTTACTACTACTTATGATATGTGTGTAGATAAAGTAGTGAATGCAACTGTACATAATTAGGCCTTAAAACACTCGTGTGATCCTATTATGAAACTCGCTGACACTCGTTTTATAAAACCACACTCATGTTTTAAGGCCTCTCATTATGGATCAGTCGCATAAACTACTATTATCTACGCACATATCATAAATGCTCTAAAATGCGTTCAGAAACCGTAGGATATGACCAGCATTACTACAACCGATTTTACTATGAGAACCTTCTTGTCTGTGGTAGTAGGTAAAATCTGTACTGTAATGTTACTACAGTACAGATTTTTGTAACGTTATGAGTTTAAATTTGGAACGTAAAAACGTAGCTGTCAAAACTCAAGTGGGTCTCTATGCTAGTATCCATTGATATTAAAACAGTTATCGATACGAAACGTCAATTCAGTACGTTTTTTAATACAAACCGCACAACATTTGATCTCGAGTTATACGAGTATAGTGACTTCATTCGTTTGTCTATGATTTAAAAAAAAAACCATTTGTTATGACGGATGATCGAATTGCCGCCATTGCTGTTGTCATTTTATTGTTGGTTTTTTGCTGTTACTTACTACTACCTACTTATGATATGTGTGTAGATAAAGTAGTGTATGCAACTGTACATAATTAGGCCTTAAAACACTCGTGTGATCCTATTCGTTCTCGTGTGAGCACGAAAATTTGTTCCTGAGTCATGGATGTTTTCTATGTATTTAAGTATTTATTTATCTATAGTATTTATTTTATCGTCGTCTAGTACCCATAGTACAAGCTTTGCTTAATTTGGGACTAGGTCGATTTGTGTAAGATTGTCCCCAAATATATAATATATATATATATAGATAATAAAACCACACTCATATTTTAAGGCCTCTCATTATGGATCAGTCGCATAAACTACTATTATGACTGTCTCATATTCAATTATGTACATCGTTTTCTTATATAATTATTATAATGTATGTAGGTACTTATATTTTATTTTTTTAAGTTTAGTTTTTTATATATGTATTTATTTAATAAACATAGGTAATATAGAAACTTAATTATTAACATAGTCTCACAAAACTGTCGGGACAGTTTGTCTGTGTGATCATTTTATGGTACAGAGTTAACTAATTTGTTCAGTAAATGTTACATTCAGCTATGCCTTGTTATCTTGAAAGGAAGTGTTTGGAATGTTAATAGTAAACGAAAATAATCACAAATGCTGCCTAATAGCATCAATTACTTCTGGTTCACTTTCACTAAGCGAACGCAATGATTTAGGTTCCGTCTCGTGACGTCCATGCTCTGCAGTGGCAAATTCTTTTTTATTTTAATCTTTACGACAAACTTTCTTATGCGATTACATTATTGATCATAATGTTTATAAATACGCTGTGTTACACGCCTTATGTAATATGTGATTCGGACGATTTGCTATGCTTACAGGTTATATTGTCAAATATTAGACATTGGCTAACATTAAGTACTGGAAAATCGTTTGGCGAAGCATGCCAATGAAAGAACCCCATGGTGTATACATTATTAACAGCGCATTTGTAACAATACGATAATAACTCATCCACATGTGGCTTTATATAATGCTCGACATATTACATATCACGACTATTTAAATACTTTTCTAATTATTTCTTTGTCTAAAGACACGTGTCACTAAATCGATGAAAATGCATTGTTCTTATCATTCGTGAAGGCGAGGTCGTATTGCGAAAGAACAATACAACAGGTTTTATGATTTGTTTTAACTTTTTATGAGTAAGAGCCGCCTCCTGCGGCGGCGCCGCGCAGCTCCGATAATAATTGCGCTTGCGGATGTTTTCATACAGGAACCCTTTTCTACCATTGTATCGATAACACTAGCTCGATATTCACCGCTATCGAACAATATTTTGACAATAATGATGTTGCTCCTTGGCTCGTGCCGTGGTAGGTGAGGCTTGGGCGTAAAGGTAAATAACACACGTTTGTATTAGCAATAACTGATTAAAGTGATTAAATTATTCTAGGTTCAAACCTAAGCTATGTTTTCATACAAATCGGCCACACTAATCACTGTGTCATTTGTATGAAAACATACCTTAGCTTAAGGTCTGACGAAAATAGATCTGGAACCTCATCTGATAAGAGTGTAAAAACAAGAACACATTTACGGCATGTATTGGTTGGAAACGAACGGGTACGTACGTGTTTTCTATGAAGTGCCCTTGAGGTCAATTGACTGGAAAAATATTCAATGAAGATCCACATTTGAACGTAGATTAATTCTAATCATTAGTCTCATTGTTTTCGCAGTGGGTCCTAACAGTTTTGCGTGTCGCATCATCTGCCCGTAAAGGGACAACAGGAGGCAGTAATATTTTACGACTCCATTGTGTAGTTCACTAATAGCATTAGTTTATAGTGCAGGATTGCCAAATGTTTCTTCTTGATCGCAGTTTCCTTTTGCAGAAAAGTGTGAACGTACGACTATGTTTTCGGATCTTATTGCGTGTTTCTTTAGCGGAAAAAGTAAATAATTTAATATGTCGTGAAGTTTTTCCTCTTGATATACTCAATTTATACATTTTATAAATCTAAGCTTATCGATTTATCGTGCATTATTTCCTTACCTACAAACTCAAATTTAATTTCACCTTTCTGAGTGTCTAATCAAATCGTGTGAGTCACATTTAACCAACTTCCCGGAGGTCCAGTCGAGATGTTGTATGCGACTTGAAGTCGGGTGACCTAGCAATATTATGGCACCATTGAGCTGATCGCACACCGCCGTGTTAGGGCTCGATCAAAAAGCACAGGATTAGTGGAAATCTGTGTACCCTGCAAAAAATAATGTTGTCAGTAAAATCTAGTCTCAATAATGGATTTCTCTGTAAGAAACTAGTTCGCCGTTTGTTTTGCAGGTCAGTATCGTAAAGGTGTATTATAGGTTCTCTTACACTGGCAAATATTTAACCAATTATTGCCCGTCAACAGTACCGTACAGTATCATCACGCGATAAGTGACAAGATAGGAGCGTCGTCTCGTTCTATCGAACGGCGTCAGCCAGTGACAGACGCTCTATCCTGCGACTAATACTGTGTGACCATGATACGGGGTCAGGTGTCCTTCCCTAGCCTGCATGATGTAAGAGTGAAACAACAGATTGGCTGGCAATAATATTTCTAAAAATTGCCCGTGTAAGCAGCACCTTTTGGGTGAGGAATATTAAAACCAAATCGTAAGCAAAATGCTTATGAATAGAAATCTGTAAGTAGGTTACTCTTACATATATAATTTTAAAATTTTAGAAACTTCACAAGCCTACTTTTGTTTTTGTTAAATGCCTACTACGTGACTATGTGTTATAGTCATATTTGTTTAACGTATTAGTCCTTATTCCAAATTCAGGTTATGTCGCAATTCTTACGAAGTTATCGATTCCAGTTATAAAACCTTTTCTGAATTTTATGACAACCTTTAACCTTTTTTATTATATTTCTGGTAATTTACAAAACATATTTATATAACTTTGATTTATCAAATTACATTTGAATGCAGTGAATTGTAGGGGGTTGCATGGGCGTTGCCGAGGCTTTAAGAATGTATAAGTCAACTCATTTCTTGAATAACCCGATACTGTAGTCCCTTGGGAAAAGCTCGGCATCTAATTTCATTATTTCTCTAAATGATCTTTGAGAATAAAATTAATCCACTTTAGATACAATTTCATTCAGTTCTAATCGGACAAGATTATGTTTATGTTTGTTTAAACTAGTTGTACCAAAAGGAGTAATCCTTGTTGCCTTGTCGTGGTAACGGGCTGAACCAATACATTGGCTGTGCGAAAACACCGTTTGTCTTATTATGTTCAATGGGGTTTTTAGCTCGGACACGTACCTACTCGGTCATAGTTACCGATTTTTATTTCATACTCCAATGTTTGCATTTAACCAACTTATCCACAAGCCTCGGTAGAAGCCACCTGATCATTTACTTTGTTGCTTTTGTTTAGTTCCTATTACTCGCTATTAAGGACAGTTTACAATATAATTTTACGACATGACTCAGTACAAATAGTAGCTTTTGACGCTGGATAAAAAGTATTTTTCTCACGTTTAAGTGCATGTGGAGATGGCGATTGGATGTGTAATTACTGGATGCTACTGAACGAAGTAATGGCACGCACTGACCATTATCTCCTGTTAATTGCACATTGCCAGGGTGCACGTGTAAGACAGTGTGCTCTGAACATTTAATAATTTTAATTGATCCATTCAATCCTACAAAGTAATAAGGATTCATATTCAAAGCATTTGTAACTACGTCACTTAGTGGCATTTATCCCCATTTTCCATATTTTTTTATGAATGGTAACGAGATGATTATTGGTCGTACATACATATATTTCAAAAGGGTACTAAAACACACTTAAATATCAATATCCTTAAACCTACTTCAACAACAAGAAGTTTATTGCACATTTCCTCAGAGGAAACGGCACGAATTGCGCCACACATTCCTCTCTAAATAAATCCGTACACGGTATTAAAACATTGTAACGATCTTTATGCGAAAATAAACCTTACTTTAGTGTGTTCTAAAAAGATCTCAGATGTAGACTTGAGAACCCACGTTGCAGACTGGACCCTATAATTAGATTAGCCAGCGAGCTGCCTGGAGCGACCAGGACTGGCTAAGCGAAAAAATAGTGCGTCCATCGGCATGCTGGGTTTGTTGACCGCGCCCGCCGCTAACTTGTATCTATTACATACATGTTTTGTAAAATGTTAGCGAAAGTCGAGAATTAATTCACCTTTGTTGGCGCCAGTTATCGTCGCAGGTCAAAGGGCCCGATGACACCGGTTATCTAACTATAGAACCAGTTGGCTAAAAATATGTTGAGCGTGGGCGTCCGCTTTTGTAACGTTACTTTTAAATTGTATATTATTGATTCCAGCTTCTAATTGGCAAAGTATTGGCTCAAAATTGCGTCGGCGTATACTTTTAAACTTTCAGAAGTAATATATTTTTAATTCAAGTGTTAGATCCCAAGCCCACCTAATCCTAATCCTAGGTTGGGTGTTGATGAACTTTTGACTCTAACACTTAAGGTTATATCGAGCAGTCTAGGTTATTGCTCTCCTGGCTTATTAAATACGTAATTGTGTACCTGTACTGTAGTTGTATAGGCTAACAAAAACTTGGTGACCATATTTTTCAACATTATTTTATATCATGAAGTTTTAGCATGCATCCTTGTATGTTTAGAAATTTGTGAAGCAGTACTGGACAAACGTATATATTTCACACACAAAACTGTTACTTTACGAAGGTTGGCACTTTTACTCGCCTTTTCTTAAAGTCTAGACAATGAAACCAGTCGTGTTTGCACAATGCTATTTGAACTTTCGAAAATCTGCAATTGAAACAGAAGAATAAATACAGCGACAAAATTATTGTGTGTTAGACAAGCTATGTTTAAACTAAGCCTTGTTTGGTTTAAACACGTTGTTAATATGTACCAAATATTTATGAATAATTTTCTATCATTCTTTTGGATATTTTTATTTATTTCATGTGAGTAAATCTCGAGTCTTTGGTAGAAGTACGTTAAGTAGAACGAAAATTACAACAATATCTGATATTCACATGAATGGGTTTAACCGAAGAAAGTTGATTTAGATGAGTTCATATGTATCGTATGTAGGTGACAATAGTATAATGCGTACGCATCTGGGGGCACGGCAGTGCCCCCGCCAAGTCGAGCACGAAGCAAACACTGCCGTACCATCCTTTACTGGAACCATTTTGCCGCATTTTCAGGCCCCAATTTGAGAACCTCTGGATACGACCAGAACGCAGAAATTTTCGTCATCCAGTAAGCTATAATCACATAATTAAAATCCAAAATTTCAAGTCTCTAGGTCATTTAGTTCCGAAGTTAAGCGAAAGCAAAGTTTCGCATTTATGACACTCACTCATGATCATAAAAATATAACTAGTACTTCCCATAAACTCAGAGAGCTGAAATTTGGTCCAGAGTTAGGGTTTAATGGCCACATAAAGGGAAAATTATAAAAACTATGAAAAAAAATAAAAAACTATTAGAGATATCTCTATTCTAAAAAGAAAAAAACTGTGTCAAAGAAGGAAATCTAATAAAATAAATCAATAAGCCCACGTTTCTACAAAAAGAAGTGAAATCCCATCAAAAATATTCTGTAAAAAACAAGTCTCGATGGAGCTGTTTGTTTATCTCTAAAAAGAGATAGTTTGTAGTGCCAAGTCTCAGGCATTCTTATTATTCTTTATTTGCTAACTAAATAAAATTCTGCAACTTGGCAATTACACAACTTTATTGCATTTAGAATAATAAGAATGCCTGAGACTTGGCACTACAAAATAGTCAAAATATCTCTTTTTAGAGATAAACAAGCAGCTCCATCGAGACGTGGCTAGTTTTTTACAGAATGTTTTTGATGGGATTATACTGTCACAATCATATTCATGATCTGGTAACGCATAGAATTTTCTAAAATTTAACACAATGGACGTGTTAAAAAAACTTTCATTAAATTCCAAATAAATCAGTTCCAATTCAATAAGTGAAATCTCAGATATTCAAGCTGTGACAAAAGTATGAAACCGGTCAAAAATAATTACGAAGTCAGTTAGCACACGATATAATAGCATTTTAGAAACCGCTTAGTATTTGTATCATGTCATTATTCCGATAACGATTTCTCTCGCGACAAGGAGGCCAAGGTCGATACATCTGTCTGGTTCGGTGTCCGCTCCGTAAATATTTGCTGACTGTCATCTCGCGCCTCCACTTCCACATATTCAAATGCATTCAAAACAAACTCTACCCGTCTTACTAAACGTTGACTTGTAATTCAGCTACTCAAATGGATGTATTGAGACTATTGAGTTTTCGTTAGAAATTTCGTTTTAGTTTTCCAGTCATTAATTCATTTTTATAACATGTACCGTAAATGTAAATAAAAGGTGACAGAATGGAATTATCATTCCGTTAATTAACAATAAATTACCGATATTCTGCCTTGCTCCGCCCAAACGCCCATTGAAATTATCTTTACAAGTTCCCTTTATTTATATCACGTGTCCAATCCAATTCTGTATGCCTGTCTTTCACAGAAGGGCCTTCAATTGTGTCAGCTAGTGACTGTCCTAAGGTCCTAAGGATGCCCTTAACGCGTGACGAGGCCTCCTCTGAGGTATTTATAGGCACAGGTCAGTGTGCCCTTTTTACTATACCATTTTATAGTTGTTGCGACATTGATTGTAAATATATTTTATTTACACCCGTTAAATACAAAGTATCACGGCGTTCGATCGTTTTCGCTCTAAGTTACCTATTAATCCATTAAGTAACGACTGTATTTATTACCCTATTACCTGCACGGGGAACAGAAAATTCCACCCCGTCCGTTACCCGGTTTGCTTTCGGCAAAGATGTTTTAAAATTCACAATTTTATTACTGATAATATATCAGTTAATACCTAAAGTAATTAGAAATATTCCGGATTTAGTGTCTAATGATAAGCATCACGCCGTTTTCTTAATTAAAACCCAGAGATCCATCCTCGTTTGTGAAGCGGAATAAACCAGCGGACAATGGTGGGTAATCAATGTCCGCCGTAGATAGTTATCGGCACGAAGCCTGCGCCGGCGCCGATCTCTATCGAACTTAATTGCATGATGATCTGAACCTTAAACTCCTGAAAATAATTTATGATCGTTATTTCGATAGTATTGTTACACTAAATCAATATGCGTTATTTTCGCCACTGGTTTTTAGGGTTCCGTAGACAAATGGCAAATCTGGTCTGTCTGTCTGTCCGTCCGTTTGTCACAGGCATTTTACTCGAAAATTAATATAGGGTGTATTTGAATAAAATTTTGAGTATAGGTGTATTTTGTTAGCCGCTACATTATTTTGTAATTAAATTACTAAAAAAAATTTTTTTTAGGGGTGCGCCCATACATTAAACTGAAAGTCAAAAAAAAATTTAGTAGCAAGCCCACGTGTGGCACATCAGTCGATAGGCCTTTCAAAATAAATATAAGGTTTCTCAGCAATTTTTTTGATTAAGTGAATATATAGAGTCGGAGATAATCGCCCCGAAAGTCACTAAAATTGGGGACCCAATTTTAGTGACCCTCTAATTTTTGAACCGTGTATTTTAAAATATGAAAAAAATCATGGACATAAGGCTTATTAAATTCTTTCAGAAAAAAATGTTTTGAACAAGATCGGTTCAAAGGTTTTCGAGATATTTCTAAAAAACTGCCTTACTTAAAGAAAAGGACGTGAGCGCCATAAGATTTCAGTAACGATACGACCTTTTTAATAGGCACGGAACCCTTGTTGTGCGTGGTCCGACACGCACTTGGCCGTTTTTTTATTAATACTTAAAGGTCTGACAAAATGTTAGTTTGAGGATGGTACAACTCCCATAGCAAAAGTCTTTCTGCAGAAAATTCTTGGTATCGATTTTCGTAGCCAATCTTTTGCTTGGGCTCCGACGTCATGCTTAGTTAGTTTTGAGAACTCTTGGAGGCTATGACCGTATATTCAGTTTTCGACTGACTGCCGAATTACTTATCAGTTTAAAAAATGCTTACGTAACTCAAATACTTGGAATTGAAATAACCTTGCCAGTAAATCTAAAATCGGATACTTGCAGCGGCAGCGTTAAATCAGATGAGCAAGATTTATTTTTATTTTTTGGTTGGTACATTACCAAATTGGTGGATGGTGACTGTACTGTAATGTAATTTAGTAATGTCAGCAACAGAAAAATATACCTATTTTTCTCAAAAATGTGCGGCAATGTTGACTATATTGGTTAAAAACCAGGACTGAAGTGCATATAAGTTTATGGTTAGTCAAAAATATAAAAATTAAAAACAAAACACCCAAAACGGAAGATTAGTAGCTGTGACTTATCGCGACTTTTTAGTCGTCTTATACAAAGTTGGCAATAAAGCTCTCCGTAACCCTCGCCCACGTATAAAAAACACCAGAGAAATGTTAATGAATTCAGCTGAGTAACGAATTATGATGCATTGTTCACAAGTCTGTTGCTATAGGCGGCGACTTAAGTTAGACATTTCTCAAGTACAGGGAACATACGCCGATTGAATGCAGAATAACTGTATTCATTTGAGGTTGAGTCACCGCCACCCCAGTCTGCCCTGCTACGTACGACCTTTAACTACTAATACTAACAATCTGCCGTCGAAGCAAATACGGCTAACTTTTATGAACTTTGTGGTAACATCACTGTCATAATATAGTCTTGCAAGTGGATTTTTACCCGCTGTCATTTATAGCATACAATCAATTCTATAACTGACAGCGGGTTTTTTAAGGATCTAGAACACGTAGCACGTAGAACCGATGGCATAATATGATAGAGTAAATTTGAATCTAGTGCATGATAATGAAATTAAATGTATATTGCACCAATACCCAAATGCTTAAGGCATTCTCTGCCAGTCAACCATTGGGCCAATCAGAAACCGTAGCGGTGTAGGTTCATAAACGCTGAGACGCGAAAGGAGAAACTAATCAAATGATTACTTATTTATGACACGTGTGTGTGTGTGTGTGTGTGTGATTGTAATCAAATTCAAATCGTTGGGAACCTCTCTTAGTAATTTGATATACACGTTGTCCGCGTCAATGACCTCGTCTTAAAACGAATTTTCATCACATGATATTTCCACAGCCCAGATATTCGTTCCATACAATTCCAACAATGCCCTGCATTTTTAGATACTCTATCAATTTAACGTGAATCGAGTTGACTACTATGTTGCATTCCTAGTGTTTCAGTTAATCAGATTTTAATAATTATCTTTAAACCTACTTATAATATTTTATGCATACATACATTCACGCCTTTATTCCCAAAAGAGATAGGCAGAGCACATGAAACGTATGTTCCAGCACCACTTTTAGCTTAAATGTGGGTATAAAAGATCGACAAAATGTGATATTGCAGTGATAGGTTGCTAGCCCACAACGCACTTCAACCCTGGTCCCTTAGTCTACTTTTACGACAAAGGGGGTGGTGAAATTCTAAGCCGACACCACACGGGTCACTTATAAATTGATAATGATGAATGTTTTTTTACTAATAACGTTTCGTCTTTGTTCCAGATGGTATTTTCGTAAAATAAAACGGATTGAAGCGGAAAAGAAGCTCCTTTTACCAGAAAACGAGCACGGCGCTTTCCTCATTCGAGATTCAGAGAGCCGACACAATGACTTCTCGCTATCAGGTAAACACTTTGACCTCTTTTATGCTGTAATAGATTATCTGCACGCTAATGGTCAGTGAACTTTGAACAGAACCATCGATTTAGTGTCAATGCGACCCAAACAGAAGTACGACTATCTTAGTTTAACCACGGATTTCAATTTGGTCGGTTAGGGCCATAGTTGCTAATACTCCGGTGTATTCAATGTCCAGAGGATCTACCTGTGACATCTACTATATATTTGGTTTAGAGTAAGTTCAGGCAAACCAGAAGAGAATTTAAACCAAGATTAGCCCAAACAATTTGGTCGTTTAACCGCAGACTACATGCTTATTCGTGTTGTTTAAACCGGCTTAAGCCAAGATAGCGAGTGAATTTAAGTAGGCATCGTAATATCAGAATATCACTGATCCTACAACGGTTTACGTCACTAATGAGCTAGAAGATCCATCTGTGAACTGATGAATGTTGCTTGTAACAAAAAAAACGACGCCTGCACGCAAGCCCAGTCTATTTAAAGAGTTACCTTAACAGTTCTAAGGCGACTTATACGAATGTGTTCGTAGGTTCTTGTAGGTTCTATTCCGACGCTAAACCGGTTAAAAGTTTTTATAAAATTACGGAACGGGCGCCGTGGGAACAAAGACGAAGAATTCCATGTTATCGATTAAGTATGTTATGTCTTATTTATAAGTTGTGCATTAGTTGCTATATTTTCTTCTAAACTAACGCATCAGCGCATAGACTTTTTGGATTATTTAATATTGTATTTAATATTACATTTTAACTCTCGCTTCCTATCCCAATCACATTTTCGCGCTTGCTCAGAACGAACGCGCGAAAGATTGAAATGCGATTGCCATATGAAAGAGGTCAACCAAACTGAGGCAGATCTTATTCATACAACCCGACTAAAGTCCCTCATAGCATGGTATTTATGCTAATGCTTTTATGTTACGTTGTAATTGTAATTCGACGCAGAGTGTGCGCCGGTTTATGTGATGCAAAACGACATTGACGGACAGCCGCCCGAGACGTGCGCGCGCGCATTGTCACTGCGTTTGTATGTATGCGGGGTTCGGGAATGGTGACGTCACGAAGGCTCAACTTTATTAGATCTACACCTTATATTTAACTTCATTGATGTTTAGACGTACTTTGTATAAACTTGATCAACTTTATCGTATGCCCGATCCGATTTCAAAATACTGGAATAAAAATTACACTAAGGGAATCACCTCTTGGTACAGTTCAGCAAGGTTAGCACAAGACGACGCGCGAGCTGTCCCGAGGTCAGAGATGCTATCCGCCTCTTTCTAAGTCTTTTAATTAGTAAGAGACAGCTCGCGCGTCGTTTTGAGCATGCACCCATAAACGGAAAACAAAAGTCGGTATAATTATATAACGATAAATTTTCTCTATTATTACTGTTAGTACGAGTATGTTATTTCTAGACCATTTTCATAGTTCTGAACTCTGAAAACTTATGATATGTACACTTCTTAACGATACAATTAATTTTATTGAACAATTTTGTTTCGTGTTAATTTAAAATATCCAACAGAGAGAAAAAATAAACCATCATCGTCTGTAGCCTGTCCTATCTGGCCCTAGATACAGACGAATCGATCGAATATTATTTTTATTATTCCATTAGTTTATTTTTCTACATATTACATTCGTTCTCTCTGTATCATATATCGTTTATGACATGTGCATAAATAAGCAGGGATCCAAAATAAGCTTCACACATTTTCCGATATTGTTGATCGTATCTACTCTTATTAAAAGCAAATACATGTTGTTTTGATCGGTTTTTCTAATAAACATGTATTTTGGGTAAAACAGATCAATTAAGCTATAAGGAACAAAATCCTTTGACAAACTCGTTAAGCCATACAAGAAATAAATGTGTGATGCTAAATGGATAATTGTATATTATTTCACTTTGAATTTAAGTGATATTGCTTCCTTGTCCAGTATGTACATTTTCAAAACTCAAAGCAATGAATGTAACATAGTTGTATTTGAATTAAAGTCATTTAAGTACATAAATTTTTAATCTTGTATAAAGTAAGATTGAGCGCTCTATGCGGGAGACCTCTTTTGAACTTATATGACATCACAAATAGCCCCTCTTCATTCATACATAAGCTCTATTCCTCAGATACAATGGAGCCCGCATAAATTTACCAATGGCTTTCTCAATAAATGAAAGTAAGTTCGTTTCTTTCACCTGAGTAAATTAAGATGTCACGTGTTGTACTTGGAATATGCACAGATCTGTGTCGAATATAACACCTGATAATACTACTGGGAAACCACCGTTAAGTGCGATGCCCTTGCACAGCACACCTAAGGTTCTTTACAATTTATTCGTACTTATTTCGAAGTAGGTCATATTATGAAGTAAAATGGACTTGATATTATCAATTGCATGTCTTCCGGGAGTTAACGCGAATGTATTACATATGCAAGTTCAAACCAATAAGCATTAAATTACATACAGGCATAAGGTTACCTTTAACATTGTTGTCACGCGTCGCTTCATATTACCGACAACATTGTGCAGTGGTTTACTGTGGTATTAACCGTATGAAAACTTATACATAAAGTAAACAGTTTGACAAAATTTTATAATTAGTGGGAATCAATTAATCGATCCATGAAAGGACATTACTTGGGTCATGCACTCATGAATTTGGTGTTAGATAATTGTTAGATGTTATGTGCGAAAACTAGTGGGATTTCGTAAATGCAGTCGTTTTATTATTAACTGTTAGATCTTATGTTGGTACGTTAGTTCAAAAAATGTATGAGTTGGTAAGATGACGATAGTATGAAATCACTTGGTAAGATGACGATAGTATGAAATCCTAATTAGTATAGCTATCTTATTGACTGCTAAATGTCATGCAACATTTCAAGAAGTCTTAGAAATACTGCGTAAGATAATACAATTTTGTCTTCGTATCAGTAGTAATAAATTACTAAAGTTGCTACTTCTGTTTAAAGAATATATATTTTAATTAACCCGCATTTGTTTGACCGTGGTATAAAAGGGCACAGGGTCAGAGATAATGCATACTATACCCAGAAGAGAATTGACCCGAAGACAGATGCCCGATTTTATATTAATATGGAAATATAAAACCAATAACTAGTCACAAATCGAAAAAGGAACTCTCCTAATGTTTAATATAATTTTAGTTTTGCGATCCTGATAAAAGAAAAACCTATATAGGTATCCGTCATCTTGACGTCGGAAAGAAAAATTGAGTTCAATGAAAAGGTTGTGAGAAACCATCATCAACAACTGACTTGACTGGTTTTGTGCTCCTGACATAAATTATAATGTAACATCTTTCTTTTCCCTTCAGTAATATACACATTTTATGTCTACTTTTAAACCATTGGCTGTTGATAATGACGAACCAACTGAACCAGTTATAGGTAAACATTGTTGCGACGATGATTCATTCCGGCCTGCATGGCTTTTATAAAGGTTTCATAATAGACGCATTCTTGACATAGTTCAACTATGTCGTGCGTATTATAGATTGCACAAATAAAGTATTCTAGTATGATGTCAGTTATGCAATTGGTGTAAAAACCCTGTGCGATGAATATTGAATAAATGGCTATAATTTTGGGAGGTCAACGGCAACTTATTAAGTTAGGCTCAGCTTCAGTCGCACCGATTCTTTTTGATGGCACTGTTATCCCATTTTCCAGCCAGGTTAAGGATCTTGGCCTAGTTATAGACTCAACGCTTTCCTGGAACGGCCAACTTCTGGAAATATGTCGGAAGGTCTCTGTTACGTTGCGTACTCTCTATAGGTATAAGAGTTTTCTTCCAGTAAGTACCAAAAAACTACTTGTGCAAGCTTTGGTGTTACCAATTATTGATTACGCAGATGTGTGCCTTACTAATATCTCACAGGAGTCTCTAAATAAGTTGGATCGCCTCCTTAACAATGGCATACGTTTCATCTTCGGTCTTCGTAAATACGACCATGTATCCTTTTACCGCCGTCAGCTCAACTGGCTTTCAATTCGACGTCGCAGATCTTTGCGTACCCTCTGTACCTTATTTTCTATCCTGTTCGAGCCTTCTGCGCCAGGTTATCTAAAACAGAAATTCGTCTTCGAAACTCCGCGCCCCGGGTGTGAACTGCGTTCCTCCCGCTTACTCAAACTTACAATACCTTCTCACCATACTGGTTTCATTTCAAGTTCTTTCACCGTTCAGGCAATCCGTCTCTGGAATGCACTCCCTCTCCCTTTAAGACAAGCCCCAAGCAAATTAGTTTTCAAGCGAATGCTTCGTAGGCATCTGCTGGAGGAAGAATTTGCATAGCGTCCATCGTCCCATATATATTAGTGTATCATATCTTTGTATATAAGTAATAATATGTCATTTTATATATGTAGGATTATGCTTTTATAAGTCTGTACTAAGCTCTAAATATCGATCATTTACTCTGCACCAATTTTAAGTGTCTCTGTTTGGCCTTATGGTTGACTGGTAGAGAATGCCATTTGGCATTAAGTCCGCCATTTGTACATCATTTTTGTTTTGTGCAATAAAGTTTAAATAAATAAATAAATAAATATTTATGTACCAGAGGGCGCTACGGTGATTGCACTCGGGCGCGACATGGGCTAGAGAGGCCTCTGTGTAGAAGTGTTAGGCTAAAAATAGTTCCGTTGTTACAGTCCGAGACGGCGACACGGTGAAGCACTACCGCATCAGGCAGCTTGACGAAGGCGGGTTCTTCATCGCGCGCCGCACCACCTTCCGCACCCTTCAGGAGCTCGTGGAGCACTACAGCAAGGACGCTGACGGGCTCTGCGTCTCGTTGAGCAAGCCTTGTGTGCAGGTCTGTACATTTTCCTCATTGGCGTCGCATTCGAGAGATTCGGAGAGGACCATTATTTATCTTGTCTATCGTAGCATGGACAAATCGATGCCTAAGGATCGATTTTGTTGAGCGCTCAAGAAACGGCCAATGCAAAATGTTTAGGTGAGTAATTCAGGTCAGAACATTTTCATAATGTCCAAAAGACTTTAAAACCAGCCCTAAGTATACACTCATTAGATAGGGCTCACATTCACTTCATTTATTTCTTTTGTTGTTTTTACACTATTTATTTTCTCCTGCATGGTACAATAGGTTTTGAAAGTCACTCGCCACACCATCCCCACTTGATTACTTTTTACTAAATTCCTGAACTTGTAAATATCCTAGTACCTACACCTAACACCTTGTCCTTTATGTTATCTATCTGCGAATCACGCATCTACCTAGTTAATACCACATCTCATGATGACTCTGACCTCTGTCAAAATGATTTTCTTTACCTACTATATACCATTATAATTAAAATCGTAATTGAGTTGACACTCGAGGTCTCGCATCGTCTTCATCGATAAAACCACATCTTCGTTTTGTTATTTACGAGTACGTATCGCATAAATTACGAAATTCAATAGCGGGACGACCATAAAATGTGTGGTATTCGATGGGCACCTTTGTACCTTGTGAGAAATATTGCCAGGCTGTCCAAGAAGCGCAGGATTCTTTCAATTTATCGGAGGACTCTGACTTTGATATTGAACTCCCAACGTTCACATATGCCTTTGCTCGACCTTGCATTATTCCAGGCATACTAGGTTACAAAACGCATTAGCCAATGCTTGGGCACCTTGAACTTTTTCCCTACGCGCTGTTCTCTCGCGTAACATTATGAATACCACGTGCGAATTCCTATACGATGCAACACTACTGCGTCATACCGATTAATCTTTATAAATTCCTTCCTAATTCTCCTGTGTCAACAAATGTTGTGCAATCAAATATCCGTCTCCGACAGTTTTACACTTAAATGCGTAATTCGTCTTGGACGCTAATGACCATCCGTTAACTACTGTTTTCCGAAAGACGTCTAAAGGGTTTCCTCCATTTTTGCCAACGATGTTGATTATATTCAAGTTTTTGTGGATGCGGTTTAATCGTACTTTAATTATAATCTCATACTACAATCCATTAACTATTTATTTCCTTAATAATCTGTAACCGAAACCGAAATTCTACGAGCACATGGAACAACAAATATAAATATAAACACTGCCTTGATTGGAATTTGTCCAATGATTTATTTAATATTGTACAATTATTAGTCTAAACCCATTAGTTCTTTTGGTATGCGAGTTGTGACGATAATGACTGTAGAATCATCTTTTAATTTAGGTATTTGGTCATTATTAAAATGCTATGGCTCATCTTAAACACCTACGGAGTTATTACGTGATGTGTCAACAATCGCCAATTTAGTTGACCTCTTGTTCTTATTCGTTTATTGTCATTTACATCACTTGGCGCTTTTTATAGTAATATGGCATTGCGCCTACGACATCGGGAATTGCCGATATTACTACATAAATTTGCAACATGCATGCCAAAAATTTTGTCAATTGAATTACGTAGTATATCGAATCATTTGATACATCCTAGTAAACGTGCAGTAAAGAACCTTTTAAAAGACCTGGAATACAAATCCTACCAAAGATATTCTTAAAATATCGGTAGTGTTATGATGTTACTTTATTGTAAAAATGGAGCATATATATCATGCGTTTCGTAAAAATAGCTTTGGTTCCGTCGTCGACTGCAAGTACTGCAACGTCAGATTAAATCAGATTTTTCGCAAATCCGCGGTAAAAGCGCAAGTGTTCTAATTTTCGGCGTTACCGCTCCAGTTTCTGTCGGCGCCAGCGCAGCGCGAGGCCGAGATGGCCCCGGTTTCGTCACGGACGCTGCGTCTACGCAACCGAACGCTCGCCTTGTGGCCACTGCTCTTTTGTAAAAACTATTGTGCCTAGGTTTCTTTCTTTGTCAATATGAAAATACTTCACTATTAGATATTTTTTTGTGGTAAAGTGATTTGGTTTAGATTGTGATTTTTCTAAGGAAGTTATTGTCTGGCGGTTTTAAATTGTTTTTCAGTTACTACTATCGCTAATAATGGAAGGTTTTTTTTTCTTTTTATCTCATAATATTCAAGTTTTCACTTCTGCCGGCGTTCCCGGAGTGCAACCGGGTTTTTTTTTGTCAATGTCACTCATAGGTACATAGGCTGGCACTTCCTCTCAATCGAAACTAAAAACATTGAGCATGTTACCAACACCATTTTTGTATTCGGCTTTCTTATTAATCGTCGCCTTTTGCTCGAGCGGATAAGTTTTTCGGTTAAATAGCATCTTCATGGCCTTGTTATACGATCTGCAATTAATTATTCGATCCAATCCCATTGTCATTGCCATTCACTCCGACTTTCAATTGAATCCGGAAACCTTGGATATCGTGTTTTTGTATGCTTATCCAGCTTATTTGTTGGCTGAAGAATGTAACGATTCAAATCCATACTAATAATAAATGGGAAAGTGTATGTGTGTGTTTGTTTGTTTGTCCGTCTTTCACGGCAAAACGGAGCCACGAAGTGACGTGATTTTTTAAGTGGAGATAGTTGAAGGGATGAAGAGTGACATAAGGGACACATTTCCTAAGGGGGTGAAATGGGGGGTAAAAGTTTGTATGGAGCTGCGATATAAATAAACGAGTTCCCCGCGGACGTAGTCGCGGGCTGAAGCTAGTAATTGATAATTTGAATATGTACGTTATGCACAAGAACTCACCTACTTAACCGATTTTTGATAATTTTGTAAATCCATTTACAGACGGACCAAATGTCACACAACGGCCATTTTTTTTATTGCGGACTAAAAACTATGGACCTTGCCTGAATCATGCGCAGACGTATGTTTGGTTGCGTATGAGATTCCTAATTATTGTTAAATGACGTCTGTCTGCTCGTCTACTTCTTAAGACCAAGCCACAATTAATATCGAATATACTGTGGGTGAAAACCAGAGTGATCCGAAAATTCCTTATAATTGTTATAATCATGAAACTGTTCCTACGCCGCATTTTGGATGCTATGTGGTGATTAACCAATTAGTAAACCGTCGATTAATCGATTCGATCACCGCAAATGTTAGAAGCTATTTTTAAACGTAATCGGATAGGTATCCACTTAATTATTTTCAGATGAGTAAAGCTCTTCGGATTTCTATTTCTGTTGAGACACAAATTTTTGTGACAGAATACAAAATGGTCAAATGTATGGTACCTACCCGGGCAAAGAGTACCGCTTTTCGGTGATCAATAATGAAAAGTTTCTATTACGAGTAGGTTGTTATGCCTTACATTTTGCCCGAAAAGTGCACACTGTTGTTCCATTCAATTAAATAAAAATATTCGTATATTAGAAACTTGTATTATGATACTTATGATGTTGAATTTTTATCATCTGACGACGCGGATAATTTTGTAAATAGTGAATCCAAACAGCCATTGGTCTATAGTTGGCTTTAGTTTAATCTCGGCAAGAGCAAATATTTGTGTGATGAGCTCGATTGTATCTTTCTTTCTGGAGTATAATAGGATATTTTGTATTGCTTGGCACCCATTATACGACTATTACAGTGCTTATTATGGCAATAGATCAATTTATGACATTTATTTCGATATTATGCCTCATTTATCAGTTCCAATAAAACGCTAATTTATATTCTTACGTCACCTATTTAAATGTCTCATTATGTCGCCGTATGACGTAAAATTACTAGCATAACGATCACTATTGTTCGCTTAATTCAAAACATCCAACAATAGCAAGTAATTATATGTAACGAGGGTTTTATCTAAGATTATATTGAAATCCGTGAGTTTTTGTTAAAAGTTCGAATTAAAACCTGAGGTAAACTGCAAAAACATCAAAAAATATCTGAAGAATAACAGCTTATCGTATAATGTAATGGCAGGATAATTTGTCAGACTTTTTCATTGACGTACTTACTACATACATTTCTTGTGGCGCCACAAAGAGCGTAAAGACCGAAAATACGAAAGGTTAATATTTTCGGTATTACCTCGGAACAAACGAAACTAACGTAAGTATTACGACGAACTTATACTCGTTCCTGGCAGTACCAGTTAACATAAAACATATTTAACTTCATAAAATAAAATAAAATATAAAATAAATAAATATAAGGGGACAATCTTACACAAATCGACCTAGTCCCATAGTAAGCTCAGTAAAGGCTTGTGTTATGGGTACTAGACGACGCTATATATAATAGATATAAATACTTAAATACATAGAAAATATCCATGACTCAGAAACAAATATTCATGCTCATCACACAAATTTTTGCCCTTACCGGGATTCGAACCCAGGACCTCTTGCTTCGTAGGCAGGGTCACTACCAACTAGGCTAAAGCGGTCGTCAAAAAAAGGTAAAGTTTACTCCACTTTGGTGTAGCTTGAGAAATTTTGAAATTACACTGTGTCATTTAACTCGGGAACCTGATAAGCTAAATATTAGTCTGATTGTTTTAACATTCAATTGTTATTTTTAACGCATTCTTGAATATAATATATAGCGGTCTAACTGGAGTTTAAAATAAGCATTCGACTTTACCCTAAGAAAGTTCATCAGTTAAACACTTCAGTTAGACCGTTATGACTTACTCAACAATGCGTCAAAAATGTCTATATAACGTTAAAGCAATCAGAAAATGATTTAACATGTCAGGTTCCTTCCTGAGTTACACAACATTTAAGGCAATTTCGAAAATTATAGAAAAATATAAAGACAACATTCTTTTACACTTACCTATATTAATGAGGGCTAGCTAAATTAGAACTTAAGGCGCCGTAGGTTCATGGTCTTCTCTCCCGCTTACTGAGCATAAGCGTGAGCGAGATGGAAGTGCGTCCTTAAAATAAGATATTCAAACACTTTCATTTTATAAATTACATTTATTTACATACATAAATTCAGCAATATTTCCTAGCAGTGTTTTCAATCTATCCAATTACACAAAAATTCCATCGCTCGTAAGGAATAATTTCTTAGAATGTGAGTTTCAAGTCCAAACACGAACATGTCTCACTCTCAACTCGCCCAAAAATATATCGGATATACCCCAAAGCACATTACCTATCATAATTATGTTGTAAAGAGCTAAAATGGATCTGACAAGCTTTCTTGATTTCAATGGAAACATCTTTCCCATATTTTGCGTCATTGCTAGTTAACTAATTGTAACCTGGAAGTATATATAGCAGAGGCAGATGTCATTAATCATTTTTAAATAATTATCTACATCGACATATCAAACCAGACCAACGAAGGAGTTTTTAAAGGTAGGTCTTTCGAACGCGGCTGTTAATATCATTAAGTACCTAACCATAACATTTCTTGGGACATTCACCAAATGCTTAGCCAACTCTGCGGTTCAAGTCACTTGCAGCGCATTAGCGATGCGGCAGGCTAGACACCTAGACAGTCAACTCCGACATTTTCTCGTAGCCTGCAGACTAGGTTCAATATGATGTATTGTATAACAATTCGTACTTTATGCAACGAACTCGACGCCGGATTACGTCAACACTGGCCATATGTAAAACATTTAGGTCTCGTTACTTAGCGTATCTAAAGGCTTAAGAGATATTAATAGCAGTCAGATTGAAGTTTAATCGATACCGCCAGTGCATGGTGCATTTTGTTTACAAACAACTAGCTGCCCGCATTACAGAGAACCTAGGCGCCGTAGGATAAAATATTATGATAGGTTATCCATCCTGCACGGCTATCACGCGACGACGCGCGAGCTCTCTCGATTTTTCTCGCACTATCCTTATCTGTCTCTCTCTTATAAGAACACTTAGAACAAGAGGTATAGTGCGAGAAAAATCGAGTGTATGTCGCGGCAGTGTCATGATAGACGTGCAGAAGGCTCATTAGTAAGTTCAGAGATTGCATTTTGCATCCAAACTAGCAGACAACAACCTCACAGATTTCTTCTGTATAACATTACTATAGATCATATCAATTAACCTGTAAAAAGATAACGATGTAGGTATCCTTAATTTTTTTTTTGCCTAATCTTGAATCATATTTATCGATTTACTGTGGATAACGCACCAACTCTCTAGTTAAAATATCTTAGCTATTAAGTATACTTAATAGCTTTATTGGAAGGATGTTTCTCTATTTGCCTAATCCTGAATCATATGATCGACTTACTGTGGATAACGCACCAATTCTCTAGTTAAGGGGCTCCCATAATTGGCATATGGGATCGTACCTTCGATCTGAATCTCTTAGTTTTCTTAGGTTTTTTGTAGCTTATTATGTTAACAACAACGGCTTTAAGCAATATAGTTTCCCATATTTACTTCAAAGTTCATTGTTTGCGAGATATTAGGCATCAAAGTTGAACAATTTTAGGCCAAAAAACCGGTTTCTGCCCATAACTTTTGTGTTGATTGGTTTAAAATGAAAACCTTAGACCAATTTTTAGGGACGTTACAGACGAACCCAAATATGTAGATTTCGTAGGTGTTAGATCTTTCACGTCAATAGAGATACAAAATAAGTGTTATTTTAGACAAAGATAATACAACATTAAGTATTCATTTGTTTCAAAATCTGGTTGACCAAAATGGAGATAAAAGATTGAAGAACCGATAACCGTTTGATTTATATACTTCTATCTGTAGTGCAAAAGTAGGAGATACGATTCAAAACTTATCAAAAATCGATGGAAACCTCGGGTAGCCCCTTAAAATCAAATATCAAATCAATAATGATTAAAGAAACATACTATCCGGAAATCGAACTAACACTTATGTTTATATAACGGTCTTCAAGTTATTAGGGCAATGACTTTACAAACTACTGGGTTGATTGAATATTATTATTTAAAAAAATCATAAAATGTTTGCCTGGCTCTTGATGTATTGAGTTGTGCGTGACACGCAAACAGACATAGCGTCGCGGTCGCTGCCCACTAGTTTCACGTTACAACGTGGTGTGAATTAAAAAGTACCTACTTCTCGAGTTACAGGGGACCAAAGCCTAGATCGCACTTCGAAACCACGATCATATCGATCCTTGCTGACGATTTTCTTGTCTATGTATTAAAAGTCGCTTTAGGATAAGTTCTTATGTGCAATAAATGTTAAATAAATAAATACAGAACAAATTAAATGGGCCAAGAATTTGAATATTGAGAAATGAACTGTTGCTCTGTTTTTTAAATCCATTAATGACTCTAATCATTTAACACATGACATGACAAATATGCTATAACATGAATATTACTTAAGTATAAAATTCTCGTGCCATCACGATTAAAAAAATACCTCTGTAAAAGTAGGACTGACTTTCGGTTTGCCTTAGCTTTTAAGTGCTCGATCGAATCGATCAAAGTTTGCCTGCCAGCCTGTCTCTTCCACCGCTTCGAAGACAAAGTAGAGAAAAGGACACGTGCTTTATCTCAATGTAATTGTCAATTACAATAAATTACACTGCATGCGTCACACTCTAGTTTGCAGTGCATAATGGTTAATGCCTGCAGGTGACATCAGCCTGCTTCATTTTTTAACCGACTTCAAACAAAAGGAATCTTCTCAATTCGGTTGTAGGTATTTTTTATTGTTTTTTTTTCTGTTTGTTACAGTTTGTTACTTGTTCAGAACTCCGTCATTGATGAGCCGATTCGAAAAACATTTTTTTTTTGTTTGTATGTAATATACTTCCAGGTGGGTCCCATTTTTTAAAATTCAGTTAGATGATGGGATCCATGAGGAATTCCTCAATTTTATTAGGTACGCGTGTAGTAATTTTGGTATTTTCTATTATGACTCGTGTATTTACATCCGAAAATCATAAATTTGGTGGCGAGGAATTGATGATGAAGACCACAGATGACTTATCGAATTCCTGAATTATGTACTTAAAACTGCAAAAGTACGTCACAGGTTTTGATAAGATTCCGTTGAAATAGGAACTAATGAAGTGCCATTGGTGATGATCTTGGGGAATCGACGGAAGTCCTCAAATATTATGGACCCACATACAGCGATTCGGTTTTTTTCTATAGTAATAACGCATTTGCTATCGGAAATCAGTTCATGTGGTAAATTGTAAAAAAATATGGAAATATTCTCGTGGCTTGGCGGAGTACTAAATTGAAGTCGGTTAAAACTTAAGTAAATTATTCTTAAGTAGGTAATTATAATTATTGTTGATAAAACGCGCAAAGTACCAAAATTGACGTAGGTACGTCAAGGCTAGTTTTATATAAATTGGAATGAGCGAATACTTTATTACGATTACCACGAAAGTGTTCAATTGGTTCAACTAATTCCAAGTACCTACCGCTTATGAGCTATCTGGAATAATGTGCAACAACTAATTCTCTCGACTTCTGAAGAGGCGGAATCAATGTACAACTTAGTTAAGACTATATTAAAATTAAGAAGTAATTAGAATAAGAGAGCCACTATGAGGGTGGCATTTGTAAAACCCTCGTTACATAAATATAGATTTAAAAAAAAAAAAAATCTCAAATCTCGATTAAGTGTTTTTAGATAAATATTTCATTGTAGTGTTCTGGGTTTTGTCGGGGAGTAGATTAACGATATAGGGCATAAATTATAGGAAAATCTTGAATGTTTGGTCAATAGAGCTTTAGTCCCCTATCCGCACTGGGCCAGCGTGGGGACTTACTGCCCGTTCCCTCTCATACAAGAGAGGAGGCCTGTGCCCAGCAGTGGGACATATATAGGCTGATGATGTGTCCCACCCGAGTACCGAATAAATGAATAACTATAGATGTCATCCGGCACCTTTACTCGATACATTGTTGTCGTACCAATTACATAACAATGAATACTTTAGTAGATTTATGAATCTCCATTGTTTACAGGTTGAAAAACCCGTAACAGAGGGACTTTCTCACCGAACACGCGACCAATGGGAGATCGACCGGTCCTCGCTCAAGTTCGTCCGGAAACTCGGCCATGGCCAGTTCGGCGAGGTGTGGGAGGGCCTCTGGAACAACACGACTCCCGTCGCCATCAAAACTCTCAAGTCCGGCACCATGGACCCTAAAGACTTCCTTGCCGAGGCACAGATCATGAAGAAGCTGCGGCACAGCAAACTCATCCAACTCTACGCTGTGTGCACGCTTGAGGAACCCATTTATATCATCACTGAATTAATGAAGAATGGATCTCTGCTCGACTACCTGCAAGGTAATGTAGCTTACTGTCATATTTCAGTTATTGCTTTTGAGATTTGTCTCGTAGGTTTGACCCAAATGGCAGGAATGTCTCGTTTTCTTGAACAGATTTTTTTTGTATTCGGATGAGATATGATGCCGGGCCGATATATTTCATACTGAGTGAAAGATCAAATCACAATCCTTGTGATTTTTTATCATATTAATAATCTTTATGAGTGCTTGTTTCGGATATTTGAGATCTGTTAATCTTGTTTTATTTAATAGGTATTTTTCCAAGCCTTTGAAGTCAATTATCATCCGCTTTTTGTCTATTTATTTTATTTTCCACACCAAAAGCTTCCTCAAACAAATGAACACACACACGCCAACAATGTGTATCATTTCTTCAAAGCTTAGTCTATAGTTTCAAAGGCACTATGATTTAAATTAGAATCCCTATTATGTTTTCCTGTATTTGTCGATATTCTAGACAAGTAGACAAGCCTACTATGGCATTATCTCAATGTGATTACAGTTTTCCTTTTAACTAAATTCACGCGATTTGAGCGCCGTTTTATTATTTATTTAATGTTACCTCTGAGACAATGTTTCTTGTATGTACCACTTTTACGTTACACAGATATAAGATTGCACGGCACAATTTACATAACATTCTCTATAGCATTGCCTAGATCGGCCGAGTGTCTGTGAGAAAGCAAAAGTGTTTTCGATGTCAAAACAGAAATTATGTTCACCTCACCTAAAGGTGAACATAATTTCTGTTTTGACCTAGAAAACACTTTTGCTTTCTCACAGACACTGACTATTTTTCTAATTAGATCATATAAATAAAATAAAATAAAATAATAAATAAAAAGAAAGATTTCAGACCGGCATTTTTTTAGTTTATTAAGAAATATCACATTGTTTCCTATTTCTTTCAATTCGGAGGGTAATTTATTGTAGATACCTGGCCCTACAACCAGAGTTGGGCATTATTCGAATAATTTTTTATTTAAATAATTATTCGAATAAACAATTATTCGTTAAAAAAATATTCGCGGTAGCATTTTCAAATAATAAATGATTCATTCGTTATTTTATTCGAATAAATACCACGAATGATCCATTACACAAATGTTCAGTTCATCGTTTCCATAATTTTTAAAATTATTTCATCAATGATTTGTTTAAGCTGAATATGTTTTGTTGAATGTAATGGTAGCACACACCGCCAACACGTCAGTTAAGTTTTTCGAACTTTTCTGAGATACCAAATATATGTATCTGTAAAGACAGATTTGAAATGATTGGGATATTTTTTTTTTTTTGTAAATACATGTAACGATGTACGAAGGTAGTTATTTTATTAGCTAATTATTCGACAATATTATTCGCGAATAAATTATTCGTGGAGTATTTTCTTCGCGAATAAATCATTCGTGGAATAATTAATTCGCGAATAATTTATTTGCCTAATTTCGAATAAGAATAATCATTCGATAAATGTATTCGTCATTCGCGAATGATTCTGTTATTCTCAATCGTTATTCGTCATTCGAATAAATTTTGCCCATCTCTATCTTGTCCATCTTTTGCCAATCTTGCCTACAACACACATCAACGTGGTCCTTCAATCCCATTGCAACTTCAGCATTGTCAAAGCCCGTTGAGAATGTCAATGATACGTTTATTCTTCCAGGCAAAGGGCGCGGTCTGAAGCTGCAGCAGCTGATCGACATGGCGGCGCAGATAGCGGCGGGCATGGCGTACCTCGAGTCGCAGAACTACATACACAGGGACCTCGCCGCGAGGAACGTGCTCGTCGCCGACGCTAACATCGTCAAAATCGCCGACTTCGGCCTGGCTAGGCTAATTAAGGTAAACTCTTTCTCAATCTATTCCTAACATTTGTTTGTAAATATAATATCGCAGCTCCATACAAATTTTTACCCCCACATTTCATCCCCTTAGGGGATTATTTCGGGGATAAAGACTATCCTATGTCACTGTCCATCCCTTCAACTATCTCCACTTCAAGAATCACGTCAATTCGTCGTTCCGTTTTTAACTCCCGACGCCATAAGAGGGGTGTTATAAGTGTAACGTGTCTGTCTGTGTATCTTTCTGTGGTAGCGTAGCTCCCTGACGGATAGACCGATTTGAATACGGTTATTTTTTGTGTCATAGATAAGTTTATCCCGAGTGTTCTTAGCCATGTTTCATGAAAATCTGTTCAGCCGTTTTTGAGATATTAGACTTTGAAATGAAAATGTCGGGGGTTTTTCAACTTTTCTAAGTTGTAGTTATGCCGTGAAAGACGGACAAACAAACACACACATACACTTTCCCATTTATAATATTAGTATGGATTTCAGGAACCTAAAATCTTTGATCTGTGCATGGATCTGACGTGGCCGTATTGCTACCTATTTCGTAACTAACGCTCGATAGAGACGAAATTTCTATATTCAACCTTTGTTGTGCTACCTAATCAAGGTTCTGAATTTCTGATGTGCCATTTCAGAACAGAAAGCGCTGATTATAATCGAACGGATTATCGCAGTAATCAGTTCAGTGTTGATGGTTCGTCAATGAATAGAGCGCGATTTACCTTTTGGGCCATAGACTTACCCTTCAATTGTACCCCGCATCTTTTGAAAACTGAAGGCTACAATGACATGCTGTAATCATCTGTTGTCAGGATTGTCCAAACTCCAAGCTCAATCAAGTTCGTGTTTCTAACTTGTTTATACCTAAAGAGTCCTAGACTCACTACATGACGTAGCTTTATAGTCGTTCAGTCACCTGCAATTAACTAGGTATTCATTCTGACATGTACAAATTGCCTTCCAAGGAGGTATAACCGTGCTAGAACCTTGATGAACGTTGAACGGACATGAACTTCTTACACACAAAGGACCTGTCAAATCGACCCAATTCTACATTAACCTGCTCGTTTTCTAAACATAATCTTTAATCATTAATCTTAGATAATAATAAATTAGAGGGCGTTCGGTTCGTGAATAACCGAAGTAATATACATCACATGATCATGTAGATTTATATATTATTCGGTTCTAGTATCTAGAAGACATTGCTTGTATGTATACTCACTAATATTATTCTCCGTATATTCTAGAAAATGTGTCATTACACAAGACGGTTTGACAGCTAATTGTCGGCTGCCATCCATGTCTTTGTGCAAGAAATAAAAGATAGCATGTCCAATTAAGATTGAATTCTCCATTATCATGTGAGGAAATGCAAATTTACTTGTTTCAACTATTTTCATGGACAGTATTTAATGTCATCCGTAATCTTGAACGATGAGCACAATGTGCTGTGTAATCAGAAAACAAAAGAAACTAATTTAGTTCCACTTTGAGCCTTGTTGAATTTTGCATATTTACCTTTAAAGAAAGAACCTATTCACGTGTCAGTAAACAGGAAACAGAAATATCCTAGGCCAATAATGTACCTCGTATGTGAAACATTTAACCACACAATTGCATTGGAAAAACTAACGTTCGAATCGAATCGGCTATCAGTGGTTATAGCGAAGAAGAACGTGACACATGCATTCTCCGTTAAAGTTCAAGTCCGCTATGATGTCATACGCTCCAATACGAACTTCATTCATCTTCATGTTAATAGACTATGTGCCTGAGATAAATCTAAGTGACTTTACGTGCCTTTTTATCGTGAGTCAGCACGCGTTTACCATTACTCATTGAATTGTCTGAAATAGTAAAATGAGAATAATGAACATCAATTATATGCTAAACTTGAATGTGCCGTTTCGTACTAATTGGGAATATAGTCGGGAGTAAAAAAATATAACTAAAACCGTTCATGAGTTTTTGCTGTTAAAGAACCTACTATCAGTCACCATCAATACTATAGGCATTTACCCAAAAAGTCGAGTAAAGCCGTGTACAGATTATGCGCGGCAGACGCGCGAGCGGCTCGCGTGGCAAATGTTCGATGGAATTTAGGTAGACCGCGGCAACTGCGCGAGGCAAGTGATCCAACCCAATCAGCGCGCCAATTACTTCAGTCGCTGCCGCGCGCGCCGTCCAAACTGCGCGCGCGGCAGCGACTGAAGCTTCTTTGATGCGGGCTCAAAAACCGAACGCGCTCGGATCGCCGCGCGGCACGTTCGAGCGCGGCCATGTTCGAGCTGCCGCGCGCGGAAACCCCGTCTCCATTGCGCGCGGCCGCCGCGCGATCCAATGTTCGAGTGGTTGCCGCGCATAATCTGTACGCGGCTTTAGGACATCATCCCACGAAACAATATTTAAAACCGAGAAATATTGAAAAAAAACCATCTCCATATCAATACCGCGTAGGCATTGACCCTAGACACTAGGCTCAAACAGTCGTTAACTCCATCCTACGAATTAAAGTTTGTATGTTAGTTACTCAATCACACATTTAAACGGCTTTAAACTGATCAAGTTGAAAATTGTTATACCTACTTATAAATAGTCTATAGCTATGCCTTTTAACCCAAAAAATATTCCTCAAAGGGTTTCAAACAGGTTTGGAAGTTGATGCGGAATTTCACGCAGACATAGTCTCGGCCAAAAACTTGTAAGAGATAAAATTATATTTTAGGGAATGTCTATGTGTGTGTTTGTTTGTCCGTCTTTCACGGCAAAACGGAGCGACGAATTGACGTGATTTTTTAAGTGGAGATATTTGAAGGGATCGATGACATTGGATAGTTTTTATCCCCGAAATCAGCCCCTAAGGGGGTGAAATGGGGGGGTAAAAGTTTGTATGGGGCTGCGATATAAACGAGTTAAACGCGGATTAAGTCGCGCGCAGAAGCTAGTCCTACATATATTGTCGGCTACACTCCTATTATTGGCACTTTGAACTGGACTTCGAGAATAGTGGTGACAGTCGTGCAAGGACGGAGTGCGAATGGCGGGGGATTTCAGATGCCAATCAACGATTGTTCTACGCTACACGCTACCTACTATTCAGTTTCGACAAACTCAGTGCATATACGTGCGTATTAAGGTAGCTTAATCTTCATTTTTAACTTTGTCAGGCTATTTACAAGCTGCGCTGACCACAACACGTGTTCTCTTTATGACGAACACGTGTAAACCGCACCAACCGCCTTTAACACCTTGCGCATATCATTTATACGGCTATAGCTCATGCATACATGACGGCGATGCTAGCAATTTCCCAATTATACGACAGTAATGACTACAGAAATTATAATATGATTCACGATCATTTAAATACATTCTTAATCTTGTACGCAGCAAGACTAATTAAGAGAAAGATACGACGTGAAATTTGCGGTGCTCGAGGATAATACGTTTAGTATCACATATTCCGTCTATCAAAGGCTTTATTCCAGGTATTCTCAGCCACGAATGTTGGCTAGGAGAAGTGGCTGTGGAGCGAAGAAACGCCATACACGCGATCATTTTGTTAATTGTAGCTATCTTTGAAACATTTTTTCACCCGAAAAAATAATGTCATCGCTCTCGTGCCATGCTAGTAGCTCCTTGCATTTTGTCACTAGCTTTTTTCTGGGCGTCTGTCAAACCGTGATTTTATTGTTCCTTGTAGGCCTTCAATCCAAGATCATGTCGCAATATACGTCTCATTGATCGTCGTGATATTTTCATATCTTTCGCGAGTTTCGCATAATACGCTCACGAACATTTTTGATCACTTTTTTGACACGAACAGATGGTTTACGTCCAGGTTTGGGACTGATTCGTGAAGACCCTGTTTCATTGAATCGCTTGATGGTGCGCGATATGAAGCTAACATTGATATTTAAATGTTTCAGCTTCCTTAGGGCCCCCCACACTACCGGCGTCTTGTGAACGTCTCGCACGGGCGATAAAGACGAATAAATTGTCTATTCTTCTATTTAATTTTTTTTTAAGGATTATGTTCCAAAAAAAAACGAGGATAGGACACTTAATATGCCCAACCCTGTACGTGACATCTCGTCTCGGCACACAGACGGGATAGACAAGTGTTTATTAAATATTTTGAGCTCGACACGTCAAACGGGTCGCAACAATATGAAATGTAAATTGGAAATTTTACACCGCCAGCCGTTTCGCAACAAACAACAACGGGCTGTATTATTCATTCACGTTAAAAACTGTATGCGAATTTAATTCAATGATTATATTTATTATTTAAATCGGACCATTGAGACGGATTTTTATGACTGGTGGTATTTAAATGTGCATTATTATGTGATAAATACACTTAAGTTCTTACGCCTCGGAACGGAAAAAGTTCTGTCATTGAAATATATATACTTCCTAAATTTATTTATTGGGGGAATAAACAGCTATAAATATGCGTGCATACGGACACTAATCGATTCTGCGATAAAACTAAATTGACATTTTAATTAACTAAGAATTGAGACGTCAATATAAAAATTTCATTCCAATTTTTAAAAAAAGGGTAACTCCTTTTTTTATGTACGGGTACAATCAAGCAATATTCTCTTGCTGTTATTTAACTATATGCTAATATATTCGATTACTAGAGAATTTCACAAAGATACCGCTTTAGCCTAGTTGGTAGTGACCCTGCCTACGAAGCAAGAGGTCCTGGGTTCGAATCCCGGTAAGGGCAATTATATATAGCGTCGTCTAGTACCCATAACACAAGCCTTTACTGAGCTTACTATGGGACTAGGTCGATTTGTGTAAGATTGTCCCCTTATATTTATTTATTTATTTATTTATTTATAAGGTGTGAAGTTCATTCTATTAAAGTAAACCCTATTCAGAAAATTACCACCCACAGGTCGATCAAGTAACTTGTCACTTGTTGTATGGAAAAATGACAGTTTAATTGTTCTAACGCGCGTCGTTTCGAAAGTTACGTGATTCCTTCTGCTGTTACACTGATCAATAAACTCACTGTTTGACGTGTAATTCTCAGATTATAATTTCTGGGTCATGATGGATAGTGTTTTTTTTGGCGAAAATAAGTTGAAGAGTGATTTTCGTCAGTTTTATTTATTTATAGGTAATATAATTTATTTGTACTGTTGTCAATCACCCTAGCAAGTTATAACGATGATTTAATGCAAACCTTTACGCGGTCCTAACATTCGTTTGTTTATTGTTGAACAGGAGGACGAATATGAGGCGCGGGTGGGCGCTCGGTTCCCGATCAAGTGGACCGCACCAGAGGCGGCCAACTATAGCAAATTCTCCATCAAGTCCGACGTGTGGTCCTTCGGCATTCTCCTCACAGAGCTGGTCACCTACGGCCGAATACCCTACCCTGGTAAGAATTCCTTTAGTTAGTTTTTGTTACCATGTTCTGTACTGGGCACTGGACAATTGGCGCCCTTTTTAACAGACTTCAAAAAAGGATGTTTTCAATTCGTCGGAAACCTTTTACGATTTAAACTATAATGGCATTTATCATAAACGTCTACCAAATCTTGACGTATTATAAGCTGTATAAAAAAGCAGGGTTAGTAGGTATATGTAAAAAGATTCGTAATCCAGACAAGTCTACGATCACACGAATACCGAATACATATTTAATATTACCGTCAGGACGTTGCTAACTTGACTGCATTTAAAATGATACAATTCATGTCCTCTGTGCAGTAAGGTCGACACTTGTTCAAAGCACCCGTTTCGGTTAATTCGCAATTTTTTTATTACATTCTGCGTGTCTCACACAAAAAACGAGTCCGAATCAACGTGGTCTTTGTTGAAAATGAGATCAGATAAATAGTTACCAAAACAAAGCAAACCATTATGCATGCTTACATAATATGTGACATTCTAAATTATTTTAATATTATACCTACTCAATTGTATTACGATTTATTATTATATAGCCGCGGGGGTTTTCTCATGTGTCCTGTAATGATTACCAAATCCTCTATTGTTCTCTTACACGCAACTACAGTAAATCTTTCAATGATTTCTTTTCAAATGAAACTTTTCCAAAACGACAATAACTAACGTTTAATAATTTCACCTATTACATAAGTTTTAACTACCCATTGTTTCTCTACTTTGCCACTACTTTCGAAAGAATGAGACAGATTGACAAATTTATTCGATTAGATACACAGAATAGTTAGTACCAGAATGTTTTCCATGAATTTCCTAGAACATATCGTGCATAATTAGTGCATTAGGTTCTATTGATTAGGTCACGATCACGAAATAATCTTTAATTTAGACTGTGTCGAATTGTTTTCTGACTAGTGTACTAATGTCAGGTACATTATTCCACACTAGACGTGTCTTGAGGTTGATATTTATTAATAGTTTCCAGTAAATTAGATAAGTATGTATTAACTACCCCATTGTGGAAAAGTGATAATGGTTGTGTTCTTCACCCATACTTCAATTATATTATATTCTTTGTGAGCTTGAATATGTTAATCTCAACCAAAAAATATTGTTAAATACCGTCCCAATATTTTGAAGAGCAGTGACAAAAAAGAGGTTTTCAATTCAGTTGTATGTTTTTTTTACCCAATAACTGACATGAGATGGTACATAATAAACACTGAATGACATAACACATAATGAGGGTCTATTCACACCCAATTGATGCATCTTTTATGTTTCATCCCCAATGCAAACCAGGGGGTGTAGTTATAAGTTTAACATGTGTAACCTTGCGACTGTGATATTATTGCTCCCTAACTTATGAACCAATTTGAGTGCAATTTTTTTCCAAACCGAAAATATTATCTGTCATGATGGTTTTTATGTGTTTTGTCTGGTTTTTTTTTTGATAATGCAATTATTCTAAATACTTTCGTATAGATTATATCAACCGAAAGACGTCAACTGCTGGACATAGGCCTCCCAATAGTATGTATGTATGTAAACACTTTATTGTACACAATAACAGGTTGAAGAATATACATGTCACACAATGGATCAAAGTACAAAGGCGAACTTATCCCTATAAGGGGTCTCTTCCAGCTAACCTTTGAGCAATAGTATTATTTTGCAATACCTAATCTGAAATAAAAATTAATTTAATATTTATTATTCCAACGCAGCTTACAAATGCAACCAGGGCCGTCTTTAACCTATTGGAGGCCCTGGGCATATTAGATTGGTTATCGTTTTGTGATCTGGCAGGAACTAGGGCCTTTGTATTTGATCTGAGGGGGGCCCCCTATCGTTCGTGGGGCCCTGGGCACTTGGCCAAAGTGTCCACTGAGAAAGAGGGATCTAACAACAACAACAATTAACATTATTATGCAACATTGTTTTCCCGCAGGCATGACCAACGCAGAGGTCCTGCACCAAGTGGAGCACGGGTACCGCATGCCGTGCCCGCAAAATTGCCCCGCCCCGCTCTACGAGATCATGCTCGAGTGCTGGCACAAGGACCCGCTGAAACGGCCCACGTTCGAGACGCTCCAGTGGAAGCTGGAGGACTTCTTCACCATGGACAACTCCGAGTACAAGGAGGCGTCGGCCTACTGAGCCAGGCCTTCCCTGCCGCCCCACCGACACGCGCACCAGCACCATGTATGTACCACTACATGTTTGCTTGGTTACTGTACAGACCCCGTATAGAAACACCACCGGACCTGGGGACCGATTTTTGACTTTCGAGCGCTCGACTCTTTCACTCGAAAACTGAAAAAAATTATGAAATGCTATTTTGAAATAGCGATAGAAAATTCAAAAACGAGTGGTATTGACCACTCGTATTTATTCTATTGGTAGAAAGTCAGTGCCGGCCATTTTGACACTACAGACGTATTTACTTTTATTTGATTTTCGAGCGCTCGAAAGTCAAAAATCGGTCCCCTGACCATGGATGTTCCTGCAGCGCCTTCGGCTCGTGGGTCGCTCGCTGGGCCTCTCCTAAGGGAGTCTCACCCGGCATCGAGACCTCACCGACGGACGCAGTAGATGACCCCACCGGACTTGACGGGCGTTACGCCCACCCCAGCCACCCGTCCGTTCTCAACCCAAAAGACGACAGAGCCATAACCACGAACTTCGAAAGTCGAAGATTTCCATTTCTATCGCACTTACATCACTCGAGTGACAGGGATGCAAGTACACGAACTTCGGGATTCGATTTTCATGGTAGCGCCGCTGAGGCCATAAAACTCGAGGCAAGGGTAATAAAAAAGCTCGGCGGTCGTAGTCGCAATGTGTCGATTACGAAGTGTTTTAAACGTCGATGTAATTCTGTTTTCTTTTAGTTTCAATACATGAATTACATACAATATCGACATTCCATTATGTGGGTTTTTTTTAAAAAAAAGCAAATCATTTATTCAAAATAAATTGTTAAAGAACACTTTTGAAGGTCAGAGGTTAAAACAGTATTATATATTTACAGTCTCCTTCGGTATAATAGCGATGGCCTTTGCCCATATGTCCTTATCGTCGAAATATTCGCTGAGTTTATAATAGGCTCTTTTTTCCAGCGTTTGCTTTACAATTGCCTTAAATTTATTTTACTACCTCCACTAATGGTCCGTGCTCCGTGCAATACAATGGGAGACTGATAACACGAGCACAAGGGTTTTATTGCCCTAGTCGTCTTTTCGGTTGGTCTCAAGTAGTAGTATAGTAGCGGACGGCACCCGATCCCGCCATATGCGGCACAGCCGCGCGAGGCTTCTCCGAGCCCCCTACAGGGCTTATGAGACAACCCTCAAGGACCCCGTATCATGGTCGGCCTCATCGCACGATAAGCTACAAGGTAGAGCGTCCGTCACTGGCTGTCACCGTTCGATAGAAGGAGACGGACGCGGTATCTTGCCACTTATTGCGTGATACGGGGCCAGAGGAAGTTACAGTACGCGCCACAGACTAACTCGCCAAATCAGATACGCAACTGACGTGGCGCGTACTGTACATTTCCCTATCGGCAATTATACTATCTTGATCTTAAACAATAGGCTTGATAATAAACAATAATATGGAACGCAATAAGGAGTGCGGCGCTCCCGCGTGGATTTAAAGGTCTAGTTTTCGTTTTCCGTTTAGTTAAGGTACTTGGGCGAAAACTATATTGATGAGGTTTACAAAGACAGAAAGCCTTTTAGATAAGCGTTGAGGTTACTAAATTCTAATTTAAATTTTATACATAATTGAAATCTACGATTAGTCATAGTACTTTATTAATCATAAATGTACCTATTGTTAGATATTACAAATTACAATAAGTATAATTTATATTCCAACAACTTTAAAGTTGTTATGAATAATATAACCAAGTCTCACAACATTATATGCAAAACTATGAGTTAGGTTAGTGAGAAGCTCCTGCTTTGTTGATAATGTACATAAAGCACGTGTCAGGCCTCGAGCATGCACAAATTATATTCTATTTGGCACGTTGCTGAAACATGAAGAATCTTGTAATAGTAGACGACTCAGATAATACCTAGAAATTAATAAATATGTATTTTTGATAACCTCTAATTAAAATCATCTTTATACTTTGTTTAATTAACTTATAATTCACGATTCGCACAAGCACGCGTGAAACACTTGTTTAAGTGCTTTAGTTGCTTCGTGTAAAACGTGCTACTTAACTGTTTTTATGAGCGGCTGCCCTTGTAAGACAAAGAACTTGAAGATAAAGAAAACGCTGGGACGTAGTTAAGCGAAACGGACCCATCCCACGAATAATTACCGATAAGATTTGACGACCGCTTTAGCCTAGTTGGTAGTGACCCTGCCTACGAAGCAAGAGGTCCTGGGTTCGAATCCCGGTAAGGGCAAACATTTATGTGATGAGCATGAATATTTGTTTCTGAGTCATGGATATTTTCTATGTATTTAAGTATTTATATCTATTATATATATCGTCGTCTAGTACCCATAACACAAGCCTTACTGAGCTTACTATGGGACTAGGTCGATTTGTGTAAGATTGTCCCCTTATATTTATTTATTTATTATTTATTTAAGATGTACGACTTTTGTTATATGAAGGATTACAAATGGTAGCCTAACTGGATTTATTGTTATCGGGTCATTAAAACTTGTACATATTTTTCGTACGGTACATTTAATCTGGCTAACGCACACCTTGCACCTAGTCATATCATAGACACATGAATTAATGAATTAGCGCACTTACTACCGGACAATGTTTATATTTCATAGTGATTTTGACATAGCTGAGCTATGACCACGAAAATCGATGTTTGAAGTTCAGATATCTCCGTCTCTATTGCAATTATAACACTCGAGCAACGGAGATACGAACTTCGGGATTCGATTTTCGTGGTAGCGCCACTGCACTACATGGCGCTGCACTCTGATAAATAACTCCTCTACGCTTAAAGACTACGCTTGAGCACAAAGTAACACTATACATATTGCACACAGACACCGGGCCTGTACCACATGCCACCCGAGGTGCAAATGCTCCACGGCAGCACCTCGATGCAGCACCTGCAGATGCACCAGCTGCAGGCCCACCAGGCCAGCCTCGGGCACCTGCAGGTCAACCACATGGGCAACCACATGCCGGGCAACCACATGGGCAACCACATGCCGGCGCAGGTCAGTCTCGTGCAGCTCCCGGCCAAACCGCAGCCCGTGCGCCCGCGCCCCGGCTGCCACCACCACGGCCCGAGGCACAACACGCTCGCCTACCACGGACCCTAGCTCGTTCCTAACCTTATGGAACTTGACTTGAAGCATCTCGCTTTATAGTCGACTTTCATTGGCGTTGGAATGTAGGGTGGACGCAGCTGCGCCACGCCGCCTTAGCGACCGACTCGAACCCCATCTATTTTAAGATTTGTTTGTGTAATTGTCTAGCCCACTGCCGCTGGTGAATTGAAAACGTTTGCTCAAAACTGTCCTTTTAAACGTTTGTTTCGTAACGTATTCTTACGCTACAGCCGTCCTTTATTTTCTATGGATTTAGTCAAATATTCTTACCGTTTGTACTGCTGCGGTAGTGGGCTAGTTTTTTTTTATCTGAACAAACGCGCAATGTAAAACGTAGCTTTTAAAAACTGAAGTTATATTTTCAATTTTAAAAGCAACTTTAGACCTGTTGTGTTCGTAAATTCATGGCAATAAGGGGTAGACATTACATATCTATACACCTGTCAATATAGATTTTAAGTAAATATCATAACGCCGGGTCCAAATTTTACGAGGATCTGCAACGTTTACATCTTGTTCTCGCCTTAGCGTATTTTGACAGATGTATAGAATAACATCACAGCGACTGTGGTCGCGCAGACCCGTTCCGGAAAATGTTATTACAGGTTGTTATAGCACGATTAGTCTCGAATGATCGAGAAAATGAACGAAAATGTATTTGCAGCACGAACGAGGTTCGAATCAGACGAGATTTTATTATTTTTGCAAGATGAAGCAAGTTCGAGAATGGGTTTGCAATAAAATAAACAAACGACGACGTAGACACGTAATTACTCTTGGATCGGTAATAAGTTTAGTTAGACTTTTTACGATTTTTCCTAAATACATATATTTATATTTAGCTTACATAGGTTAACTTAAACAGTTTTCGAGTGTCGAGTACACCTCATATTTAGGACGTTGATATGGTTAGGCTGATAATGTTGGATTTCATTAATTCCTGTAATTTAGGGCTTATAGTATTTCTTTGAAAGTATCGACATAATCATTTTTCGTGGCGCCCCTACCATTGTATACGTAAGAGACTACAAGTTTACCCCATTAACATATTTACTTCACTTGCAAGTGAATAAAATATTTATCTGCTTCACGTGAATACTCATTTTGAATCAGTGCATTCCCGGCTTTAAAACATTCAACGGTTGTTTATTTGTTTGAGTGGAGGTTCGAAAGAGGCTATTTCGTGTGTATATACTACTAAGATAAACTACAATTCGGTTTCGTCTTCGCATTATATTGGAGTGAGTGGCTAGCGTGCGGTGCGTGGTGCGCGTGCGTCAGTGTCAGAGCGAGTAAAGTGTATCAACATCGCGTGAATGTGTGTTAGGAGGAAATTTAGGCTCGGCAGGGATAAAATAAATTATCATGCGTGAAGCATGTCTCTTGTAAGGATTTATGTTTTGATGAGGCGCATTAACCAATAAGGTATTTCACCTTCGTATACCATGTTTAAAGTAGTATCGATATTGGTGATAGATGCCAAATAATCCTATTAAAGAACTGAATTTTATATACATATTAATTGTTCTGAGGGTATTTAGATATTAGGACCTAATTTATGTATGTAATTTAAATGCGATAAGCCTGTCTAAATCACGATTGATTGAAATTTTAACTGGAGTCATTTTATGATTTTGTAATTATAATTTTGTCGCAATATACAAAATATCATTGGAAACCGAAGTATGCTTACCTGAAAGTAGAATAAATTGGTTCATCATGCTCAACGATATAGAACGTCTGATTTTATTATATTATTGTATCATAATATTATAAATCCAAAACTGATATTTTATTTGTGCCAAGGCTTATAAGTTAAGTTTTAAAGTTGCCACGTTGAGAGTCCAAGTATGTCGACCGGACAATTTTTGTTAGTATTCAGCTTCTTACTTTTTTATAAGTAAGATGATTGGCCTAAGTAAATAAGTATTTTTGAATGTGTAGGTTTTGTATCCTAATGTATTAGATTTAACTTACAATATATGTATACTATGTATAATGTCAACGAAGATCGATAACATCAGGCATAAATTCTCATTCGTTGGTACTGCACATTTTGTTAAATGTTACAGTAAATGTGTGCAATATTTATGTTGAATCCCGGTGCTTAGTATAATGTGTTCGTGGCGATGCGCGACTCATGATTTGCAGACGAACGCGACATCCTCAGAACATTTAACAGGCGAGTAGTTGTTTATGTAAGCTTCAATGTTATTCATATTTGACGATAATTCCAATCCTAATATCAGTTAAACAGTGCGATGTTCTGTACCTACACTTTTATTTTTTCTCTCATTGTTAAATATCCTCCAAATTGAGTTTTAGATAAGAATATTTCATATGGTTCGGTACTATTTATATGATATTAGTATGTTGGTATTAAACTCTGTACTGACTCGACCATTCCAATCGGATCGCAATTGTGAGTACGAACATTGTGACAAAATAGTGAGGTAGGGGAGATATTTATATCGCGGTAATATATAATGCAAACTGTCGCACAAGTAACATTTAATGTTTACCTAATAAGGTGCCTGAAAATGCATTTTTAAGTCACAAAATATTATAATTCATCATAATGCACTGTGGATAAAGCACTTGTGTATAGGAACTAAAATGTTTTCAAATCGATCAGTGTTTGAGGCATCTGATTATCAAAGTAGTGACCGCAATGTTTAATTCGTTAGCTCTTGTTAACATTATAATCCAACACGAGTGTTATAATTATAAATTTTCCTGACTTATTTCCAATAATTTATTTGTATACTCTGTAATTCGTTTAATAGCTGTATAAATATGCTTTAGGCTTGAAAGCTTTATCGCAATCAATTTTGCTGTCTGTCTTAGGGCTATCTAATTTATAAATTGTATTTGTATTGTATTATTAGTTAGACAATTTTTAAGTACTATTATTTTCTTATACAATGGCGCCATCACAATAATTACAGAGATCAATAAGATTCGTAGGCTAAGCTAAGTGAGGATATGCGTGTTAGATTTGTTTAATTAGACTATTGTAAGTAACTGTTGCCGTGTTTGACGTTTGTACGCGCCTGTAGGCCTCTGCGGCTCGTACGGACGCGTTGGTGACTAAAGTTAAGTCATGAAATTCGTGCGACTGATGTTAGTTGATACTGTTTGACACGTGAACTAAGGTCTTATTACCTCCGAGTATCAATTAAAATATTTTAAGTTTCTTTTATGTATGGTTATGATTATTATATTATTTCACTTATTTGTATAGATTTTTTAAACACAACAATAAATTAAATGTGGAATATGCTTTGTTTTATTTTTCATTATAAATAAGTAATAACATTACAGTGATTACTTTGGCATAGGGTGGTATTCCTCTTGTCCATGATCTTTGTCCAATGTGCATTGCGTCTCACGCACTCTTTATGCAAAATGTGAGACGCATTACACTTAGGTGTCAAAGTGGACTCCGGGCTCCTTTAGGGGCTATCGGGAATAACGCTAGGAGCATGATGTGAGACGCAAATACACATTGGAAAAAATCTTGGATAAGGGAAATACCACCTATAGGTAAATTCACGAGAGCTTGCGAGAAATGAAAAAACCAAACAAAAAATGTGTAGTCTCTGTGACAATTAGTCATGAGTATTTCGGTCCAAGCCGTGTAAAAGAAAATACACGCAAAGCAATCTCAATCAATTATATTTCGCAACCGATCACACACAATTCTTATCCTAGAAATCTCTTCAGTACTTAAAACATTATCCTTGTCATTGCAGAACAACAACGAATCCGTTTCTAGACGGGCAATTATTTCTTCATGTTTACCCTCACTTGTGTATTTAGGCTTCTTACTCGCCGGTTCCGAGTCACTCTCACCTCCAAACAAAGAGTCGATATCGGCGAATTCGAAATTATTACTGTTTTCTTTGAAATCTCTCGACGATCCTGAACTAATCAAATCTACTGAGTTTTCAACACATTTATGAGTGTAGTAACCATATTCAGATGCCAGAAGACTCCATTCTTGAGCATTGACATTATTAGCGCCCTGAAGAAACAAGCTGTAGATTTCTTGTAAAGAGTTATCTAAACTGAACACTTGTGCCACCACATATTCGTAGTTTTTATGATCTGTATATTTTCTCAGATACGTTAGTAAACAGTTATGTATCACATTGTCGCTTTTTTCTATAATACTTTTGAAGGCTTCCGTTGTGAGAGATTCCAGAGTGTGTTTATCTTCATTGCAAATCTGTAGAGCTAATTGACACAACAGGTCAACTATCACTAAATTTAGTTCCGCGTTCCCGAGATGCGCTATATTTGCTATCGCATGAAGAATCTGTAAGCGAATGTTATCTTTCGTTAGAATAAAGAAACAAATCTATGGATAAATATGAAAAATTATAGAGTAAGTCTAATCTATAAATAACTACTCTTACTCTCCTACTATCCTACTGTATCCATACTAATAATATAAATGGGAAAGTGTACGAGTGTATTAAGAGATAGTTCAAGGGATGGAGAGATTGGAGAGTGACATAGGATAGTTTTTATCCCCGAAATCATCCCCTAAGGGGGTGAAATGGGGGGTAAAAGTTTGTATGGAGCCACGATATAAACGAGTTCCAAGCGGACAGAGTCGCGGGCAGAAGCTAGTAATATTATAAATGGGAAAAACTTATATGTTTGTTACTCAACCACGCTTAAACGGTTCAACCGATTTGGATAAAATTTTACACAGACATTTTATAACCTGGCTTAAAATATAGGGTAGTTTTTATCCCGGGTCCACGCTTACGCGCGCACGCGCGTGTTTAGCGTGTGAGCGGAAATTTCTCCCTTCCAGGACCCTCCAGTTTAGATTAGACGGATCTCTAAACAAGTTATAGAATAACACCCCTCTCACGGACCTGCAGTACGGGAAGTTCGCCGAGATCAGATTTCGAAGGATACCCGAAAGATACAGATAGTAAGTATAAAAATGTAAGGGCAATAAGTTCCTTTGATCATCCCGAAATCTATACGAATCTAATAGCTACAACATTGCCAATCACATATAGACGGAGAGCTAGCGACCAAATCGGTCATGTGGCTTCAGCCGTATTGAAACTCCGTTAGCTACTTCCCTGAACAACCTTTTCCGATAATCTTCGTGGTGGCAGGCCAATTACATATTAATTAATCTCGCGTCAGAAAAAAAGCCAATACAGCCGAGCCCACATGAAAATTATTATTATTTTGGTATTTTTAATTAACGCTGGCAACTCCTTCCCTCCAAACGATCGATTAAAAAATTTTTGGGTGCTCAGGGAGTACATAGCAACTGTAAAGTCGCTGAGCCCACCTTTTCTTTCTTTTTTTTCCCCACCCCACTACACCCGCACCCACCGCCCGCGGCCTGCCAGCACGAAGATTATCGGAAAAGGTTGTTCAGGGAAGTAGCTAACGGAGTTTCAATACAGCTGAAGCCACATGACCGATTTGGTCGCTAGCTCTTAGACCAATAACAAGTGCAATAATGAAACAACACCAGTCTTACGTAGTTCTGCCTAATAATTAAGTAACACAAAAGTGGCAATAAACGTTAACCGTTTCCGGCTCTACGTGTGATGAACGATATCACTGAATGAAGAAAACTTCACTGGCATTTGAATAAACATTTTAGTCTTCAATGTAATATTAGGATATAGGTCCAGATGATTAACGTCAACACCTAATACGATGATAGTTTTAACCGATTCTAGAAGGGTACGTGGTGTAATACGTAATCGCGAAGCCAAAAGCATTTTATTACCGAAATTCTTAATTCCGAAAACCACGTTCCGCCGAAGGAAAGTCTGATCATTCAGGATATAATACTAATATAACCTACTTAACATATGTATATCCTATTATATATTTGCGTTAAAATTTTAGACAAACACGTTTCCGTGCTTTTTTTTTTGCTGTCTGTTCAGACTGGATAGGTACTGTAAAAAATCTGAAGACGAAAACAACAGAAAAGATGAGTATTTTTCTATTGTACTAGCTTCTGCCCGCGACTCCGTCCGCGTGGAATTAGTTTATATCGCAGCTCCATACAAACGTCACCCCCATTTCACCCCCTTAGGGGATGATTTCGGGGATAAAAACTATCCTATGTCACTCTCCATCCCTTCAACTATCTCCACTTAAAAAATCACGTCAATTCGTGGCTCCGTTTTGCCGTGAAAGACGGACAAACAAACACACACATTCCCATTTTTAATCTTTTCACCGCCAAACACGTGAAATCACGTCATCGACGATACGTGACACCGACGCCAAAGACGGCATTTGCCGACATTTTTTTTATTTTTATTTATTTATGAAAACCTACTCTGAAATAGCCCAATTTCATGTTGGCATTATTTCTTTATACATTATTTTTTTACCCTTGTGGCGTGAGGTGGCACGGCAAGTTGCTTTACCATCTAGCGGTGAAAAGGTTAATATTAGTAAGTATGGATGAAGGTACGTTTTTTACGCATGCTCGTATAAATACGCTAATTTGAAGACTGTATAATAAAACCATGTTAAAACCGGAACGAAAGTCTATGTTAAACCCTGATAGTGAGGGTAAATAAAAAACTAAATACCTTGGCAAGAGATCCATCATCTTTCATCAGTCGTTTCGTTGCTCTCGTCAACGTTACCAGTGCTTCGACATTATCCAAATACCACATGTAACTTCTGTCCAAATCGCCCCCATTCAGTAGCATCCTATTCTTAGGACAACTCTTAAGCCACACTTTCACAACATAATCATCGAAAGTTTCATCTCTATCGACAAATCTACACGTAGCTGCAGCTTTCATTAGTTTACTCTGAAAATTATTTATGCAAAATTGAATCGTAGCCGGGTGACATAAGTTCTAAAATAAAACGTAAATATGGAAGATGCAATATTTTCATTCTCGTCGCGAGAGGCCGCTAGACGCGGGTGAACCTATTTTATGTACGATTCTCACCGAACGGGCCGGGCCGGAGCGCATTCTATACGATGCATTCAAATATGAAATGTTTTGACTGTATATACGGTTCAAATTCCTTTGCATGTAATATAATGCGCTCCTGCACGCTCCGTTCGGTGAGAATCGTACGTTATGTTTAATAAATATTACGTGTATTACAGTTTGGAGTAAATAGTTACCATTTGCTTTATTTCATCTTCACTCTGAATATTTCCCGAGAGATACTTTTCAAATTTCGTAAGTAGTTCATTGAAAACGTCTTCAACCACTTTCTGTTGGACTTCAGGAGAAGTGTTTTTAATTTGTATAGGAGTCCATAGAGCTATATTATAATCATTGTACATTCTCATTTTGTCTCCGGTGTCCATAATTTCTATTAATCTTGCTATAGTATAACTCAAATGCACTTTTTGCGGCGAATCGAGAAATATTGTATTGCTTTCCAATTTTTTATAAGTTTTGCAAAGGAAAACTGTTTGACCTATTAGTAACTCACGATTGTTTCTGAAACAATAAAACATGATTTATTACTTCATACACATATCCATTAGGTGTCATGTAAATAAGGTAGCCAAATATGAGCGGAAAATATCGATGTCTTGATTAAAGTATTGAACAAATAGACAAAAAAAATCAATAGCAGTTGTCGACTGTACTCCAGCAAACGATTGTAAGCTGCACGGCGCGAAATAAGCTACACATTCGGAAGAATGGAGTTTAATATGATGTTTGCCAGTCTATATTAATTAAGCAAAGTAGTCTGTTTTAAGTAGATAATCTCCATACAAACTTCCGCCCCCCATTATTTTACCACCTTACGAGATGATTATCAGTATACAAACTATCCAATGTATTTCCCCGGGATTCGAACTATCTTTATACCAAATATCATCTCAATCGGTTCAGCGGCTTAATTAACACGTCCGAAACTAAGAACCCGCCTGGTAGGCACTCGTAATGTTTGCTTAGATGCCGGCTCAGCCCGCTAGGCGTGCAGTAGTATTAACCTACAAGCCTAGCGAGTTCTGTCAGTTTCTGATGTATTTTTGCCACCCAGCGCCCGACCCACACCGCCTCGCTTCGTATTTAAATGTACTAACTACGGAGTTGATGTAGTGAGCGCAAGTCCGTACAAATCCATATAAAGAATACTAACCGCTCGAGGCGAGGCGGTGCCAGTCGGGCGCCGGGTGGTGCTAATGAGCTGTGACCTTTAAGCGTGAAAAGGTAACATGCAGAGTTATTGTCGCAATTATAATATGGTAAACCAATTAAATTAATCAATATTTCTTACTTTGATAAAGCAACCCACAAATCCGAGGCAAACAAGGCACTCCAACACTCTGTACCCAGCAGTGCCTCAAACATGAGTTGCTCAAGCACTGGATACTGCTCACAACTCAGCGTCGAGGCTAAAGCAATGGTGTGAATCAGCACGTGTTCGTACAAGCCGTAGGACAGCCGACTGGCATTCTTTGGATGTGTAAATTTGAGACCTTTGTTGAACCAGATATGACCTGAAAAAAAAAACTAATAATATTATTTCCCCAATCAATCATGATAATGTGTAATCTTTTGTATCACTATCCTCGCTTCCCAGTTGAACCTTTAAGAAGCCGTGGACCGTTTAGGCACTTAATGTATGCACTAGTTTTACGAAAGCGACTGCCATCTGACCTTCTAATCCGGAGGGAAAACTAGATCATGTTGGGATTAGACTTTCTTATTGTGATGTTTTGTTTCTTATTTTTGAAAACTCAGTTGTACAAACGCCAACACTGTTAACTGACCATCCTGTTTTTATTTTGAACCTTATTACAATGCACATAAAGTGCACGGATGGTCGTTTAGCAAGCCAGAGTGCGGCCCCAACGACCTCCAGATTGCGAGTGACTTACCGCCAGGCTAAGGTGCCTTGATCCTTACCGCTAGGCTAAGGTGCCTTGATCCTTATCGCTAGGCTAAGGTGCCTTGATCCTTACCGCTAGACTAGGGTCCCTTGATCCTTACCGCTAGGCTAAGGTGCCATGATCCTCACCGCTAGGCTAAGGTGCCTTGATCCTCACCGCTAGGCTAAGGTGCCTTGATCCTTACCGCTAGGCTACGGTGCCTTGATCCTTACCGCTAAGCTAGGGTGCCTTGATCCTTACCGCTCGGCTACAGGGATTATGCGAGTATAGAGTCTGGCAAACGAAAGCGTGACCTGAGAAAACGCGGCAAATTAAAAAAAAACAAGTGGTACTACTATTTACTGTTTGCGCGAGCGCTCGGCGTGCGGACGTGTTAATTCACTTGAGAGACTTATACGAACTTCCAGTACTCGTGTGTGGACAAACCGTTGGTAGTGAATAATAGTTCGAAAATGGTGAACTGTAAAAAGTGTAAACTATATGTGTCCATAAAAAAGGATGATCTCTTGCGGTGCAAAGGACGATGTGAAGGAGTATACCATAGGAAATGTGTACAAAATATGATTCAGTTCATAAATAGTGAAGTATGTGATACATGCGCCCGGGGTGAATGTAGTCCCAAACCCGAGCCTCCAAAGGTTGAAATAGATGTGAAGAAGGCGACGGTGGAAACGGTCCTCAGCGAAGTGAACAACAAACTTGAAATAATATATACGCTAAAAACTCAACTAGAGGAGCTGCGGGAGACAGTTGATTTCTACTCGGAGCAGTATCAAAAAATGACGGAGTTTAAAGAAAGTGCACAGAAAAAGATTGCAGCGTTAGAAAATAAAAATAACTACCTACAAAAAGTAAACGAAACTTTGGAAGAGAGAATCTCACAGTTAGAAGCAAATGAGGTAGAGAATGAGATTGAAATAGTAGGTCTTTATCAAGCTGAGAAGGAGAATACTAAACAAACCGTCATGAAAATAGCAGAAAAACTAAAATTAAATCCGAACGAAATAGAAAGTGCCAGGAGGGTAGGCAGAGAAAAAACGGAGGACGGCCGTCCGCGAGCACGATCCATTGTGATAAGGCTTGCATCCAAGAACGCTAAAAATGAGTGGATTAAGCAGAAAAAAACTAAGCGAACTAACAAAGACTTACTTTCCATTAATAACGAGCAAAATGTTTACATTAACGAAAATCTTACTCAACAAATGCGTAAACTACGGTGGAATGCTAAAAGTACGCTAAGAACAATATATAAATATATATGGGTTCAGGATCACCGGCTACTGGCTAGAAGGAACGATACTTCGGGAATACAGCGCATTAAAAGTGATGCGGATATAGGCAAATTATTATCCGCTGCGCAGAGTGCGCAGTGATAGATAAGAAGGTCACACAATAGCGGGCGACAACACACGACACGGTTTTTGATAATGCTTAAAATTCAACGGTATATTAGATAACATTAGCGGAAGTACATCGAAATATAAAAAGTTTGAGGATATATGTAGTTGGAGCAAATATATAAATAGTACAAAAACGGACTTACAAATAATACACTTAAACATAAGGAGTTTGAGAAAAAACTTTGAGCAATTTCAATGCATACTTAAAAACTGCGAGAACTTAATAGACATTATTATACTAAGCGAGGTAAATATCAAGAAAGAAGAACTTTATATGTACAATATGGAAGGATATACAATGCAGTCACGTACACGGGATAATAAAAGAGGAGGAGGGTTATTGATTTACACAAAGAAAGAATTAAAAATAGAAGGAGTAAATGAGCATGGAGTTGCATCGGAAATTCTACAAATACTAATAAAAAACTCGAAAAGCTCACTCCATATTTTCGCCATATACAGGCCACCGAGCAATAGTAAACCCGATTTTATATCAGAGTTAAATGATATGCTGAAGAATATTCCGCCTGCTGAGGGCATAGTAATTATAGGAGACATCAATATAAACTTGCTAGTCAACAATAACGTAAATGAAAGTTACAAAAACACCCTGTGTGACCGCGCTCTAGAGTGCGTTATAAATGAATGCACGCGGGAGGAGATCCTGGACGGGCAACTTGTGACGTCGTGCCTCGACCATGTGTGGGTGCGCGCTGGCACGGGGATGCGCGCGGCTGCCGCACACATGCTCACGTGTAAGATATCGGACCACCATCTCATCGGAGTCAACCTAACGACGGCAGGCGAGGACTCACGCGCTGAGTATCGACAAAAGCGGGAAGTACAAATAATTAATAATAGTTTTGTGAAAACGGAGTTAGAAAAAATAGACTGGTCGGAAATTTATAACATTGACTGCCCTAGAGTTATGTATGAAAAGCTATATTCTACTTTCAGTGATATATACATAAAGTCAAAAACAACAAAATCGATTTATAACAATAGAGTTACACAACCATGGATAAATAACAATCTTACCAGTATGTTATCGCGCAGGGATGAGCTCTTTAGAAAATGGAAAGCGAGTCCAAAGAACGCAATTTATAGGCTGGATTATACTAGATTTAGGAACGTAACAAACAAGTGTATTTACTGGGCGAAGCAGAACTACAAACAAAACGAAATCAAGAATTGTGAAAGTGATTTGAGGAAGTTATGGGCAACGGTCAATAGTTGGCTTGGAAATGTCAAACCAAATTTAGATGAGGTGGTGCTAAAATATCTGGGTAAAAACACGTCATGTATTGACCGTCTGTTCAAACTTCGCCAGAACATTTACTATGGAAATACAAAACATAAAACATAAATGTAACGAAAAATTCCTCATTAGAGAGAACTATGTAAAAGAGTGCGAGGTATCTTTTCGTTATCAAAAAGTGTCACATACAGATATTGAAAAAATCATAGATAAATTAAGCAATAGAAAATCTGCAGGCGTGGACGAAATTAGAAGTAGGGATATAAAGCTTATCAAAACAAGTATAAGTCCGATATTGGCTAAATTTGTAAATACCTGCGCGACAACCGGTGTTTACCCAGATATGTTAAAAAAAGCAATAATTAGACCTATATATAAGCAAGGAAACCACTTAGACTACACCAATTATAGACCAGTAGCTATACTTTCAGTAGTAAATAAGATCGTAGAAAAGGTTATTACATCCCAAATTAGCACTTTTTTAGAAAACAATAACATAATATCAAATAGTCAACATGGATTTAGGCGAATGCGCAGCACCTCAACCGCTCTGGCCCAATTCACAGACGAGGTAAATGAGCATTTAAATAATAAAAAATACGTTGTGACATTATACATTGATTTTAAAAAAGCATTTGACACACTGGACCACGAACAGCTCATTCTCGCCATACAGGAATGTGGTGTCCGTGGCCCAGTGGTCGAGTGGATTAGAAACTACTTAAGTAACAGGACAATAACAACAGTCATCGATGGACAGAGCGGTGAGGAGGCTAATGTGATATACGGGGTGCCGACCGGCTCTGTGTTTGGGCCATTAGGGTACATAATGCACGTAAACAGCATGGTTAATGTGGTCCACAAGTGCTCAACTTATATGTATGCTGACGATACATGTTTGCTATACGCGGATAAGGACATCAAAACTGTGGAAAAAAATATACAGGCAGATTTTACAAATATAATAAAGTGGTCGCACGATAACGGCATAATTCTTAACATAAACAAAACTAAATGTATGTCAATTATGTCGCCTTACGCGTCAAAACCATATGAATATATCAATATTGTAGGACATTCATACGACTGTCTACATAATAATAAGAATCAAGAAGACTGTAATTGTGGTAGTATTCAACTTGTAGATAAATATGAATATTTAGGCGTAACTATAGACACTAAATTCAGTTGGGGCCCCCACATAGATGTAGTATGTAATAAACTCCGTGCAATTATGTCAAAATTAGTAAGTTTAAAAAATATATTAAGTAGAAAACTAATGAAAATGCTGTACCACTCGCTAGCCGAGTCAGTAATTAGCTATGGGCTAATTGCGTATGGACGTACCTTTAAAACTTATCTTGAGAAAATTAGTAATATACAGATTAGAATAATAAAACATGTATTAGTAGACAAAAAAACTAAAGAGAATTGTAATAAAAATTATAAGTTATTATATAAAATGCTAAAAATCCTTCCGGTACATGAAAAAGTCAGGTATTTAATGTGTATTGATGACTATGGCTGGAACAGGTTTAAAACGAGTAGACTGCAGTTACGTAACCTCAGAGCAAGCACACAAAAAAGATACATAGAATGTAACGCTAACAACTATTACGGTAAAAGAACCCGTAAGTATATTGTTCCTAAGGTACATAATAAGATAAGTGCAACCTTAGAGAAGTGTAGTAGTAAGCTAATATTTAAGAAAAGATTAAAAGCAGAACTATTAGATTTATTTGATAAAAGTGTTAGGTAGTGCATGGCATGATGTGTTGCATAACCGAGGTATACCTACTTAACGAGTTATTTGTAGAAACGCTTATTCATTGTTTAGTTTACTAGGGTTAAGGTAGTTCATATAAATAAACAACAGCTATAGTAACGAGCGTATTATCCGCCAACAAACTGTTCTCAGTTTGGCGGAACTTTATTTGTTAAACTAGCATATAAGATTTTGTGAAATAAATAAATAAAAAAAAAAAATTTTTTTGTTTTTTACGGATTCCTTGAATATTTTCAAGATTATTTGTAAACATAAGAAACGTATCATCATTATCGTCAATATTATTATGACAAATAATCAGCCGACAAGGATTAAGACTACAAAGTCATACTAACCTAAAAAATCCGGCATCGCATCTAAACATTGTTGTTTCTCTTGGAAAACAACTTCTTTCTCCTCTTGTTTTTGCTTAAACTTACTGATCATAGTATGTAGCAGCTTCCGCACATAACTTTTTATTGTTTTACCCATATTACGGCAATTATTAATGCAAAATAATTGTTTAAACAAAATACTGAAAACTCTAACCAAAGAATTTCACGTGCCTTTGTCAGATTATAATATTGCCACTTTTAAAAAAGTCCAGGTCACGCTTTCGCTTTGCCAGACTCTATTACATTACATAAATATACTATGAATAATGTAAAATCGTTACGAAAAATCCACTTACATTTTGGTAGTATCTTAAACAGGCAGCAAATAACCTCCTGGTAGAATGTGTTAGCTGACAGATTTCTATCAAGAGATTTTGCCATAGCAGAAGTTATTAGCATTATGTAGCCGAAAATTCCGTCTTTAGTCCTTAGTGTTCCAGTATTTAAATGTAGACTATACTGAAATAGAAGAGAAAATATTATAATAAATAAAAATCGTATTGGTATTGTATTCCCGCATTGACTAAAGAGTTTTTATGATGTGACGGTGGCAAACAATCACATGGCCTGCGTGATGGTAAGCAGACACCGTCCCCTATGGACGCTTGAGAAACTAGAAGAATAACTACACCTTAGAAAAATTGAGAAACCCCCGACATTTACATTTCAAAGTCCAATATCTCCAAAACGGCTGAACAGATATTCATGAAAACAACACTCGGGATAAAGTTATCTATGACACACCGCATTCGAATCGGTCCATCCGTTTGGGAGCTACGATACCACAGACAGATAGACAGATACGCAGATACCCTCTCTTTGCGTCGCGGGGTTAATAACAAGCCGCTGCCGACCCCTCACTGATTTGAGGATTGATTGTATTGACAGCTGGAGACAAATGCAGGTCCCACACTTGAGTGTGCACAGCGCATACTTAGGAGCAACGCATACTTGTATGATTTCTATAAGTACCGGAAACGGCACTTCAAACGATTGTATAACTTAATACAATGGAATAGGTTCCAATGACTCTTCGCGTCCGTGCCGTATCCGTTATACGCCTGCGCTGCGCCTGCTCCGCGCCCTATAGGCGACGTGCGACGCGTCGCTTGAGTGTAATACACCAATGGACCTTATTCGATTGTATTAAAGTCTACAATACTTTAAAGTCACCGCGCCTTCGCATTACACAGTCTCTGTATAATTCACGCTTTCAAGGGTTGATTGATGCCGCACCCACAGGAAGTCCAATAGCAGTTTTTAATCGATATTGTACTTACGTATTTATTATTAACGATTGTTTGTTTCTTAAATTAAATGGATTAATTAATTAATCGCTCAAGAGGCCCCAGCAAGGTCGACTCAAGTCAACTCTCTACACAAACGTAGTTTGGTTCTGATTTTAAAACGGCCAACTGGAATAACATGAATCCTTTTATATACAGTAGGATCCGTCATATCTATATTATGATTTATGACGGATCCTATTGCAAAGTAGTATATAAAGTTTCATGTTATTCTAGCAGCTCCTTTTAAATAAGAACCAAACTACGTCAGTATGGAAAGTCAACCATCTTGACGACCCCTAAAGTGCGATTCTCACCGAACGGGCCGGGCCGGAGCGCATTCTATTACATGCAAAGGAATTTGAACCATATAAAAAGAAATTACATTTCATATTTGAATGCATCGTGCATCCACTGCGAGGCGGCAACTAGCGACGCGGTCGGTGGAGATTGAAATCAAATATGAATTGCATCTGCTGTATCATCATCAGCCTATATACGTCCCACTGCTGGGCACAGGCCTCCTCTCACGTATGAGAGGGAACGGGCAGTAGTCCCCACGCTGGCCCAGTGCGGATTGGGGACTTCACATACACCTTTGAATTTCTTCGCAGATGTATGCAGGTTTCCTCACGATGTTTTTCCTTCACCGAAAAGCTAACGGTAAATATGAAATCATATTCCGTACATAAGTTCCGAAAAACTCATTGGTACGAGCCGGGATTCGAACCCACGACCGCCGTTTGACAGCCGCATGCCTGAACCACTGGGCTACCGTAGCTTGCTGCATCTGCTGTATAGACGGTTCAAATTCCTTTGCATGCAATAGAATGCGCACCGGCCCGGCCCGTTCGGTGAGAATCGTACATAAGGCGATTAACTAGTATACGAGAAGTCGCAGGCAAACGCGAGTGTAAAATAATGTTAAGCTTACTTGTGAAAACACGTCATCGAATATGAGCTGCGCCAAGAGTAGATCGCACGGACTATGTATGAGTACTGACATGTGGTTTATGAATTGGGCAGATTTCTTGTGGACTAGTTCCAGATATGGACCATTATTTCTGTAAATGTAAAACATTGAATTGGACAGTGGAATAAATGAAGATTATTTTGTGTGCAAATCGTTTTATTCTACTGGAGTTACCTTAACAACAGTCAAATAATGTTCTATCATAAATTTAACGCTTCTATATTTGAGATTACTTGATTTGGACGAATTGTATCAAATTAGGCTAATGCTATTTAAAAAGCACCTCTACCTTCCACGGTAAAAGATTCCAATGAAAATGACAGATGTATAAAAAGTCAGCCACGCTAATTAGTCTCAACCATAACTAAGACTTTTGATTTGAATAGTGTGAAGGAAGAATATCAAATGGTTTAAAATGTAGGTACCATGCACCAGCTAAAAGTGCTTAACAATCAACTACCTATATGGTGCATAATTAATTATACATGAGAAAACTACAAACTTACTTGTATATAAAAATAAATAGTTCCAATACATTGTTGAAGTTTCTCCCTGAAGCAGATTTGAAAATGCCGCAAAGTTTCAGTGTAATCTTTATCATGAAACTAGCAATTTTCAGTGCTCTTTGGACTATTTTATCTTCCAGATCTGCCTGTAAAAATATTTGAAAGATTGATGTGTTAGTTTACTCTTCATGATGAATTCCTGCACTACCTGTTAAAAATTCTAGTTTAAATGTTTCCTGCTGTACAAAGGTTGTCTGGAAGAGATCGCTTCAAAGCGATAAGACCGCCTGTTGTGTCCATTATTTATTAAGCAATTTTTTTGTAACCTGTTTGTCTCTCTTGTTGTGGTGCAATAAAGAGTATTTATTATTATTATTATTAAGTAGTTAGTAAGGTACTAATTCACTCGGTAGTTAATTTTGTTAAGTGGAAAACTTTGGAACTTAGATATTCATATTCATTTGTAAACTTGCAGACCTGCACATTTGGAAATTTGCCTCCAACCAAAATTAGGGCTTTTTAAGCAAACAGATCCCTGAATTGAAAAATGTTCGGCGTATTCGAATCATATACCAATGACGAATTACAGCTTTGTAGTCAATGATGTAATATAAAAAAATACGTTGTCTATAGATACGAAATCCGTGTTTAAAAAGGGCCACCAAATCTGATATACGTTTTCATTGACGACGCGAAACTGCGGCAAGTTTGTGCAATTGACTCAGTTTTAGTGTGTGCCACTTTTGGAGCGCTTATGACCTATCTATCTCTTTTTATATTACATAGTTGTTTGTAAGTAGTAGGGGTCGCTGAGCTCAGCCGCAGATGGACATGGGGAAATTATAAGGGTTCCTTGTTGACTACGGAACCCCAAAAAAAGGTAACACTGAAGGTGCCAGTACATTATTAACACGCGACACGACCCGATGCCACGCGACTAATGTGCTGGCACCTTGATTCGACTCAACACGCGTCGCGTTTCAGGGCTATATTGAAAACACACCTCTAATGCAGTGGAAATATTATTTACAGTTGTGGTACAGAGTATTTTGGTGCAATCTTGAAAGAGAGTTTTGTCACTCAAAAACTTCGAATGTTTTTCACAAATCGCAGTGTAGGCCTTCCATTGCTCCGCCATTGTCTTCACATCAAGAGTTTGTACTATTTCACCAATTGCCAAATTGATATCCAATGCTGGAAGACATGAATTAAATATTATATTATTGATTGTGCTTTGTTATATTAATTTAGGGTAAATCACCAATAACTGTCCCCCCTCATACTAAAAATGAACTCTGTTCCCCTACAAAAACAAATCTATTGAGTATAATGTGGCCAATAATTAACACTTTAAATACTAAAAAAGTGAATTATATTATAGATGAATAGAGTTCTCTTTAGTATGCGGTGGCCAGTTATTGGCGATTTGCGACGGTCTGCCAACAAAATTCGAAATCTAATCAAATTTTAAAATAATTAGATGAAACATTTTTTAAATTCCAAATTAAAGAAAAATTAAAAAATGTACTGCCTCGAACTGGATTCGAACCGGCAACCACAGGCATTCATGGCATGTTGCTACTAACTAACTGAGCTATCGGAACAATCCGTCTCGGCCACCACATCTTTCAATCAGTTCCTTCCTACAATGCCTTAGCCCCTTAGCTCCCTAAGCATTACTGCTTAATACAAAGTTAATTTTAAATTGTTTAGCTAATTATTTGTCTTACAATTTTACAATATTTTAACTTCAACCTATTTAAAGTGTTACAAGAGATTTGCAAGATTTAATTATTACCTTTTATAAGTATATCTTGTTCATCTTTATCAGTCAGATCAAAAACGAAGTGTTTCTCCAAAACCATTAAGTATGTAAGCTGCAGTTCATGGCAGGTTCGGAACAAGTCTTTCAGCTGCTTCTCAACATATTTTAAGTGTTTGCCATAGAGAGCCTCACTGTGAAAAGTGAAAATAAGAATGTCTTATGAAATAAAGTAGAAATGAATAATCTCGCTTTTTAGCAATAAGACAACCTGTTGTCTACCATTGTTCATGTTTAATTGACCTCTATTTTTCAATTATCTAGTATGTCTGGTGAGCAATAAAGAATATTTGTATTGTATGCCGTTTTAAAATGAGAACCAAACTAAGTTTGTCCAGGGAGTTGACGATGCTGATGCTGGGGACTCTTTACCTTCCATCTGTAGTGATTAATCTTGCCAAACATCTCACCTGTCTTTACAATGAGTGAAAACCACCATAACTATATTTCCCGTGGTCACTGGAAAACTTCTAATTGTGTTGCAAGACAAAGACACAGACTCCATAATGGTCTTGATAAAGTTGGACAACATTTGGAGCAGGCACACCACATGTTCCATGTATTCCGTCAAAGACTGGTAGTGTACTTCTGTGTCCACTAGTAACCCAATTATGAGGTCCATACCCTGAAAGTCAAAGGTAATTTGTCAAAAGAGATTACAATACTAACCCGCCTCGCTTAAGTTAATTCCGAAGGAAAGTCTTACTTGCGAAATACATTTATTGCAGTCCTCTAAAAGGGAATTAATATGCGTGGACAACGACGTTTTAGGTACTCCATTTCGAAGGTATTCACTAAGCGAATCTTTGGTTTTCTGCAGAAGAGTATCATACGGCATTAACTTTATCTGAGATCGTTTAGTCGTGGAAATTATATCGTGTGTAGGTAGAAAGGAATACATGAAATTGAAAAGGATACGTTTTGAGGACTGTGGCATGAGTGTTCCATGCTATTTGAAAGCAAATCTGAGCTTTGAGAGTTGTCCATTGTGTGTACTCTTCTTCTACATGTGACACGCTAAGATAAATTATTATTTTATTATTTATGCACTTTCATTTCCATTATTTATACAAAATTACAAAAACAATCACACGGCCCGCCAAAACAACAGTCAACTGCACAGATTACTAATATGTAGCTAGTCAACTGACTGAACTGAAATAAAGGGACAGAACATGAGAACAGAAGAACAGAACCGAACCAGTGTTGCCAACCTGTGTTGCCAGAATTACGTATTATTTACCCTAAACTTACCGTATAATTTACCGTACGCATTTTATTAACAAAAAACTAATAACTCTGCAGTTTTTTGGTAAATCCGCTGTTATTTTAGAGATTATAGATGGTTTCTAATAACTAAAGTATGCCAAGGTTTTTGTCGTTTCGCGTGACCTCCTATGCCCTGCGGGCAGTCTGTTTGTTTTAACAAATCCACCAAAAACGATTATAAAAACACTAGATTCAGTTAATTTGTATGAAAAAAAATTAACTTTTGAAAGTGGTCTATGAGAAAATAAAGTTTGGGAACCCCTGCACTAGACGGCTCTCAGAAAACCACTAAATTCACTCATTATGAAAAAGAGTACAATTTTACCTACCAAATGTGAAGGCAAAACCACGGTGTTTTATATTACCGTATTTTTTAGAGGTTGTATTAATTTTGTTTTGAATTACCGTACATTTGTCGTAAGGTATCGTACAAGGCATAAAATTACCGTATGAATACGGTAATTACCTTACGGTTGGCAACGCTGAACAGAACTCACAGACAGAACAAATTGATATGACTGATGGGGTATACAGGTTATGTGATTTTATGGAGTGTATACATGACTGTTATAGTCAGCCCCAATTTATCAGAAGCTGATCAATTATGTGTATCGTGCAGCTGTAACAATCCGACCACATGTGCATGCAATTTCTCAGTACAACTTGTTTGACAGTTGGGTCAGCAGCGCAACATGCCTCTAGACGATAGCAATTAGTCAGCTTCTGATAAATTGGGGCTGACAAGCCTGACAAATCATGATATGTATACATCCCATACAGGGTCTGCGTCTTGGAGATCGCTTAGAAACCAAAAAATACACTAGAAGATTCAGTTTTTTCAAAGTGTTAAAATGGTATCGGTTAATGTACAGCCATGATAATGCACGGCCAAATAATGTACAGCCCAATAATCCGCGTCCATACTGTACGTGGATTATCAGGCTGTACATTATTGGGCCGTGCATTATCACCCTGAGCAAACTTGGTCCGGGGCAATAATTGGAAGCCAATTTTGTCCGGGCTGATAATGCACGACCCAATAATCCGAGTCCACAAAAAGTGGACGCGGATTATCAGGCTGCACATTATTGGGCTGTGCATTATCACCCTGAGCAAACTTGGTCCGGGGCAATAATTGGAAGCCAATTTTGTACGAGGTGATAATGCACGGCCCAATAATCCGAGTCCCTGTGGCTTCGGATTATCAGGCTGTACATTATCCATGCGGACTGAAAGTTTCCAGCGAGTCGACGCCACCCCGCTGCGCGGGGTGTCTATTTCTGGTCTGAGGGACACAAGTGAACCCTAACCTAACCGACCTAAGACAGAGTTCGCTTATGACAAGCCATTTTTGTCCGCCCTGATAATGCACGACCCAATAATCCGCGTCCACAAAAAGTGGACGCCGATTATCAGGCTGTACATTATTGGGCCGTACATTATCACCTTGAGCAAACTTGGTCCGGGGCAATAATTGGAAGCCACTTTTGTCCGGGGTGATAATGCACGACCCAATAATCCGCGTCCACAAAAAGTGGACGCCGATTATCATTCTGTACATTATTGGGCCGTACATTATCACCTTGAGCAAACTTGGTCCGGGGCAATAATTGGAAGCCACTTTTGTCCGGGCTGATAATGCACGACCCAATAATCCGAGTCCACAAAAAGTGGACGCGGATTATCAGGCTGTACATTATTGGGCCGTGCATTATTGGCTCCCGTTAAAATTGGTACCTAACAACCCGTTTCCTTTTTTTTATTTGTAATTTTACGTAAATTTACAGTAACAGTTGAAGTATTAATTGGTTTAATAAAGAATGTGAAACGTAGAACGTAGTGGTTGGTGATGATGATGATAGAGTCTGGCTAACGAAACGTGAGACTGAATATGACCGCGAAATTTAAAAATATAGCTATGGAATCCTCGAATGAACAAAGATTTAACAAATTTAATACTTTCCAATTAATTATTAGAAAATATTAATTGTACCAGTTAATGCAAAACTATTCAAATTGTTTAATCCTTGATACCACGGTGATTTTTTAAAAATTTCGCGGTATTTTTCAGTCTCACGTTTCGTTAGCCAGACTCTATTCTCTTTGCGTTTGAGTGTGAATTGTGAATTGTAATCTTTCTGAGGAATGAAAATGAACTTCGTTTGTTTATCTCCATCTCTTTCGCACTTGCCAGTTCGAGCGATAGAGAGGGAGATACACGAACGAAGTTCGTTTTCGTTTCGCGGTAGCCCTTCTGAACGTATCCTTTATTGTGTCCAAAATAAGCTATCGAAACATTTAACGAATTGAATATTTTAGACCTTGCTTCGGCTGTCTCATGAAGACGTGCCTATCATGAAACGGCTGCGACACACTCTCGATTTTATCGCATTAAACCTCTTGTTCTAATTGTTCTAATTGTTCTAATGTGAGAGAGACGGATAGTGCGAGAAATATCGAGAGATGTTGCGCACCGTCCCATGATAGCCGTGGAGATTTAACAAACAGGTGGTTAAACAACATAATTAGTTGAGAAAGTAATCGTAGATTTTATATATTTTGTTTTTTAAACAACTCACTAGAGCTATTTGGTAAGCATTGGAGTGGCATTGGACAACCAGTTTCCTAGTATCACCCTAGTGCCGGTTAATGTACAGCCATGATAATGCACGGCCAAATAATGTACAGCCCAATAATCCGCGTCCATACTGTACGTGGATTATCAGGCTGTACATTATTGGGCCGTGCATTATCACCCTGAGCAAACTTGGTCCGGGGCAATAATTGGAAGCCAATTTTGTCCGGGCTGATAATGCACGACCCAATAATCCGAGTCCACAAAAAGTGGACGCGGATTATCAGGCTGTACATTATTGGGCTGTGCATTATCACCCTGAGCAAACTTGGTCCAGGGCAATAATTGGAAGCCAATTTTGTACGAGGTGATAATGCACGGCCCAATAATCCGAGTCCCTGTGGCTTCGGATTGTCAGGCTGTACATTATCCATGCGGACTGAAAATTTCCAGCGAGTCGACGCCACTCCGCTGCGTGGGGTGTCTATTTCTGGTCTGAGGGACACAAGTGAACCCTAACCTAACCGACCTAAGACAGAGTTCGCTTATGACAAGCCATTTTTGTCCGCCCTAATAATGCACGACCCAATAATCCGCGTCCACAAAAAGTGGACGCCGATTATCAGGCCGTACATTATCACCTTGAGCAAACTTGGTCCGGGGCAATAATTGGAAGCCACTTTTGTCCGCGGTGATAATGCACGACCTAATAATCCGCGTCCACAAAAAGTGGACGCCGATTATCAGGCTGTACATTATCACCTTGAGCAAACTTGGTCTGGGGCAATAATTGGAAGCCACTTTTGTCCGGGCTGATAATGCACGACCCAATAATCCGAGTCCACAAAAAGTGGACGCGGATTATCAGGCTGTACATTATTGGGCCGTGCATTATTGGCTCCCGTTTTATCTATCTATGTCACTCACATGTCACTGTCAGTGTCAAGTATAAGGTATAACAAAAACATGTGGTAGTCCGGCGCGGACGATTGCGCACGTTTTTGTTCAAAAAGTTTTGTGTTATAATGCTGTGTATGAACTGTTGAAATGTATAAAAATATATCGGTGGCCCTAAAAGGCCTGGGATTAGAAACCACTAATCCGGAGCTAAGCAAAGCTATTGATCATAGTGTAGTGGTGAGTGATCCAAACTTCCTATTCAGGCAATATATTTAGAAGTAGTAGACTTTTTGTATACAAGGCACGATTTTACAGCAAAATGTGCTATATACAAACCAGTAAATACTCTACGAGGTGTATTATGCATCATCATTAATTTAAGAGTTATCCTCTTGTCGGTGGAGTATTTTCCATTTCTCTCTGTCGAACGCCAGCCCTATTTGTTGATACGACACGACACCAGCTTTTTCCTTTATTTGGTCTATATAACTGCGTCGTGGTCTTCCCCTGCCCCTCCTTCCTTCTATCTTTCCTTCCATTATGGTTTTAAAGAAGTTGTCGTGCCGTATCAAATGACCAATAATTTTTCCCCTTCTTGTGCTGATGGTGTTCAAAATCGATCTCTTCTCTTTTACCCTGCTCAAAACGTCCTCATTTGTTACTCTATCAGTCCAGCTTATACCTTCCATCCGTCTCCAGCACCACATTTCAAACGCTTCCAGTCTTTCTGCTCAAAACATCCTCATTTGTTACTCTATCAGTCCAGCTTATACCTTCCATCCGTCTCCAGCACCACATTTCAAACGCTTCCAGTCTTTCTGCTCAAAACATCCTCATTTGTTACTCTATCAGTCCAGCTTATACCTTCCATCCGTCTCCAGCACCACATTTCAAACGCTTCCAGTCTTTCTCGGTCCCTTTGTGTCATTGTCCATGTTTCGCTGCCATAAAGAGCAATACTCCAAATGTACACTGTGCATCTGGAGTCTCTTGTTATCAGACTGCCTAGATATTTAAAACTATCGAAATGTTGTATGGGTATATTGTTTAGAACTATTGGTGGGTGGTGTGCAGTTTGTGTATTATGCAGTTTGTATTATTTCAATTATTCAAACAACCGAAATGAATTTCCAATTTCAGCTGTTGTTGGATAAACCCAATGGTCTTCAAGAGGCTATCAAAGTATTATCCGAGTATGTTCTGAAATTTGAGGATGCAAACTTATTCAGAAAATACTTATCGAGCATCCTTCTGGCACTGGTGTCAACAAGGATTCCTCTCAAAGCAGTTTTCTCAAGCTCGAACATTGGGACCTGCACAGATGCTGAGAAAAGTAATCATCTGGAATATTCCATTGCGCTGGCGCTGTTGAGTGAACATCCTGATGTGTTACAGTAAGTACATGTATACACATATAAAATTTCACAATAGAAAACTTGTCAACTGTAAGACTGCTACTCCCAAATTTTTTATGTATATCAAAAAATAGACAGACCTCTCTCTATTTCTCTTTTAATTTGGTTGGTAATATTCATAATGACACAAATTTTAGATTTTGTATGGTTATAACTAGATCGTAAAATATATTTTTTTGTTTTCAATCAGGTACACCCTCAAATATTTTGAAATCAATCCAGTGGCACCATTTGAAGTGTTCATTCACCATGAAGACTCTTACAATGTGGCGCCCAAGAAGAGGAGACTGCTGGTCTTTAGACAAAAGATTATGGACTATCACATAGTTCAGTGTTGTTACACTTTGCTGCGTAAACTGCCAAATGAGTTTGCTTCCAAATGGGATTGGACAATGTTTGTGACGAACTTTAGCTGCCATGAAGAAGATAAGATTAGATGGTTAGTTTAAACATTCATCGATAGTGAACCCATAAGCTCGTCAGCACTCCAGAGAATGTATTGAGTTGAGAGTGAGGAACCTACATTTGCATCTGACAATGCAATAAATCAATAAAGGGTTGGCTTCTTGTTCTTTTAGAGACACAGGTTTCCACAGTTTCTGCTACATAAAAAATAAAACTAACAGACATTTAGTTTAATATAAATTGTTATTTAATTTCAGCAAAATACAAATAAATATATAAAATAAAATTAAAAATAGCCTTCATAATTGAAGCCTTGTAAAAATCTTAAAACAAATTTTTCATTACATCGACAACTTCAACTTGTCTTAGCAACATAGGCAGTTATAGCAAAAAAACATACACAACTGTAAAATTGTTTTTTTTTATTAATATTTTTTCTTGCAGGATGGTGAAAGAATGCATGGTCATCCTTACTAACATGACTGAGCACCAGTCAAAGTTACTATCTTCAAATCTGAACACAATTTCCCAAGACACCTTACACATAACTTGTAACCAAATTCTGGAGATACAAACCACAGAGGGTATTATTACTGATGATCTGAAGGAATGCAGTGTGGTTAATATAGACGGGATTATGCTTCCATTGTTTGATAAGAATAATGTTCTGGACAGTAACTTGGTGCCCGTCAAATCAACAGTGAATAACTTGAGAAGCTTAGCTCTGGCTGTAGCATCAGGTATGTTGCATATTTAAATTACTATTCATTGTAATCCTGACCATCCAGTGTTGTAAATACATATGCCTTCCCTAACCTCTTCCATTCCATGTTATTAAAATATTATAGCCTATAGTAATATTTTCTTAAAATGAATAGTGCCCATATTCCCAGCCTTAATGAAAATGGACACAGTATCCAAATAGCAGCACAAGAATTAAACCAAACATTCTGGACAGCTCCTCTGCTGCTGAAGTTTAAAACTTGGACGGGGTGCAGGAAAACAATACTCTTGAATAAACTTCTTCTATAATTACAAAATATGTCTTCACTCTTTTGATTTCAACACATCTTTTATACCTCATTAGTATTACCTGTCAATTTCGATACAACTCCCACCACATTTGATTGTCTCATTCATCATCCAACAGCCAGCACCACAAACAAGCTTCAAAAACTAACAATCCCACAAATATTAAATAATCTATCAGATTTGTAGGTTTCATCTATAATTCTATATTCATACATGTGTATGTATGTATGTATCAATAGGGATATGTTGTTATATTATATTGTATGGTATTTTACTATATTAGCCATCCCATCTTTAGACATGTTAAAGAGTGTTGTTTTCCACATTTTATCGGATTTGCCTTAAGGTCGACTGGCAGAGAATGCTTTATAGCATTAAGTCTGCCTTTTGTACCATAAGATATTCTTTTGTGCATTAAAGATTAAATAAATATTATATCTTATTACACTTTTCACAGGGAAAGCTGTTTCACTACTAGGCCCAGTAGGTTCAGGAAAAACATGCCTAGTGGAGCATCTAGCAGCCATGACAGGTCGGAAGGAAGTTGCCTTCAAGAAGGTGCAACTAGGAGACCAGACAGACTCCAGAATGCTGCTGGGCTCGCACCATTGCACTGATGTGCCGGGAGAATTCGTGTGGCGACCTGGTGTCTTGACTGAGGTAAGCAGGAATTCCTCATTAGTTAAGAATATTATAATCACTCACTTGCTTCTGGCAACCTAAATTGCCAACACACCACAAACCCTCTTATAATAGATTGTGGCAACTATAGTTGCCCAGAGGAATATAGGCTTTGAATTTTTTAAATGCACTTTTGAGACCCAGTGTACGCTTTCGTCCTTTTGAGTTAGGAACTTTTTTTTTCACGACAGTGAAGGTGTAGTTCGAAGTCTGGAGGTTAGGCTACCTTTAATAAATCCATAATCAAGCAAATATATGTCCATACTCAATTGAAGAATTGTTTTTCACAATTATTTAAATGTGTGTTTGTATGAGTCATATCTTGTATTTAATACTAGAAACTGAGCAATTTCAACTCTACTTCATTTGACTAAGGGTTCAAAGTGACAAACCCTTTCCTCGTCTTCATTAAAACCGTATTGAAAGGGTGAAAAAACGATTTCTGGCGATTTTGAGCTATTCGTCCCCTGACTTACGGTCATTAACGTCAAATTAACAAGCGTCTGAAGTATTTTAACCTTTCCTCTCTTAATGGCAGAAGAAGAGTGCTTGACCTTATGTTTTTGTATAAGGTAGTCAACAGCAGAGGTATAAACTGCCCGGAATTATTAAAAAATATTCAAATAACAATCCCAAACAGGCTACCTCGCAAGGGTACCTACAAGCTGTTTAGGGATAAATTCAAAAGGACAAAATTGGGCAGTAACTCGCCGATCTCCAGGATGGTACGGCTATACAACCATATTCCGGACTCCAGAGGTATTGATATCTTCCACGATACTAAAAGTCATCATATCAGCCGAAAGACGTCCACTGCTGGACATAGGCCTACCCCAAAGAGTGCCAAAGTGACCGATCCCGCGCCAGCCGCATCCAGCGGACTCCTGCAACCTTTACCAGGTCATCAGTCCACCTTGTCGGGGGCCTACCCACGCTGCGCCTTCCGGTACGTGGTCGCCACTCGAGAACCTTTCCGCCCCAACGGCCATCGGTTCTACGTGCTATGTGCCCCGCCCACTGCCACTTAAGTTTAGCGATCCGGAGGGCTATATTGGTTACCTTGGTTCTGCTGCGGATAGCCTCATTTCTGATGCGATCACGCAGAGAAACTCCCAACATGGCCCTCTCCATTGCCCTTTGGGTGACTTTGAGCCTTCTTATGAGGCCCATAGTAAGCCACCACGTTTCAGTGCCATATGTCATCACTGGCAACACACACTGGTCAAAGACTTTCGTCTTGAGAGTCTTGAGACACTGCGGAATATTGGACGAAAAGACTTGCCGTTGCTTCCCGAACGCTGCCCAGCCGAGTCGGATTCGACGATTGACCTCTTTCTCGAAGTTGGACCTACCTAACTGGATCGTCTGTCCTAGGTATACATAATCGTCTACAACTTCGAGCGTAAAGTGTCCGATTGTAATGGGAGTTGGTACTACATGGGCATTTGACATGATCTTCGTCTTATCCATGTTCATTCTTAGACCAACTCGCTCGGATGCTTTACTGAGGTCATCGAGCATCGTACTTAAGTGCCGGTCCATGGTCTCAGCCAAGATTACTATATCGTCAGCAAACCGAAGGTGAGTGATGTACTCGCCGTTGATGCTGATGCCTAGCCTTCTCCAGGCCAGAGTCTTGAAAACGTCCCCCAGTGCAGCGGTGAACAGTTTTGGAGAAATAACATCTCCTTGCCTGACTGCTGCAGCGGAATAGGTTTCGAGTTCTGGTCCTGGAGTCGGACTGACATATTTAGTAGCGTTTTCGTACAAACACTTCAGCACTTCGATATAGCGATAGTCAACTTGGCACCGCTGGAGAGACTGTAGTACAGCCCAGGTTTCGATCGAATCGAAGGCTTTTTCGTAGTCCACGAACGCTAAGCAGAGAGGCAGGTTATACTCTTCGGTCTTCTGTATAACCTGACGAAGCGTGTGGATATGGTCTACGGTACTAAAGCCTCTTCGGAAACCGGCTTGTTCGGGAGGCTGGAAGTCATATAGCCTGCGTGCGAGACGGTTTGTAATGACCCTCGAAAACAGCTTATAGACATGGCTCAGACGTGAGATGGGGGGATACTAAAAGTAAATCAAGAAATCTGTTGTATCAAATCTTATATCACTGGAGTCTGGTGGGTGATTGCCATTTGTTGGCTCGTGTACCTCTAATTTCCTATAACTTGCTACTTGCTTTAATCAACGTAGATAAAGTAATCAATTTAATATATTTAACTTCTCCAATTTACAAACATTCTACTTTTTATCGGCGAAAATTTAAATGTACCTACTACTTTAATGTTTTACTTGTTTTACTATTATCTGAAAATCTGAATCTTCATTCATGTAATTTCATTGTTTTTTTGTTACTCTTGATTTTACACATGTGTGAGCTGTGGTCACTTATAAGTGGCTAAGCATCTTACTGTAATTAAGCCAATTGTATTGTTCAGATGTGTTATCCGTTGGTGGTCCTTAAATAAATAAATAAATACCTGCTATTAGAAAGTTTACACAATATTTTTTCACTTTAAATCTGCAAATTTTTTGACACTGACCTTTTGCTCTCATTGTTAGGTAGTCTGTATTGTAGTCTGTATTTACCACAGTACCTATTTTCAAATTATGTGAAAAACGAAAAAAGAAAACATTTATTAACTACATAAAAGACACACAGAGACAAAAATATAATGGGTGTGTGTCTTCACGGCAGAGAATCGGTCGCTGCACGGTGTGCACGAACGATTAAAATAAATCTGTATTCCATCTTATAGTAACTAGGAGCCCATTCCATAATAATTTACAACTTCTAATATAATACAAGGAGAAGTATCTTTCAATGGATCTCTTTAAAAGATCTTCTCAACGTTTCAAGGCGCACAGTAACGCCTCAATATACCTATACTATACCTTATGCATTATTTAAGTTTCATTATTCTGCACCTATTTTCTGTTTGTACTTATGTCGTCTACAAGTATTACTACCTTACTATGGTTATTAACTTACTATTATACTTTTAGGCGGTACAAAACGGACATTGGTTGCTCCTGGAAGACATCGACAGCGCTGCTCTGGACGTGGCGTCCACTTTGAGCTCCCTGTTAGAGAGAAATGCACTCTGTGTACCAGGCTATAGAGACTCTTTGCCGGTAACGCCAGGGTTCCAGCTCTTTGTGACACAAAGGTTTGCCCTAAATATTAAGTAAAGTTTTGAACTTAGGTTTGGTTATATGTATAATTAAGTTAGCTTCACGTCAACCATAAAACTATTAAAAGATATTTGTCCGTAGGACCGTCAATACAAATTATGGATTCCAAAAGAAAATATCAAATTCGAGCACCTTATTACAAAAGCACTTAACTCAAATAAACGTCGAGCCGCTCTCAAGGTCAGAGCTGGCAGAAATCATACACAAACTCTACCCAAGCCTATCGACAATCTGCCCGCGAATGATCGAAGTGTTCATGATGTTCTCAGTAGGAAGCCATGATACCTCCTTGCACACAACCGAAGCCGTCAACCCAGAGAAATATACAAGTATTACTGTTATGAAAGGCTCAAGACTTATATCTACAAGAGATTTAATAAAGTGGTGCTCTAGATCTGTAGTCGGTTTTGACGTTTCAAGCCCAGAGTCAGCTTTAAAGGTACTCCAAGATGCTATAGACATCTTCACATGTTCGATTGCTTCGCCAGAGCATAGATTAGAGCTAGCCAAAAAAATCGGAACGTGTTTAGGAATAGTCGAGACTAAATCTGAGTTTTATTGCAAACACCATAAGCCAAATGTGTCTTTACACCCCAATGCGTTAGAAGCGGGAAGAGCGAAAGTCACTAGAAAGGAAAAGGCTTTAGAATCAGTGGATTTTGATACTAAACAAGTTGTCTTCTCGTTTACACGTCAATCAGCGTGTTTGCTTGAGAAGATCGCGTGTTGTGTCACATCAAACGAGCCAGTATTACTAGTCGGAGAAACGGGGACTGGGAAAACGTCTTCTGTCCAATATTTGGCCAGGCAGACCGGCCACAAGCTCGTAGTTATCAATATGAACCAGCAATCCGATTCCGCGGATTTACTCGGCGGCTACAAACCTGTAGATCTAAAATATGTAATACGACCAATCAGAAATGAATTTGAAGAGTTATTCCGAGGTTACTACAATGTTGAAAAGAATGGGAAGTTCCTGTCCCATATAGACACGTGTTATAAGAGCGAAAGTTGGGCAGCGCTGCTGGCATTAATGAAACAAAGTCACAAGTCTGCGATGAGCAGGCTTACGAGTGAAAAAAATGAGAAGAAATTGAAGAAATGGCTCGCATTCGGTCATAAATTAGTGAAATTAGATCAACAAGTGAAAGCAGCTTCCAAATTGACATTTGCTTTCATCGAAGGCTCACTTGTTAAAGCTATGCAGGACGGCCATTGGGTTTTGCTAGACGAAATAAATTTGGCTTCGGCTGAGATATTAGAGTGCTTAGCCGGCCTTCTAGAAGACAAAAATGAGACCATTGACTTGATAGAGAAAGGTGATAAAGTCCCTATCAAAAGACACCCTGATTTTACACTTTTTGCATGCATGAATCCAGCCACAGATGTGGGAAAGAAGGATCTGCCAGTTGGTTTGAGGAATCGATTTACAGAATTCTTCATAGACGAGTTGACTGAGAGAAATGATTTGATGCTGCTTATTGGGGATTACTTGTATCATTTGAATCTTAGTGGCCCACTGCTGGAAGGGATTTATAACTTCTACTCTAATGTCAGAAAGGAAGCAAAGTTGAACCTTGTGGATGGTGCAGGTGAGTAAACACACCTAGTTGATCCAAACAGTTTTCGATTGAACTATACTGAATGACTGTTTTTTTGGTTTTACAGGTAATGCACCTCACTATTCATTGCGAACGCTCTGCAGAGCATTAACGGCAGCTGCAAGAGCCAAGTGTGGGACCGTGACCAGATCTCTATACGAAGCCTTTTGCTTGTCTTTTCTTACACAGTTAGACAGTTCGTCACACCCTAAAGTTGAAGCTATGGTTGCCAAGTAAGTGTTTATATCTGTAAGAGCCACTTACAGTAACCTTGACCTTTTTAAAAAAGTCCTTGGTTAAAATGTACTTTTTTTACAGGGCAGTGATCGGGAAGAAGAACATTAGCTCAGTTCTGAATCAGCTTATTCCAGAACCACAAATCCCAGGAAAAAACTACTTGCTTTTCGAAGGGCACTGGATTCCGCAGGGCAAACTCGAAATTGCCATTCCTGACGGTTACATTTTAACTCCCATTGTCAGAAAAAATCTCCGAGATATAGCTCGCATTGTGTCTTTAGGTAGACTACCAGTTCTACTCCAGGGTGATACATCTGTGGGAAAAACATCCTTGATCACATACATCGCTAAAGCATCGGGCAACTTTTGCGTCAGAATAAACAACCACGAACATACAGACCTACAGGAGTACATAGGCTCTTACGCTACAGACGCTAGCGGAAAATTGGTCTTCAAAGAAGGTGTCTTAGTAGAAGCCATGAGGAAAGGACATTGGATAATTCTTGACGAATTAAATCTAGCTCCAAGCGACGTCTTAGAAGCCCTCAACCGTGTTCTTGATGACAACCGAGAGTTGTTCATACCAGAAACCCAGCAAGTAGTTAAAGCTGACCCCAACTTCATGTTATTTGCTACTCAAAATCCTCCAGGTTTGTACGGAGGTCGAAAAATGTTGTCAAGGGCGTTTAGGAACAGATTCGTAGAGTTGCACTTTGACGAAATTCCAAGAAAGGAATTAGAGATAATCTTGCATCAAAGATGTCACATTCCTCCAACGTATAGTAAAAAGATGATAGCTGTGATGGCTGAATTACAAATAAGACGTCGAGGATCGGCCGCCGTCCAAGGCAAAGACGGTTTTATAACCCTTAGAGATCTATTCAGATGGGGCCAGAGGTACAAGTTTGCCTCCAAAGAAATACTAACTGAAGACAAATTTTACGATTGGGATCAACACATAGCCGACGAAGGGTACCTTGTTCTGGCTGGTAAAGTGAGGCAGGCAGATGAAAGGGGCATCATCGAAGAAGTTATAGAAAAACATATAAAACGGAAAGTCTGCCCAGATAATCTTTTCTCTCTGCACCAAGCTACGTCCCCTGTGACGAAAAATATATTAGAAATAATTCTAAATAATCAACTGCAAGAGTTCTCCCACGTAGTTTGGACGTACAATATGAGACGACTTGCAGTTTTGATCGCAAAGGCTTTCACTTTTGACGAGCCCGTGTTATTGGTTGGAGAGACGGGTTGTGGTAAAACAACAATATGCCAAGTCCTAGCAACTCTGAGGAAAACCCATCTTTTGTCTGTCAATTGTCACATGCACACAGAGAGTTCGGACTTCTTAGGAGGACTACGTCCAGTGCGGCAATACAAAAATGACGGCAGATTGTTCGAATGGGTCGACGGTCCACTGATAAACGCAATGGAAAACGGCCAAATGTTTCTAGCCGATGAAATTTCGCTAGCAGACGACAGTGTGTTGGAAAGAATGAACTCCCTGCTTGAACCTGAAAGACAGCTAGTATTGGCTGAAAGAGGAATGGAAGATAATTCAGAAATAGTAGTCATTACAGCCCAAAAGAATTTCCATTTCGTAGGAACTATGAACCCTGGAGGTGATTTTGGTAAGAAAGAACTTTCACCTGCACTTCGCAACCGGTTCACTGAGATATGGTGCGACAGCGTGTCTTCAAGAGAAGATTTACTAAGCGTCTTAGAAAAAAGCGTTAACAAAGGCATTTCGCTCGGTAATCAGGAAGACGGTAGTACTGGGATCGGTAACTCTATACTGGACTTTACTAATTGGATGAAAAACTCCGAGGTTACCAATAAATTCCCGTTCAGTTTGCGTGACCTGCTAGCTTGGGTTCAGTTCATTAATGTCACGGTAGCTAAAGGCCTCCTGGACACCCCTGAAGCATACGTCCATGGAGCATGTATGACCTTCCTAGATTGTTTCGGCACAGCCCTGACCGGACATATCGAATCCGAAACTTTGTACGTACTCCGTAAAACAGCTATAGATTTCTTGCTCAACCAAATACAAGCAATTGGAAACGAATATATAGAGGGGTTAAAGGAAATGTTGAGTAATAAAAGGACTAAATTCACGGCTGAATCAGATGAAAAGAAATTCGGTATACGGCCATTTTACATCGAACTGGGAGCAAATTTAAGCATAGCTGATGAGGAGCAAATGTTCACATTTACCGCTCCCACTACAGGATCGAATACGCTAAGGTTATTGAGAGGCATGCAACTTAATAAAGCTATACTTTTGGAAGGAAACCCAGGAGTAGGAAAAACTAGCCTCGTAACAGCTCTTGCCAAGTCTTCGGGACAGAAAGTTGTACGAATTAATCTAAGTGATCAAACCGTAAGTAGATACACACCTTTGTTACTTTATTTTACCGGTATTCCGTGTTACGTTCTATATTCTAGCATGTTTTTTCTTTCTTTTTAGGATATAACAGACTTATTCGGTACCGATCTCCCATCAGATGACGGCTCTTTTAGATTCAAAGAAGGTGCATTCCTTACCGCTCTACAAAACGGTGATTGGATTCTATTAGACGAACTGAATTTAGCTCCTCAGCCAGTATTAGAAGGCTTAAATGCCTGTCTCGATCACCGAGGCGAAGTATTCATCCCGGAGTTAGGAAAGACGTTTAAAGTGAAAGCAGAAACGAAGCTCTTTGCCTGCCAAAACCCCTTGAAGCAAGGCGGTGCACGCCGCGGTTTGCCAGTATCCTTCCTAAATAGATTCACTCAAGTATACATCGACACATTGACCAAAGAAGATCTTATATACATCGTCGAGTCTCAATACCCGAACTTGCCTACAGATATCTTACATAGGATTGTCAAATTTAATTGCAAAATCACCCACGAAATTACTGACCTCCAGTCCTGGGCACACAGAGGCGGCCCTTGGGAAATGAACTTGAGAGACATTCAGAGATGGTGCGAAGCGCTCATCGAAGAACAAAACAACGGCAATGATCCGCTGCCAGGAAAATTTGTAGACATGCTTTATGTAAACCGCATGAGAACATCTGAAGACAAAGACAAGATGATTCAAAGTTATGATTATTTTTTCTCCCCTGACTACCCAAGAAGCGACAGTGCTCCTCAATTTGACGCCACCGATAAGAAAGTTATAATAGGCGATGTCGCAATAGACCGAAACATTGAGAAAGATTTCAAAAACAGACGCGCGCTTGAAACCAATTTGCAAGTGCTTAGAAATCAGCTGCCTATATTGAAGGCTCTCGCCCAAAGTGTGAAGATGAATTGGCTGACAATATTAGTGGGACCCACAGCTACAGGGAAAAGCAGTATCGTTCAGGTACTAGCCGATTTAACGGGCAATGACCTCCAAGTATTGCCAGTCACGTCAGCTATGGACGTTTCAGATTTACTTGGTGGATTTGAACAAGTGGACTATAATAGAAATCTCGAAACTTTATACGATCAAATAGAGACAATCACTATAGAAACGGTACGCAACATTTGGCTAACTAAAGCGAATGAGGAATGGAGGTTGAATAAACTCTTGAGCCAGCTGAATCAATATAAGGCGTTACAAGCCGGCACTAATAACAATAGCTACGAAGCAAATATGGAGAAATTCAACGAAAAAATCAAATTCCTATTATATCACTGTCAGAAACTTTTGGAATGGAACAAAAAATACGATGCACGCAAAACAATTGAAGAAATCGTTACTAAGCTGAATAACTTGAAGACCAAAGTGTCGAAGCTCACATCAGTGAATGCTGGCGGCAAATTCGAATGGATAGACTCGCTTCTTGTCAGGTCCCTGATAAACGGTTCCTGGTTGCTTTTAGATAATGTAAATTTGACTTCAGCGGCTGTTCTAGACCGACTGAACGGATTATTAGAGCCCAATGGGGTATTGAGCATACCTGAAAGAGGGGAAATTAGCGATATAGTGCCTCATCCAAACTTCAGGGTATTTTTCACAGTGGATCCTAAATACGGAGAGATATCACGGGCGATGAGAAATCGTGGAGTCGAAATTTTCTTGCTAAAGTCTGAAGATTGGGATGCAAGCCTAACTCAAACAGTGTCTTATATGGATTTGACTGCTCTACTGTCGTCATGTGGGCTGCCGAAAAACTTTCATGAAATTTGTATTAGCTGTCACGAATTGATGACTTCATTCGTACAAGGTAGGTACAAATTTTCATTCCTTTTTTTCATGAACCGGGTTTTGGTGTCCTGAACATGATGATCATGATATTTTTCACATTATCTAGTTTTAATTATTGAGAATATGCAAGTAATTCAAATCTCATTTTTACAGGTTTAGAACGTCCGACGATCTCTCACTTGCTCCAAGCTGCATATCTAACTTGGCAGCAAATAGTTAGAGGCATCTCCCGTGAGCTGGCACTGATTAACAGCTTTTCGGACGTCTACATCAAGCCGAGATGCGGAGGTGATTTCACTTCAAATGTTATTACTTCGTTGGCTGAAATGAAAAACACAATGTTAAAGGCATTAGAAGAGAAAATAGCTGAAGAGGAATACAAAGCGTTTGAAACAAAAGATACCAGTCATACGTTGACTGTGAAAGGATTATGTTCGAACTCGACGAACGAAATCGCTAAACAGATATCGTATACCATGATTCAACAATCAGCCCACAAAGGTTCAGACTTGGTATTGCTAGCAAGTATTTTTACCACCTACCAAAAATGCACGGAGCAAAGTATTCAAATATTACATACCGTAATAAAAGAAAGTTTACAAAACAAATACAATGGAAACGAAGATTTATCCCGGCAATTCAATGATACGGCGATCGCTGCTATAAAGGCTTCAAAAAGCCACTCCGAATCATCAAAAAGGTTTTATTCGGAATTACAACCGCTTGATGAAAACGAAATTACAGAAGGGAATATGCAATCAGTATTCCTTTATGATGACTTATGGAAGACTTTAAATAAAATTACCGTACCTGAGAACAACTTCTCGGCCATCGATTATTCCAAAGCAGTGGCTAATGGAACATTGACGGACGATTTCGTAGAATATCCTATTCTGAAACACTGCAAAAAATATACAGAAATAATTAACGAGTATGTTAGAAAAGTAATCGCTCAAGCACATGACCGGTTAGATGATGAAACAGTGTGTCAAATAATGCATATTTTAAACTGGAGAAACCGTTTCCTGAAAGCATGCTCGCTGCCGATATTTGTTACGAAGAAAAACAAAAGAACACCAATATTAAAGGAAGAAATAGTACCCTTGCTTTACATGCACAGTAAATGGGTTCAGAAACATTTGATGGGACATCTTTTCGGACTGCTGCCGCCAAAGCATATTTTACGTGAACGATTTGAAAGGGAGACTAAATGTATGTTGTATAATGACCAAGACAACACAGACATTACGAAGTTGAGTAAAAAACTGCGGAAGGTTAAAGGTCAGCCAAAACTATATGAAAATGAGAATGAGTATGAATTAGCTGTTGCTAGGACGGATGTTTATAAGAAAGTTTCTTTAGATATGAATCAACCTATTGAGGCAGAAGCTCCGAAACTGTGTCTAGAAACGAGCACTTCAACTGACATTAGTTTAGCGCTAGACATTCCTGATAGCACGACTTTGGCAATGATACAAGAAAACATCGCTAAGACTCTGGAAGCCTCCAAAAATGCAAAACTGGGCTTGGAGGCCAGACTTCTGCCTGTAAACGGATATATCATCCAAAGAGTATTACACACATTGAAAATACATTTCATAGATTTTATCTATAAGCTCTCTCAAGAGGAAAACGTAAAAGAAGACAAGGCACGAGATTTTATTGTTATTTTGACTAACTTGACGCATTTGGCGAAGGCAACTAAAGGATTTCCACCAGCTCTCCTAAATATTCTCCAAGTTATAGAAAAACTGTGCAGTGGAAATCAAGACATATTCACTTTCAGGTAATTTTATCTCATGTTGCGTATTTGTAACCTCAAAATCAAAAGTCAAACATGTTTTTTTTTTTAGAATTTCATCACTTCCCGCGAAATTCTGGGATGAATTCTACAAATCGCTGGTCAATTCGCCGGCGTTGTACCCACTACCGTTCCTTAACGTTCTAAGTGTTAATCCCGAAGATGAACTCGATCTCATTCCGACTAACACAAAAAGACTGTCCACCAATCTGCCGTTGCTGCCGTATTATGTACAGAAGCTGACTACTGTGGACAAGTCAGGTAAATTCATACATAAAATATATGTTCATTCCTGAAATAGTTCATTTATAAACGCGTGATAAAAGTTTCGTGTGATTGGCTACGGGCCACGATGGACCAGTACATCTACACAACATCAACCCTTCTATGATGAGTACAACCCAGCCTCGGCCCTGAGGCTTCGGCGACCGCTGGTACTCCGGTTATGGTAGCGGCCGGGGTCAGGAGTGCTAAGAATCTCCGGCGAAGGCACTCTTTGGCGGAGGCCTATGCCCAGCAGTGGACGTCTTTCGGCCGATATGATGATGGCTACGTTATTGTATCACTTGTACAGAAACTTACGCTGGCACTGTTGGAAAAATAGCGCCTTAATTATCTACTTAAATGTGATTGTTTTGTTGGGTAGGTTCTCGTCATCTACTTGCGTTTGAAACAGTGGCGTTGCAAGATAGAGAAGAATATTCTAAACTACTTGGCACGTTGCTTAATGTTGTATGGAAAAATATTGCCACGTTGGATACTGCTGCAACCATGAAAATGTAAGTAAAAATGTGAAATGATCCAGTTACTAATTTTGTTTCCCCAGAGACGGTACTTTTAATTGTCATTTTATTGTTTTTTAGCAAAACTGACGCTATATTCGAAATGAGGAAATACGAACAGCTTATGTTCTTCTTGCAATCCATTATATTCTCGAAGCAATCAGATAAAACTTACGCGACACTGCAAGATTATTTGAAAGAACACGAATCATTGACAGAAATGATTGGAGAAACAAATAGAGTATTCATAACATTACAGCAAAATGTGAACCAAAATATAAAAACTTCAATTGAAGAAACAAAGACCAAAGTGTTAACAGCTGAGCTCTCACTGCTAACGGGTCTTATAATGGTCAAAATAATGTCTGAAGTCAGTCATGTAGACCATGTAGAAAAGTACAAACTAAAAGTGAAATACATTGAAGAAGACATAGAAATATTTGAAGCGTTGCTGAGCGCTTACTATATGCATGGTCTTGTATCAGGCAGTATCTCTGAAAACAAGCAAATTGATAAGGCTTCGGATGTGTCAATCGAGAGTTACGCTAACGACAGTGACAAGAGAAGTGGCTTAGAAAAAGTACATCCCTACTGCTCTATCGTGCTAGAGTTGAGAGAAAAGATAGCGGCAATGATACATAAGTATGCCGAAGGAAATACCTTCAGGCCGAAGGAAGCGTCGTACAATGTCTTTGCGAAGGTGAGTTTTCAAATTGAATTGGATATAAATTTTATAACGTTAATCGTTCTTGTAGTCATTATAATGGACTATCCCGGGAAAAGGAACGGGTAAAAAAACACTTATTACTTTTAGATGCTTTACTTACATAGTCTGAATTCTAAAGTATTTTTGTTTTTTTTCATAGGATTGCAGACATTTCGCAAAATCAGTGCTCTCCCCCAAATCGATAACAGACCTCTCATCAAACCTGCGAAATACTTGCAACGGGCTATTATCTATCTTACAAAACAATACAACCAACAAGACGACAATGCAACAAGCTCAAAATGTCGTAAAAGAGACTGCATCCTGGCTGTATTCTGTGAATGCGTTTTACAAGAAAATCGAATTGTCTTATTCTGACGCATTCCCAGACTTGGCGAAACCACTTCAAAGTTCAGTGTCAGAAATCGTCCACAGTGTCACCTCGTTGAGCGATTTAATCAGAGAATTGTTGGCTAAAATAGAGCAGGGGCCGATTCTGAATGAAGTTATAAATGACTTCATGGTTTATCCAAATGTCATTCCGAGTCAAGATGAAAAACTGAAGTTTTTGAATCGCTTCGTGTCGTCAACTGTTATGCAGTTGATGAACAGGAATATAGTTGCAGCTAATGGAGACACATTGGATGTTGAGATTGAGTATATGGAGTAAGTACTTTTACAAAGTTTACTGTAAATTTTGTGATTTAAGCATGATATCACAATGATCACGTCAAAGCCAATTTCTTATACCTTTTAAACTGCAATGACGCTTATAGTAGGTGGGACCTGTGTGGCATTGTTATTTATATAGCACAACCATAATAGCTGTCGCGTGTAGCCACGGGGTTTCCAACAAGGTCCTCGCTCCATTGGTGAAATCACGGTAAGCGCGACACTGCAAAATTGAGATCTCTCATTTTCAAAACGTGGTTTTGTACATTTCTCAATATAATAGACTTATTGGTTTTAATTACAGGATTTTGAAGATGAATCTGTCAGAGATCAAAATGTATTGCACGGCCGCTGAGCGGGCTGACCAGATGACTGTCAACAGTGTGATGACGACGTTAAACAGCATCGTCAAGACCTGGGAGAGGCAGCAGAGAGATATCGAGAAGAAAAAACAGGATGACGAAGCGTTATACGTGACCAAGTAAGTTATCTTAAATAGAGACTAACGTTTCTAGTCTGATCTTTAATCCAATGTGCATAATCTTCGATTTAAGATAGACCGATAGAGTATCGTTTTATAATGCGTACGCTCACACCGCTGCCAACTGATAGCTCAGTTCAGGTATGGGTAGATAGATAAATAAATAAATATTTTCCGATAATCTTACACAAATCAACCTATTCCCAAAGTAAGAAAACCTTGTACTATGGGTACTAGATGACGATATACATACGTGTATAGATAAATTAACAAATACTTATACATAATATGTACTTATAAATAGAGAAAATATCCATGACTCGGAAACAAATATTCGTGCACATCGCACAAATAAATGCCTTTATGCAAATTCGAACCCTCCAGCTTCGTAGGCAGAGTTACTACCAACTAGGCTAAAGATAGGTACAGTCGAGATAGATTCGCTTTTCTTGACCATTCGATTGGTGAGTTGAAATAAAACGTGTTCCATTTCTATTACAGATCGAAATGCGAAGATGTAGACGAAGAGACAGAAGCGCATCAAGAAATTCTTGCAATGTTCCCCTCTTACTCTGATCATGACTTTGCCGAATTCAAGGCACCAACCTTGGAACAGAAGAAATTCAAACCGACCACAGAAAACAAACAACCGAAACACCTGATCAGTTCAGAAGACGTGTCCCTAATTTATAAATGGCATTCGAACTTTGTTCGTAATTTGACTTCTGCTGAATGGTTGCCCAGTCCGAAGAGGATGGTAGGGAATAATGTCATCAATCCGTTGGTGCAAAGGTATCCAATATTCAGTCGGATTATGTCTAACGCCTGGGAGGCATTGGATGCAGAATTTGAAGGTGCGATGACACCGGCCCTGATGGTGCTTATTTCCCAGATCAAAGAGAAAATAGATGGAATTGGTAAGTATTGTTAACTAAAAATAACCTTTACAGTACATATGGTGCTACTTTCCCGCACTAGTGCGGAATAGAGCACTTTTCGTGCATATGTCGAAACTTTAAAGAGCCATATGTACAGTAAAACGTTGTACGATACACGTGCGAATAGGTAATTCGCACCTCGTGTCGATTAAAAACACTCCCTTCGGTCGTGTTTTAATTTATCACCACTCGTTGCGAATTTCCTATTTTCGGCACTTGTATCGTAAATAACTATTGCAAGGTAGTTGCATTAACACTTTATAATACATATAATATTTGATTTAGTGACCATCTAATTTCATGTCGGTGGTCGCCAACTGAGCTACGGTAGCCTAGTGGTCCAGGCATGCGGCTGTCAAGCGGCGGTCGTGGGTTCGAATCCCGGCTCGTATCGTACCAATGAGTTTTTCGGAACTTATGTACGGAATATTTACCGTTAGCTTTTCGGTGAATGAAAACATCGTGAGGAAACCGGTCTAATCCTAATAAGGTCTAGTTTTCCCTCTGGGCTGGAAGGTCAGATGGCAGTCGCTTTCGTAAAACTAGTGCCTATGCCAAATCTTGGGATTAGGTGTCAAAGCGGACCCCGGGCTCCTTTAGGGGCATTACCGGGAATAACGCTAGGAGGATGATGATGGTCGCTAACTGAAGCTCGCGTACCGGCTTAATGACCCTATGTAATATTTTTTGACAGGTTCAACCAATCAGAAAATAGACTTTTACCATTCCCCATGGGTTTCGGAAACTAGACAGAGCCTACCGCTTCTGCAAAGAGTGAAAGAGAGCACAAATGCGTTGCTAGATCAGTGGCCAGACTTCCCTACGCTGAAAGATGTAAGTACCTTTTAAATAGGATTCTTTAAAAAAATACTTGCCTGCCAACCAGTATAGGTATGTACAGTAGTTCCGCAAATATAAGTTACATGGGCAATCTTCGTCCACGCCGACGAGTGCTGACAAGTACAGAATGAAATCGAACGTATGACCATTTCAATAAAGACCTTGGTGCAGTATACGTAAGGTACAATATGCAATGACACGTGCTATCGTGCTGTCCCGCGCTGGGCGTTGAAGATTTTACCCGCGCAAACGCGCTACTTATGATTGGTTAAAATGTTTTCAAAAATGCTTTCTGGGCTCTGCACAGGTACCTACGTCGTTGTATATTATATTTGTGGTACTACTGTACGTACTTTATGTTGCATAGTCATCAATTTTTCGTCTGCAATATACATAAGTGTGCCTAATTTTGAATTAATCAGTCACCAGCAACTGATTGAAAATGGTGCAGTGACTCACGTATTTCCAGATAAATAAAAGATATTAAAAATTGTGTTGTAGTAGCGATTAGCCCTTTCTTATTTTCAGAATGACCATTTAAAAATACACATACTTAACCACACCTAAACGTTTACTAAGCAGAAACGTAATTCTAAATTGGAATCCGTCCATCCTGAGGTCGCGGGTTCAAATCCCGCTCTTGGCGAATAATTTTTCAATATTCTCACCTGTTTCTCGGAAGCGTAGGAAGAGACGGATTTATTCCAGTTTCAACTTACGATCCTGATGTACCAGGCGCGGGACACTCCGCGATTTACGTTCATCGCTACAAGTACATGCCGGTGTCCCAACGTTGGGGAACCGGCATGTACTTGTAGCAATGAACGTCGACGTCGTCGTCGACGACGTCAGAGGGCCATAAATCTTAATGTGTTGGCTGAGAAAAAAGCGCCTTTTGTAAAGATCAAAGGAGTGTCCCTTCTGTACTTGTACTATGATCTATTCTGTGGATGTACTGGTATTTTTTCCAGATAATCGTAATAGTAGACAGAATACTACGTTTCCCGGTAACCAGTCCCGTGTCGCGTTTCCTGACTGGTCTGGAATTGCTCCGCGATAAGATAGAAGAGTGGAACAAAAACGCCCACAAAGGGAACAACCTGATCGATATCTCGCTGGAAGTCGGGCAGCAGATCATTAACTGGAGGAAGTTGGAGATGGGACATTGGAAGGAGTGCCTTAACAATTTGTTTCACAGGTAAAAGCCCCACCGATTCTAGAGATAGGATTTATAAAATTGTTATGCCATAGCGATAAATCACAGGGATAAAAAAAACAGAGTACAAAATAGATAAAAGAAAAACGATAGGCTGCCTTAGTACTGAGTAGTAATTGAATCGGGTTCCATTTCCAATGAGATTTAGAAAAAAACCTGTTAATAACATTGGAGCAAATTGCATTTTGATTCTAATTTCATTCCTAAGCCTGATGTCTGGCCTGACATCGTTTTTTTAAGATGCTTGTTACCTGCAAGCGGATATAGGCATGATGACAGTAGTTGAAAATCACTAAAATATGGTATTTTCTTAGTGAAATTTTAATCATAGAATTCAAAAAATGCTCATATTTTTTTAATAAGTAAGAGATTATTATTTATTTTGATAAAATTTAACTTAAAAATACGGACGCCCGCCGTGATATGTTCAACACCGATCAGAGCGCATGACGTCACGTTTGTATAAACAAATACCCATAACGGCCATTACCACAGATTACAGAGAAAACTTAACTCGCACGGCCGCGCAAGACTTGTAAACTTTTGAATTTATGTTCATTCAATGAGCAATTGAGCGATAGCAAACGTCAAAGGTCTGCGTTCTGTTTACACAAACGTGACGTCACTCGGGACGCATGTGTCATCATGCCTATTGCAGGTAAGCGGAAATTACCGAAAAGAATGGATCCGTTCGTGGGACACGTTAGGATGGGATGGCAAAAACATATGATGTACTTCGTAGCCTGTGTATGACTTATTTTAATTGTATCCTATTTCTAGAAAACAATCGGAAGCCCACAAATACTGGTTCTATGTGTATTCGGTCATCAACTCGTATCTGGATGAAGAAGCGAGCGAGCCCGTGCCGGCCGAGCGGGTCATCAAAGTGTTGAAGGATTTCATGGAGACTTCCAATATGGCCGAGTACGAAGTCAGGCTGGACATATTGTACGTGTATCACTGTCATCTGGTACACTTTGAGCGGAGTCAGAGACGAGGTAAATATTTTTTCAACACATTATGACGCTTTTAGGCTCATAATCCTGGGTATTAAACACGCGTGTTTTATAATATTACGATACTTGTACCATAACACGGTTATATCCCGATTAAGTCACGTTGGCACCTTGCAGCAAGATGTATGCATGAACAGAATGTACAGCTTTTTTAATTCTCGGCAAATGGATTCTTACTCAACTAAACAAATTAAATCCTTTTTGTTAATTAATTGACTATTTCTATTTGGATATGATATAGAAACGTTTAGTTTGAATAAACTATTCACTTTTGATAACATTTTACATGAATTAGCAAAAGATAACATTTTAAAAAGAAAATATTTATTTTATTTTGTATTGGCTGTTTAGAGACTTCATCTTAGTCTGTCAAACATCTGCGATCTGGGGCATTCACTAATTCACCGCCCTAGGTACGTAATGTACTATTAGATATCATAATAACTAATATAACTATCTATTACAGATGAACTTTTATCCATATTCTGGAACACATACAGCTATTACTCCCAATTCGCCGCTCAAGTCGCCGCGCAAATAAAAGAAAAACGAGCTCCAATAGAAAAGAAGCTTCGAGACTTTGTGAAGATTTCTACTTGGGACCGAGACTTGAGCTACTGGAGTGTGAAGGACACTGTGGATAAAGCTCATAAGACACTGCATAAACATACTAAAGAGTTTGAGGTGAGTAGGTCTCTAACATTTGTATTTTATTCGGAGCGATATGACCTAGACTTTATGAACTACGTTTTACTTTAATTCGATATCGCATAGAATTTTCCAATTCATATATGTATATAGAACCAATGGATTTCTTCTATACATGTCTTAAATTCTTGAGGAAAGGACTGGAGTAAACTGCACCGCTAATGGACAATCTCATCGTCATCATCATCATCAAACGTATAGCTGGCTCACACCAAAAAGTAATGTGATTCAGCTGTCAACACTGCGAGTTCTCAAACATATCAAGGGTCGGCAACGCCCATGTTACTCCTTTGCCGTACGCTTGTTTGCCACCGTCATTGTATAAAAAAAGCTACTTGGAAAATCAGTTTTATTTTAGTAAACTAGCTCAAGGTCGCTCGGACTGTTTCGATTCTTCCTAAGAAAACTTAAACAATATTTTTCCTTTGCAGAACTTGCTGAAGGAAAGCGCGGCCTCATGCCTCGTAGACAAGTCGAACGACTCGGGGGTCGACCACGTTGGCATCTGGGACCGGCCGAAGCGGACCACCGGCATCAACGCGAACGGCGGCGCTTACATGATCGACACCCAAAATTTCATGATCATGGCTAGGAATATTAAGGTAAGACGGTTCCTCATTATTTAGATCCAAAATATACGCGTGGAACTCGTTTATATCTCTAGCTCTATACAACCTTTTACCCTCCCATTTCACCCCTTTAGGGGATGATTTCGGGGATAAAAACTATCCTATGTAACTCTCCATCCCTTCAACTATCTCCACTTAAAAAATCATGTCAATTCGTCGCTCCGTTTTGCCGTGAAAGGCGGACAAACAAACACACACATACACTTTTTCTCGATCACCCAGGGGAACCTATCGGCAATTATTTGACGACCGCTTTAGCCTAGTTGGTAGTGACCCTGCCTACGAAGCAAGAGGTCCTGGGTTCGAATCCCGGTAAGGGCAAAAATTTGTGTGATGAGCATGAATATTTGTTTCTGAGTCATGGATATCTATGTATTTAAGTATTTATATCTATCATATATATCGTCGTCTAGTACCCATAACACAAGCCTTACTGAGCTTACTATGGGACTAGGTTGATTTGTGTAAGATTGTCCCCCTTATATTTATATCCCCCCTTGTATAATTATTTTATATTCAACTAGGAAAAAAATATAATGATCGGTTATGGCGCTTCGCCGGACGCTGCCGAGTCACGCTCGCTTCGCTCGCTTGGCTCGCGCGCTGTAGGGTCGCAGTTCACCTAAGAACCTAACCGTTATTTCCCCTGCGAGATCAGCCTAGGGGATTCTAATGGACAACAGCGAATTGCAAAACTCAATTTACTGGGGCCTCACAAGGAGTATCGAACTAAAAATAGGATCACCATTCTTAACACAACTTGGGTTGAAGCTATAGCTGTGGCAATATTTATTTATATAATAATTTCACATGCATAACTCTATTTTTCATGCGTCACCTGTGGGAATAACATCAATAGAGTTACTAACATCCATTTTCTTTTTCACAGCTTATTCAGGTAACCTCAAACGTATACGCACTGTAGCTAGAATTTGGTGGTTGGGTTGGGTCATGTTAGTTGAGTAGTTGGTTGATTAGATTTTAGATTATTTGTTATTTGCATGTATGTTTTTTTCCATTGGTATCGAAACCATCTGGCTAATGTATAGTCAGTAGTTATCAAATTAAAACCTACTGTAATTGCTACTATAAACATGGACTGAAAATGCATGCACCTTAAGGGGGCGTTTCGGAGCAGCGCCGCGCGAAGTTTAGGTTTTTAGCGCTACTCACACAACGATAGAGGCTCGCGCACCGCACACGCACACATGCACGTATACACAGTGGGGCGTCGGACTTTGACTCGCCAACAAAATTGTAACTTTGGATTTTGTTACCAAATATAAAAATTGTTATGTCAAATATAGGTATTTCATCTTAATACCTACCAACGTTCGCCCGAACCGAGCGCGCAGCCTATCTAACTATGTGGACAGTTGTTTTGTTCGACTGAACGGCTTATAGTTAAAGCAATAACGCGTAATTCAAGGTTGGAGAGGCAACCAGATGGCTAGCGGTATTTGAGCTCCCGAAGTGTTGTGGAACCACCCTGTGCAACCCGGATTGAGCCAACTGTGACTGGTTCGGAAATAGGAGAAGGGTTGTAAAAAAAAAATGTTGCGTGGCAACCGATTGAAATGCGGTAGCCTGAAAGTGTGCACACTGTCTATATAGTGGAATTTTTATGCCATCCCTCCTAGTGTGACCGGAGCCGAGTAAACGAGCGAAGAAAAAAAAAAAAAATTGGCAGGCAACCGCTTGAATACAAACGCGAAATTCGACAAAATGGGAATACGCCAAGAATACGCGCAATAAAAGGTTTTGCAATCAATTGCCATGGACAATTTTTGCTTGGGAGGGACGGTTGCCTCTCCGACATTGAATTACGCGTCATTGCTCTGAATATTAGGCGAGGGCGATTTTTGCCATATGTATGTAGGAGGGTAGGGCGGAACTGGTGGAGATTCATTATTTTCCCCACTCTTGTTAACCATGATATTTCACGAAATTAAAGTCGATCTACACTCTTTAGGTTTAATCAGATTGATAAGAATTACAAACAGCGCAAAATAATCATAAACCACTCGGATGAAAACAGATTACTAATTCTGTAACACGGAACGTGAGGAGATTCATTATTTTCCCCACTCTCGTTAACCATGATATTTCACGAAATAGAAGTCGATCTACACTCTTTAGGTTTAATCAGATTGATAAGAATTACAAATAGCACGAAATAATCATAAACCACTCGGATGAAAACAGATTACTAATTCTGTAACACGGAACGTGAGGAGATTAATTATTTTCCCCACTCTCGTTAACCATGATATTTCACGAAATAGAAGTCGATCTACACTCTTTAGGTTTAATCAGATTGATAAGAATTACAAATAGCGCGAAATAATCATAAACCACTCGGATGAAAACAGATTACTAATTCTGTAACACGGAACGTGATAAAGTCGGCGGAAGGTTGGGAGCACAACCGCACTACAGCTCGCGTCTCATTCCAAAGTGAGTTGCTTGTCAACGTGTTTCCCACTCCACCTCCATGTGACAGCTGTCAGATTTTAAGATTATAATGTAAGTATGAGGAAAAAATTGTTCGTTTCCGGAACATCGCCGGCCGCTGCCGCTGCACGCTCGCTACGCTCGCTCGGCTCACACCCTGTAGGTTCGCGGTTCTTCCTAACACTCCTCCTCGCTTCGCTCGTCGTTGTACCTACACTGACCTGCCTCAGAATCCAACAAAAAATATTATGTAAAGTAAAAGTAAAGTATCGTTTATTTGCAAGAATATGTACATTAGATGTTAACATTATATGTTGAGTCACAGTATTCAGCCTTCAACGGCATGCAAATATTAGCCTCATAGTCAATTTATAAATAACTACAAATAACACAATTAATATAATAACAAGGAAAAAAAACTAATTAAAAATAAAATACAATAATATCAACAAATCAACAATTTACATTCAAAATAGATTAATAATTACAATTTAAGATTCTATAAATTCTATAATACATTATTTTCGTGCAATGTCCAAATATTCCTTTACAGAGTAAAAACAACGTTCTTGGAGCCATTTCGTCAATTTTGTCCTAAATTCTAAATTGCGCAAAAGTTGAATTTCATCTGGTAAGTTATTATATGTTGATATGCAAGAATAGTAGGCATTGCGTCTATATATATCAGCACAGCATCGAGGTTGATACAAAAGATTTCTGTACTGTGCCCTTAGTGTCCCGGATGTCACATCGGAACGCACTGTAAAATAGTCCCCATGAGCCTTGACAAACAGACAAGCCTTCCTGATGTACATACATGCTAGTGGTAGTATATTGTATGTTTTAAAGAAAGGTTTGCAACTATCCATTAGCCATGTGTTGCTGATGGCACGTATGCACTTTTTTTGTACCTTAAATGCCCTATCAACCTGAACCGTGTTACCCCACAGTAAGAGACTATAATCTAAAGTAGACGAAACGTACCCATGGTATGCTGTTATTGCAGCTTCAGTAGAAACTGTTCTACTGAGTTTTCTTAGTGCAAAAACAAATCTATCCAATTTGGAGCAAACGGAATCAATATGATCTTTCCAATTCAGGTGGCTGTCAATGGTTAAACCTAAAAATTTTATGCTACTGGTTTCCTCTATTAAGGTGTTACCATACCTAATATTTAGCTATTTAGGATTACATTTGTAAGAACGAAATTGCATGTATTTGGTTTTAGTCAAATTAATGTTAAGATTATTATTGCATGTCCATGTATAAATATCTTTTAAGGCTTTATTTATATTGGTCTCGTATTCATTGACGCTATCTCCTTTTACCATGAGCGTCGTATCATCAGCGAACAGAATGCACTTTTCATTTGTTGCTTGTGGCAAATCATTTATATAGACTAGGAATAGCAATGGGCCCAAATTGCTCCCCTGAGGTACTCCGGAGTTATTTGAACGGAACTCAGATCTGTAGGTTTTCTTAACAAAACGATTATCTTCGGGGACCACTCTTGTTATTTCCGTGCATTGCTTCCTATTTCCCAAATAACTTTTAAACCATTCCAAAGCTTTTCCTCGGACTCCATACGATTCAAGTTTCGAAAGGAGTATGCTAACTATACGTTACTAATAATAGTAATTATCATAATTCCAAAGCAAAGTTTATATTTTCCCAAATGACATTTGACGGTTGGTTTTTTGCCTAAGCAAATCATTTACTTCATAATTATTTGCCACATAAAAGTTTGTTGTAGTATTGCATTATAAAAATGTTGCCAAATAAGCATAGTGCGAAGTAAAGTTATGTCAACGATTGATTTACCAAATGAAAATTCTGCGAAAATTTGGTTGCGAAGTGAAATTTAAAGAAACATATTTCGTCGAAAAGGCAGTAAACCATTTTGGCCCTATAGTTAAATATCGAACTCACTAACAAAATTTCACGAGAGTCTGTTGAGAGATGCGACCTATAGAGGTGACAGCCGGACAGCCGGACATACGAAATCATTTTTGCACTTTAGTTAAATATCGGACTCGCTCACAAAATTTCACGAGAATCTGTTGAGAGATGCGACCTATAGAGTATAATTAGATGTCAATTACATCTAATTATACTCTATAGGTGCTAATTACTACCCAATCCTTTTTTATGATCAAACCGAGGAAGCATGTTGTTAAGTTCTACGTGATTTAAATATGTTAATCAATGTGAACCACTGTGTACTCATTTTGTGTAGTACACGGTTCGATCGCAATCTGTCAATGCGGCGCCAAGCGACGTGGTCTCGCTCCGGAGGCTCGCGGCCGACTGAACGCGGCCGCCGCGAGCGGTCGCACTTGTAGTGAGCCGGCCGCTCCATACTAATTCGTATGAAGAATTAGAGCGTAAAAATTGGGCATCTTTGTGATACTTTTACACGAAATAAGTACATATTTCTTAAGAAATGAAGATTGCAAGGATTTAACTATAGTTTTAACTTTATTATTTGATACAATTCATTTAATAATTCTTGATACTTACGACTCAGTTGTTACAATACGGGAGTGCGTTTTACACGTTTTTAGTGTTTTTCTGATTTTTTTTTACACTTACCTATAAGCATTATCTTAAATTCGAATGATTCAAGAGGAAGTAACATTCATTGGCTAGCTGTGTAATATTTTTCAAGGTTGTGGAACATCGTTTACTATATAATTCTCTTACATTCCCGACCCTCGATTGCCCCCTGCCGGCCCTTAACAGGCCGGCCACGACATTGCGCGGCGGCGGCGGCAGCGCTTTTTCTAATTCATTGCGTGTGGTCTCAACTAACCACAGTGCGTTGCGCGTGTCGACCGCGCAATGAATAGATAAAACGCTTGCCGCGCCGCAATTCGCGAATGTCGTGACCGGGCGTAAGAGCAGCCACTAGGCCGCCCATGTTGCGGACGATTTCTTCCACACATCTTGTATACCATCATCTAACATTTAGTGGTCGCGTCCGAGCCACAGGCTGCAGGAGTGGCTGGCGCTCGATGGCTTTGTTTAGTGGCAGCAACTAGTGGCTGTCCTGTGTAGGCGCTCAAGTTTTACCTTGACACCCACTTTTGTTTTCTAGAAATATTTGGACCAATCGGAACAGCCATGCCCAGCGATCGCAGAAGGCAGTCTTCTATCGAAAGTTCCGAGCCTACTGAACAAAGCCAAGCTGTTATGTAAAGAGACGATGAGTAACGCCAGCTACCCGTCGCTGGTACAGTCTCTGGACGACTTTGTCACCGTTGTCATCGAGACGAGCTCGCATCTCGGCTCGTTGGAGGTAAGTTCTGGAAACTTCTGGACCAATCATGATAATGCTACTGTCGATTCCGATCCTGCTGAGCAAAACCTAGCTCTTTAAAGTATAAACAAATAAAGAAAGAAAGAAAGAAAGAAGACATTTATTCCCTACACAAAAGACACACAGAGACAAAGGGAGCAGAAATACAATACAGTTAACACATAATGTGTGTGGCTTCGCGGCAGTGAATATTTTTGTATGTTCATATTCCATCTTGATTCTTGTTTTTAAGGTCTCGAATAACGATAGCATAACATCACATTCATTTTAAGCGTGAGTTAATTTTTTTCTTTATCATAGTGAGAGGGCAGCATACCCCGAAATATAGAATAGAATAGAATAGAATAGAATAACGTTTATTCATGACAAAAACACATCATAAATCAAAAAACAAAATAGATAGATATCGTAACAATCGACAATTGAAAAAATCAGACGCATGGCAAAGCTATGGAAGTTTGCCAAAGGACAAAAACAGGTCAAGGGGTTCAATAATAAACTGTCTACAGAGCTATTACAACTCAAAAGGCACAAAACCTGCGCAGTGAGAATCCTGACAGGACATTGCTAATTAAACAAGCCCCTGTTTCAAATGGGTATGAAACAGGACGCAACTTGCAGGTTCTGCCAGGAGACAGAGGAAACAGCTATGCACATTCTCTGCTCCTGCGGAACACTCATGCACAAAAGAAGTACCTACCTAGGGCGGCACATCGTGCACCCATAAGAGGTACAACTTATCACCTCCCGAAGAATCTGGAATCTCCTAGAGGCAACGGGCCTTAACGGTGAAATCTAAAAAAAGGCTGCCACGATAAATCACTTGCTGGTCGAAGCGGCATATACTCGTAAAGGCCCACAAATGAACAATAACAATTTGACGATCTCTGTAGCCTAGTTGGTAGTGACCCTATTCCTACGAAGCCGGAGGTCCCTGGTTCGAATCCCGGTAAGGGCATTTATTTGTGTGATGAGCATGAATATTTGTTCCTGAGTCATGGATGTTTTCTATGTCTATTATTTGATTATTTATCTATTTAAGTATGTATATCGTCGTCTAGTACCCATAGAACATACAAGCTTTGCTTAGTTTGGAACTTTGTGTAAGATTGTTCCCAAATATTTATCATAATACATCGACAATTGACTCCAACCACACCTTTATAGGTTGACGCAACACTGTCCAAAGAGAAGCAAAAGCCCCAAGCGAAGAACATAGTTCAGCAGAAGCGTAAAGCAGTAGCCGACCTGTTCAAAGCCCTCAGTAAAATGGGCCTGAACTATCGCACCGGGCTGGTCATATTGGCGGCGGCGGAACAAGAACTGTATGACTTCACTATTGCCCCGGTTGATTTGGATGCGGCTATCGGATATTTGAAGAGCAGGTGAGCGTTGTTGAAATTATACACGCAAATATACCTGTGAACTCGTTGGTAAACTCTGTAGTTTTCTATTTATCATAATTTCAATTAAGAATCACGTAGAGTTCCTTTTTCCTTAGATATATTTTAATGATTGCATTTTTATTTATATCACCGTAGACTACACCTACACTAGTAGACTACACCTATACTACACCCCGTAGCAGCTTAAAGACTTGCTGGAGCTGGCACCGTCAATATGACGAATGTCCATAAATAAATGAATAGTTCTGAAATTTAAAAGAATAGTGAGAAGTAAGAAAGCATGTTTGATTGGATTTGAATATTTGAAATCTAAATTGAAAACTTATTTTCAGTTGATCACTGACAGATCCTAAACAACAATTGATTAAAAAAAGCTCTTGTTAAAACGTCCTAAAATATGGTATTTCCAGTAAAAGAAAACATCAGTCTAGCTAGGTTAAAGACAATCAATCTAGTTTAAAGTCTATGAGGAAGAGGGTGTTTCCACCATTCTCGTGTCTCTCGTATTTTTTATTGTACTGACCATAAATATTCATTGTCCTCTAGGCGGTGTGACGCCTCCCTTAGCCTGCTGTGGTCGGGCTGCGAGAAGTACTTCCACAAGAACATAGCGCGCCACAGAACGCTGTCGACGGCGCTACTCACTCCTCACGCGGACTTGGGCATACAGAACATTGAGAGGTGTAAAGGTTTCGCTGCACAGTTATTGGTATGTACAAGTTTTTTTTTATTTCATGTCAGGCAACGAGGCCCAAATTTAGAGACTAACATACATATCAATATATAAAACTTAAGTATAAATAGTTCTGGGTGTCAAATAATCGACCTCGAAATCGCCGGAGAACTACATCCTTCGGCCAGAACTGCTACATGAAGGTCGACTTAACTAAGGGCAAATAAAGCTTTTGTATTGCTTCAGGTAAAATCATGAATATAAAAATAATGAACAAAACATATACTTACTTGATAATATGTGAACATTGTGATGATATTTTAATTCATTCGCAGAATTGCATTTAAAAATAAATATCTTACAGAAAATGACAAACTCACAAAAGAAGTCTATATCGAGATACTCCAGACATCTCTGCGACTTGCGTACTCTAACAACGAACCTAACAGCTGTACTAGATGTCGACTCTTCAGGAGTGAACATAACCACTCTAAACGAAAAACTAAATACCCTCACTGAATGTTACGCGAATGCTAGCATCCTACTCGACCAGTTCAGCGTCCTTATAAAATCCTGCCCCGAAAAAGAACTTAGGCCAGAATATGAACCAGAATTCGACGTCGTCCTCTCGAAATCTCCAATAGTACGCTGCTATAAGGACAATGACGAATGGCACGCCTTATACAAGAAGATAAAGGGTGTAATATTGACAGTTGACAAACAAAAGACGGCACTTTATAAGCTGTCGAATACAATGCCTAAAGAACTTGGAAACGACTTTGGTCCCCTGCCAATAGTTTCACAAAGTCATATAGACGTTACCAACGACGCTAAATCCAATCTAGAGAATATAATACAAGATTTGGATAGTGTATTAAACGAATACCACTTCAAATCACAATCGACAGTGATTACAGACGAGATACCTGAACACCCTATACTTAAAAGTATAGCTAATTTGTCAAGATACGTAAAAGAGATCGTCAAACAACTTGAATCTTACGATGAACTGACTGACGTTTCTATGGAAGATAAGGAGGCCAAAAAGACGGATTTGGTAAATGACACGGAAGACTTAGTAGCCACAATGTTACTCGTGATCCAATCCTTGTATAAGAAGCATATGCCTAAAGATGAACCAGACGTTGACGTACTAAATGCAATAGATGAAATTATTGAAAGCGGAGAGAAAGAAAAGGAAGAATCAAACGAAATCCTAGAAGATAATCATTTGAAAGAACTCTTGCAGGACAAACTATCGAGTGACGCGAAGTCACTCAAGTTAGAGGCTCTGATAACTAAAATTCATAATTTGTTAAGTAATTATGCAGAGTTCTTAGCGACCACCGACCAAGATGTGGCCGAAGTACGAAATGTGGTAATGAGGTTGATTCCAATATTGGAACAGACTGTGCTGTTTGTACAATACTTCGTCACGCAGAAAGTAGCAGTGCACAGAGTTTCGTGTAAGATGCTGTCCGTTCTGTTGAAGATTTTCTCAGACTTGGCGTCGAAAGGGTGAGCTAGTTCTCTCTACTCTGTCCATTTTTACGACTCTAAAATTCATACTAAATGTGTGTGTGGTGTTACTTAAAATTTACTTTTATCAATATGTCTTTAGATTTTGCAAACCATCCGATATGGACATGGAAGAAGGCGAAGGCGGCCCCGGAAAACTCACCGGAGGCACTGGTTTGGGGGACGGAGAAGGTCAGACAGATGTCTCAGAAAGAATCGAAAACCAGGTATCTAATGATAATATAAATATATACATAACACTAGACGGCCCACGCATTAGCATACACCCATAGCACGATTTTAAATTTATACCTACTAGTCGTTTATATTGTTAGCTTCCTTTGTAGCTTCGGGCGCCAAAGGCGCGATGCAAAATGTAGAATATGTAAAAAAAATGTTCTAAATCTACTCTGCAATTATGCGTCAGCGTAGTAATATTGTTTATTAATAAAATATGTACCTGACAGGATCAATTAGATGATGCTCAGCGTCCAGGTGAAGAGAAGAAAGATGAAGAACGAGATTGCAAAGAAGAAGAGAAAGGAGTCAACATGACTGACGATTTCGACTCACACTTACAGGACGTTGACCAAAAAGGTAACTTGTACCAGCCAAAAATGTATTCTGTAACTTTATTAATATACCTTCACGATAGCAATGAGTCGCGTTCAAAATTCTGATGTCGACATTAGCCATTCGAGATCTCGTCGAAACGAATTATTAATATGCTTTACGTACTGAGGACTCGTTCAAGATCCTGATTATTTCAGTCGAGATTTTGACTAAGATTTCCTGCTACCGAGACTGAATCTCGAAAATCCGCCAGAGATCTCGACAATTCTAGATCTTGCGGGATCGATTGCGTTCCCTACTTTTCAACGAAAGCTCCTGAAATAATGTCTGGTGACCTTATTAGCTAGTAGTAAATAAGTATTAGGAGTGAATATTTAAATATAAGAAGCAGACATATTCTCCATTCAGTTTACTTGAAGGAAAGATCTTATAAGCCCAGTTTGTTTCTGAAATATCAGATTTTAAGCAGCTCTAACCTTGGCAATTATTAATAAATCATTTTTATTTTATAAGGAGATTCAGATCAAGATGATGACGAAGATGATGCCGATAAACAAATGGGAGACACAGACAATGCAGCCGAAAAGTAAGATGATACAATGAATCCTTATAATTTGTTGATAAATTAAATTAAAATCACGAAGAAAATACGGCAACTACCGAATCATGTGTTTAAAAAAATAACTAAAAGAAAACTCTTTGAATACATTTCTAACTCTATTATTACAAACAAATTTCACTTGTAGACTAGATCAACAAATATGGGGTTCGGACGACGAAGATATTGAAGAGGAACAAAACGACAAGAAAGACAAAGAAGAAAAAGGCAAGGGCGAAAGCACTGGTGAAAAAGAGATGGGTGCCAAGGAGGAGGAACAAGGACAAGACGACGGAACGGACGGTAAAGAGAAAAAGAAGAAAGACATTAATGAAATGCAGGAACCTGAAATTGACGATGATCAAGTGAGTGAAAGCATTTTCCAGGATCTTAACATTCAGGAACAGATATTCTCGTATTAACGATCCTTTTCTCCGAACATACACGAATAAGGACTTGATTTTGGGTTAAACGTCAAAATTGTATAAACTAATCTTGGATTAAACTCTGGTCGTGTTTATTCGAATTGACTTGACACCACATGGCTTAGTGATTTGTCTAGAAATTACGGTTTTTTATTGTTATAAAACATTTCGTATTTTAAGGTGGATCCTTTCCATGGTAATCAACAACCACTGCCAGAGCCAGAAGATTTCGACCTTCCTGACAACATGGATGTAGACGGCGAAGAGGCAGCCGATGACAAAGTAAGTAATTTCGTTGGAAAGTTCAAGTACAGTAAGCAGTAGAAGAAGCCGCGCGTTCATAGAGGTCATAATTATCTATTAGGCTTTTTTTTCTGGACGTAACATGGAACATATTGTTTGACAGGAGGGTGAAACGGAAACAGAGAATCCGTTCGACATCGACGTAATGAAAGAGAACATTCCAGAAGAGCCTGAGGAAGAAAAGAAAGAGAGAGATGATACCGGCCTGGAGGTGTCTAGTGATGAAGAAGGGGACGGAAATGAGAACGGTGAAGAAAGTCAAAATAAAGAGGTACGTGAAAATAGATATAGAGGATAGATTATACTAGCGTCTAACACAACTGTCAACTCGCGAGTCGCGTGATTTAGTGAATTCCATCTATCCCACTGTGCTAATTAGAAAGAGGTTGTGAGTTCGGTTGCCAGAGCTCCCGAGGATGCGTTGTGTTGAGAGCATTTGTTCCTTCAGCTGTCAACACGGCGAATCCTCAGACATATCTCTCCGCGCCTTAAAGTCCATTCATAGCTTTAAATTAAAACTCCGGATATATGTTTTTAATGTACAAATTGGTCGTTGAATATTTGAATGCTTGTTACTTATAAAATGAACCCTTGGGTCGGCAACGCCCATTTTACTCCTTTGGAGTTGCATGCGTCTATAGGCTGCGGTGTCCGCTTACCATCAGGCGGGCCGTACGCTTGTTTGCCACCGTCTTTGTATTAAAAAAAGATGAAATCTACTCTAGATTTCCTTGTGTTGGCACCGCAGAGGTTTGTCAGACGTAATCTAACCTACACATGTAACCAATGTATTTGCGGTTTCACCAGATAATTGTTTGTACAAAAGCACAAATCACATTATTATTCAGGATCACCGAAACAAAGAAGATGACCAAGCACCAGAAACCGAAGACAAGGGTGACCAAGACGAAGAAACCACAGACAAACATCAAACCGAAAATCCCGAAATGGAAACAGAGCAAGACCAGCCAGAAGAATCTGAAGAAAAAACAGAGACAGAAGACCTTCCAAAGAACCCTGACAAGATTGACGAGGATGACCAAGTTGAGGAAAAGAAACAGGAAGCGAGACCTCAATCTGATCCTTCTACCAATGACGAGGCGGCTGGGGAGAAGGCGGAGAATGCTGAGATGGAGAGAGGGACGGATGATAACGTTGAGACGAATGCTGAACAAAAGAAGGATGACGATTCAGCGCCTTTTGTAAGTTCATTAATATTCAACAACTATTACAACAACTACTCTTCGTGGACTTCAAGTTGCGAGAGAATAACAGCCGACGCAACCGAGGGGTGTTTTGTTATAAGTTTAACATGTGGCATCGTAGCTCCCAAATGGATGAAACGAATTGAATGCGGTTTGTTTTTAAACGTTCTTGTCTGTCGAGATGTTACTTAGCTATGTTTGGTGTAGTTTCAACTTTTCAACAAAAAGCTTACTTCTACTAGTTCCACTTCGTGAAATGATGCTCCGTGAGCAAATGCGTGGGGTACATCACATATTATGAAACGAACTTATTTTCGCTTCATGTAACTTTCTGAAAATTGAGAAATTCATTGAATTATAACCTGCGGCGTATATTACGAAGCTGCAAGTTACAATTTGGAAGTGTAAACTGGCAACACTGAGGCAAATGACCAATAACGACTGGCCAGTGTTGCCGTTATAGACTTATAAAATTTGTACCTTGTAGCTTAATGATACGGCCCACTGGAATCCATCATTACAAACGGAAGTCTCTTTTTATCAAAAGGCATTAAAAAGAGACTTCCGCTTGTAATTTGTAACTTGATGGCCTTGATGCTTCATGAAACGGGCCCCAGGCCTTAACCAAAGGGCGGCCTCTTTTTTGAGCTCTGCAATGTAAAACGAATCTTTTGATTCGTTTACACATACATTGCATCATCATATCAGCCGAAAGACGTCAACTGCTGGACATAGGCCTCCCCCAAAGAGTGCCACAATGACCGGTCCTGCGCCACCCGCACCCAGCGGACTCCCGCGGTCTTTACCAGGTCCACCTTGTGGGCCTACCCACGCTGCGCCTTCCGGTACGTGGTCGCCACTCGAGAACCTTTCCGATCCAACGGCCATCGGTTCTACCAGCAATGTGCCCCGCCCACTGCCACTTAAGTTTAGCGATTCGTAGGGCTATATTGGTTATCTTGTAATTCATTGCATGTTTTTAAAGCCTGACCAATTTTATATTAGCCCTACGTAGAACCTTGCCGTAACAAGCCGACGTTGTTACGTCACTGTATGATCGAATTCATATGTCATTACGACAAGGTTCTACGTAGGGCTAATATAAAATTGGTCAGGGTTTACATTTCTCCGTCATCGTCTGATCCAGGAACAAGCCCAAGAGCAAGTAGGCGAAGACAGGCAGTCGACCGGTCGCTCAGAGTTGGACAAGAGCGACAAAGGGCATCGCGGCGAGAAGCAGGCCGCCAGCCGCGCGGACCAGACCCGGGAACAGAATACTAGGAAGGAGAACAAGCCGGGACAGACTGACCAGGAACGGACACTGGGTAACGTAGTCATTTACACACAGGAATGCTCTCTGTCGGGGTTTTAAAAATATCCTTACTACCTGTTATGCTTATGAGCTACGGTAGCCTAGTGTTCCAGGCATGCGGCTGTCAAGCGGCGGTCGTGGGTTCGAATTCCGGCTCGTGCCAATGAGTGTTTCGGTACGGAATACTTACCGTTAGCTTTTCGGTGAAGGAAAACGTCGTGAGGAAACCGGCTAACCCCAATAAGGTCTAGTTTTCTCTGGGTTGGAAGGTCAGATCGCAGTCGCTTTTGTAAAAACTAGTGCGTATGCCAAATCTTGGGATTAGGTGTCAAAGCGGACCTCGGGCTCCTTTAGGAGTATTACCGGGAATAACTGAACAATAACATTAGGAGGGTGATGATGACTGCCTGTTTTGCTCCAAATCTTATCCGAGGTTGGAAAAGTTGAAACCGAGTATCCCATGACACCTTTTGTCTTTTCGTCGCCTTGTGTTTTTGGTTAACGCACACTTATCGCCCCGGCCGGATCCAACACGTCTCATCGACCTGCCGTTTGCCCAGTGTCAACGCCAACGCAAGCCACTGACCGCTTATTTACGTTTGACTGAGGCGGCTTCCAGGTGGACTGATGAACTGGTAAAGGTCGCGGGAGTCCGCTGGATGCGGGGTGGCGCAGGACCGCTACCTTGAGCACTCTTTGGGGGAGCCCTATGTCCAGCAGTGGACGTCTTTCGGCTGATATGATGAAGGCGGCTTCGCCCACTCACCGTACGAGTAAGCGCGGCGTTTACGCAAGTTGCCGCTCGTCGTTAGCTTGTTCCGAATCGCTGCCGCTCCCGCTGCTGCTTGGAGTCGTGGCCAAGCTTGCTATGGGGTTGATAATAGGCATGATGACTCCTGTTCAAATTGATAACGTAGTGATGCTAAATGGATAGTAAACCATCAAATTATCGTAGTAAAGAATAAATTATAAAATATAATTAAATTCGTAAAAAAATATGAACCTTGAAAGTTAAGAAAAATTGACCAATTGTCCAAGAGTAAATTTAAACTTACCAATAGAATCCTTACGCTTTTATAGAAACAAAATTGTATGACAACTATGTACTTAAACGCAGTATTTCGCGACCGAAACAGCAATTTACCTGATTCTCCATACAACGATACATGTACTTTGTACAGTCGCCATCAGATAAATCGGGGCGGCCAAGGTGCTCACAAATATCTGAACACGTCTCTATTGTCAAGGCATTAGAGACGTGTTCAGATTTTTGTGAGCACTTATACCTAACCTAACCTAACAAATATTATTGTGACGTCATAATTAACTGTCTTTCAATATGGACCGTTTTGCGCTGCCGCCAGCGAGGTCAATCTTTGTCTCATTTTTTGGGTATTTATGTTCTTTAATTGTAGTTACTCCCATAATAACATTTGTTCCTCTCCAAAAACTGGTTCGAATGACATCATAAAAAAATTTAGTCATCATCCCTATTGTGCGTTGCAGTGTGGAGTGTCATACGATGAACACTCACGTTCGTAGCCGATCCCGTGACTACGGCGTAGGAACCTAGAACTGGGAGTGAAAGGGTTAGCTGCCCGCATTGGCCCGAGTTCATTGACTTGCTACTCATTCAGTTTGATAACCTATTAATTTTTCAAAGGTGACGTGAACGAAGACAAGAAGAAATCGCGCACGTTGAACGTGGTGCGCGAGGAAGAGACAGAAGATGGCGGCGCCGAGGACGAGGGCGGGGAAAAGGACGCCGATGCCTTCCAGCACGTCAAACAGGCCAAGAAGGACGATTTACAGGTACTTATCTATTTTTCTGAACCTAAGTGGCAGTGGGCGGGGCACATAACACGTAAAACCGATGGCCGTTGGGGCGGAAAGGTTCTCGAGTGGCGAAACAAGGTGGACTGCTTTTTTAAATCTTTATTGAAAAAACAAGGCCCTTATGCCTAGCCTAGGCCGCATAGCGATAATGCCGGCCTCATAGGCATTGCATGGTTCATTGTCTACAGTTCAGTAATTTAACTATTAATACAGTACAGTACAGTTTGACTGCTAATTTGGATGTAGGGTTAGACAATATTATGTTACATACGCCAATGTCTGCCAGTTTAAGCTTGGCTAGTGTTTCAAGTACCCTGCGGTCTGCTCCGATTCGAGCACATTCCACCAATGCGTGGTAGACATCTTCCCTCACACCACAAATAGAGCAATTTGGAGAATCAACCACCCTCATCAAATGTCCGAACACATTTAGTGGCATGTGCCCGGAACGCAGTCGCATGCTTATAACAACTTGCTGTCTATTTAGTCGAGACTCACAAAACCAGGGAATCTTCGGAGGTTCACTAACCATAGTCTTGTACCATATGCTTTTCTCTCTCAACCTCCCATCAAAATAGGCTTTCCAAATTTCAAAACATTTTCCTTTTGATTCTATTAGTATCCCCTCTTCGACTCAATTTCGCTAATTTATTTGCTTCTTCATTGCCTGCAAGACTTATATGCGATGGGACCCATTGGAATTTTATATTTCTTCCAATGTTTTGCAGCTGTAAATATATATCCAAAATATTATAAGCTACGGGGAGACCTCGTTCACAAGAGGTGCATCGAGCTAAATGTTGTAGTGCGCTCTTGGAGTCACTGAGTACTACGAAATGGTTCCCATTACATGACTGTCTGTATGATAGGCATATAATTCTGCTGACATGATTGAAGACTTATCATTTAGTGAGCTGCGATATAAACGAGTTCCACGCGGACGGAGTCGGCAGTCGGGTAGCCCCGTAGTGGCGCCTACCCACAGGCCAGACAAGACACGCAGCTGAAGCCCCTCGGGCTGCTGCAAGCGAACCAGTCAAAAAAAAGGACGGAGTCGCGGGCAGAAGCTAGTGTGATTATATATGAAAAAATATTATATTCTATTATCACTTGCAGGCTATAGACGCCGCTACGAAGGAGCAAGCGGAGCAGCAGCCGACGCTCCAACAAGAAGACGAGGATGCCGAGGCCTTGAAGGAAGATGAGGACGTCGCTATGGACGTCGACGATCATGATTTGGAGGTCATTGTTAAACATTCTTCTTCATAATCGGTCTAAGGATCCTCACCGCATGCTATACAATCGCACTGTATTGTATGTACATCGGCCCCACGTCGACTTGACCGCACGAGAAATACTGCAGTTAGCTGCCTTCTTAAGGGGCTCCCATACGCCAATGACCTTCGATCTGAATCCCTTGGTTTTCTAATGTTTTTTGTAGCTAATATATCAACAACAACGGTTTAAGAAATATAGTATCCCATATTTACTTCAAAGTTCATTATTTTCGAGATATTTGGAATCAAAGTTGAACAATTTTAGGCCAAAAACTGGTTTTCTGGCCATAACTTTTGTGTTAATTAGTTTAAAATGAAAACCCTAGACACGTTTTTGGAGACGTCATAGACGAACCCAAATATGTAACCACCGCACTGTGATCCTTCCTCTAGACTCTAGAAATATTCTACATGACATTGATGTTGGCGGATTTTTTTTTGTTTTTATTTTTATTGATACATAGTATTGTCATTAACACTAGCTATATAAGAGGGAGCTGCTTTTTGACCTCAAGTTCTTAGCTCAAATCAAAAAAATGTTTAGAACTGGTTAGAATCTTGAGTAGCGGACGACTGTGCAACAATATGTACAGTCGAAAATAAATATATATGAAGATCACATATTTTTTTTTGATAGGAACATGTTTTAATGCATAATGCTATCTATCAAGGACCACACTTCGAACATTTATTCTGGAATTTAAATAAGACTTTTTTATGTAGAATAATTGCATATATTAGTTGAAAACTTTCTATAAAACAAGGATCATAATAAGTAATAATTTCGGTTTATTTAAGTTGCAATTTTCTTGTACTAAGAATTAATGTTACTGATTTAGTAAAGCTAACCCCCTTATTTATAAAACTTAAAATGCCCTTTCTGATGAACACAACGAATTTTAACGCCATTTTAGTTCAAATAGGCTTGTAGAACGTTTATGAAGACGGCCGTATATACCTTTTTCTTCGAATAAAAGGTGCAATAGAAAAATACCATATCGACATGTTTCATATTTTAGGTAGAAAAGTCTGAGGAAATAAAATCGGAGAAAGTAAAAGGCGTCGAGAAAGACAAGGAAAAGCCTGGCAACAAAAAAGAGGGAGGTGACGATGCTACAGGGGAGACCGGCATCGAAGTCGAGGGGGAAGGGGTGGTCACCACCTCTGTACCGAGGGGGCTGGATACCACTTACCATACAAGGTGAGATTTGAGAATTCATTTGAAATCATTGCCCACGAACTCCAATGTTGGTGTCTATTCAGTGGCTGCCACGCTGTGCATCGGACCGCACGCGCATGCTGCTCCGCGCGCACACGCTTACGTAAATATATCGCAAGTGAACGTGTGGCATGAGTCTACACCCCTATTTCGCGCGAACAAATTACTGACGCTCCTTTACCGCGCCGGCTAAAATCGATAACAAATGGTTCGTCGCGTGGCACGTTCGAGTGCGGTCGATGGAGTTGGCTCGGTATCCATTGCGCGCGGCTGCCAATGTTCGAGAGTTTGCTGCGCAATATCGAGACGCGGCTTTACGCTTATACTAATTACAGGCTCGACGACGTAACCCAGCATTCTGAAGACATGTCACTGGAGGAATACATGAGCATCCGCTGTTGGTTGACGAGCGGGCGGGCCGGCGGCGCGGGCGCGGGCGCGGAGACGGCGTGGCGCGCGCTGTGGCGGCGCAGCGCGGGCGCCGCCGGCCGCCTCTGCGAGCGACTTCGGCTCGTGCTCGAACCCACTGCGCGCTCCAGGCGGGCTGGTACGTAGCGTAGTAGTGCTGGGTTACTCACTCGTGAGGCACCCCATTTGTCATACTCATTTTACTTCAGGCAAAATACGATTTTTTTTTGAAAAACATTTTTTTGTATGAATATTGTTTTTTTTTGTATTAGTATTAATTTTAATCATCCAGCCGGGTGACCACAGTGTCCGCTAGCCGCCATCTTATGTAGATAGGTACGAACTCTAACCGGGTGAATGAAATACGTACCGCGCGCCAGACTCGATTTTTCATTTTTCCACGAATGATTAGTACGTTTTGGATACTTTAACTGGGCTTGCAATAACCCCAATATTTCCGTCCAGGCGACTTCCGAACGGGGCGCGCCATCAATATGCGGCGAGTTATCCCCTACATCGCGTCCCACTTCCGCAAGGACCGCATCTGGCTGCGGCGCACCAAGCCGGCGCGGCGCGAGTACAAGATCGCCATCGCCGTCGACGACTCCAGCTCCATGGCCGACAACAGGAGCAAGGAGCTCGCGTTTGAGAGCCTGGCGCTGGTTTCACAGGTGAGACAAGAGGGCAGGCGAGGGTAGAAACATAGTAGGAGTGCAAAGTACGTTAACTTCATACAAACGCTCCGCGCGCGGCTTGTATGTGTGCGCCATTAGTATCTACGCGTCGCCGCACGCACACTCAAACAATATCTCTACTGGCGCACTGAGAAACGGGTCGAGATTTTGTTTGAGTGTGCGTGCGCAACGCGTAGATACTAATGGCGCACACATGCAAGCCGCGCGCGGTGCTTTTGTGGAAGATGGCCTACTTTACATTCTTTCTACTATGGTGGAAATGTTAAAATTCGAAGCGAATCGTGTTTCGTTCATGAAAAATATTAAGTCGCGCCTATTTGCAGTGTACAAGGTGTAACAAAAATACCGATGATCCGTTTCAGTGTTCTAATAAGAAACAACTAAAAGAAACATTTTTTTGACGCGTTTTTTTACATTTGAATGGCATCGGCCACGGCTCCATACAATAGTAAAAAACATGGCTTCAAAAAAAAACTTAGTTTCAATTTTAGTTCTCACGATACCTGTTGTGCCCTAAACGGATCATCGCTATTTTTGGTACACCTTTTACATACAAAATTAATAGTTGATGGTACAAAAGGTCCACTTTCTTAGGGTAGGATGCACCAAACCGTCTGTAATCGTAAGCGGTGTTCGTTACAATCTGAATGTATGGAACGTTTGGCAAGTTTCTATGAACTGACAGCTATCAGCGCCCAGTGGCGGCGCTGGGTACACCGGCACCCTGGGCGGTTTTGTATTGAGCACGCCTGACCCCTACTCAAAATAAAACACCAAACACTCATTAACATACGCATAAACAATACGAGAGTGACGTGACGTAAGAGAGGGTTGTTGACAGATCATATCAACATTCAATTAAACTATTTTAGTTTTTGAGTATGAGTACTCACTCTGTACTTATCAAATCTAAAAGTTTCGCCTTTTTAACAAAATTTGAATACTAACGGCTTACGGTGGTGCAGCAATGACCAACGATAGACGTCGACGCTAAAATACTAATGGGATAGGCCTTATTTTATCACCTGTTATTACCTCCACTATCCACCAATGCTGCTTCAAAAAATGTTGTTCCCCTTTTCAGGCTCTAAACCTGCTCGAGTCCGGCGACCTCGCGGTCCTAAGTTTCGGCGAGAAACCCAACCTCCTCCACCCGTTCACCGAGCAGTTCTCAGAACATTCCGGCTCGAAGATTCTAGAACAACTCCGCTTCGAACAAACCAAGACCAAGATTGGTCAGCTACTGGACTTCTGCACGGTGATGTTTGAGGAGCAGAGCGTGAGGAGTGACGCGCCGAATGCGAAGCTGTTGGTTATTGTGAGCGACGGGCGGGGAATATTCTCGGAGGGAGAGGCGAGGGTGCTGCAAGCCGTGCGCCGGGCGAGGCAGCAAGGCATATTCTTGGTTTATGTCATCATAGACAATCCGGACAATAAGGTAGGATTTATTTGCTTCTATAGTTTCTTCATCATAAATGCCGTAAAACGTCCACTGCTGGACGTAGGCCTCCCCCAAAGAATGCTAAAGTGACCGGTCCTGTACCACCCGCATCCAGCGGACTCCCACGAGCTTTACCAGGTCATCAATCCACCTTGTGCGGCCTACACGCGCCGCGCTTTCCAGTACGTGGTCGCCACTCGAGAACCTTTCCGCCCCAACGGCCATCGGTTCTACGTGCAATGTGCCCCGCCCTTTGCCATTAAAGTTTAGCGATTCGGTGGGCTATATCGGTTACCTTGGTTCTGCTGCTGATATAGATTCTTAGTAACTTTAATTAGGGCGAACCGTATCCTATTGTATAATCACGTGCGTTGCGGAGGATTACAATGACGGCTTCCAAACGCCAGTGGTTTAAAATCTTCAGCAATCGTCTAAACTTTAATCGAAATATGTCGTTCTCAGACAAAAGGCACCCTTTATTCCTCACAGTGTATGTTGCTGCCTGGGAACGAAATTAAAAGTTCGAGTTTCAAGAAATATCGGTATTACTGATATAGTTTAAAAATATCCGCGGACAAATAGGCTCCAGTGAACAAAGGGCAACGTTATGTCAATCATGGTACGGTCTTTGACAGGACTATTCTATAATCAGGACGTAATTTGCTCGATGTAAACGACGAATGTACAATGTCACACATTGTCATTGTGATTTCCTCTAATGTTATTTTCATTTCAGGACTCAATAATGGACATCCGAAGACCTCTCCTAGACCCAACAACCAACACACTCTCGGGCTTCGTACAGTATTTGGACACGTTCCCGTTCCCCTTCTACCTCATACTACGGGATATATCTGCGTTACCCAATGTCCTAGGCGATGCATTACGGCAGTGGTTTGAATTGGCAGTCAATACTAGCTAGTGATTTTTTATATAATTCGTTCGTCTCGGGCGCGCCCGTATTTTTCTTTATATTTCATATTCGACAATAGCCTTCCGTGTTTATTTTGATTTGTGCAGTGATCAGTGATATAGAAGACAAATTTATTGCGAGTCTCGTAACGCGTAACGTAAATATAAATGTATAAGGCTGACGGCGAAACACTTGCCTTACTTTATCTGTAATTAGTACGGCAAATATGCTAGAACTTGCACTTTTTTTATATAGCGTCTGGTATATCTCAAAAAAGATATATTGATAACGGTGGTATTCCACTTGTTCGAGATCTTTGTCCAATGTGTATTGCGTCTCACTCATTCTTTAAGCAAAATGTGCGACTCAAATACTGATGAGATCATGGCCAAGTAGAATACCACCCTAAGTCGCAGTAATATTTTTGGCCACGGTTAGGTTACTTTTGACGTCCTCTGCACAAAAATGGACGACTCTTGTTTCGACTGACTCTCGGGCCATCTCGGGCTTTCGAAACGTACGAAAAGCGAGAAGTCTGTGTGCGTGTGGACTGAGGGACCACTTGGTTTTTAATGCTTAAAATAAATTTTAGTAAGTGGAAAATTTAGTAGTAGTAGCGAATTAATTTGTAAAAAAAACCTGGAATTCGTAAAGAATTCACTAAAAAGTTATACAGCCAAAGGTGTGGTCCCTCAGTTCACACACTGAACCTTCCACTTCTGGGCAAGTATTTAATATGCTGGCTTATTTTGATGTTACAGATTTAGTAAAAACATGTATAAACGTATTCGTAATGACCGAAACGTAATTTGGCAATGATTATACACTAAAGCAGTCTTCCTTCGTTGGTCCCTGAGAGACCACATAAAATAACTAATAAATCGGTACATTTGTACAAATAAATAATGCATTTTTCTTTGTCAACATTAGTAAAATTCGCAAGGAAGATTATAAAAGTTAAACAAAAGCACAACTATTAATCAATTTCGTCAAATTTATATTTCTTTGTGGTCCCTCAGTTCACACACTATGAAGTAATAAAATAATTAAAATATCCTAAAATATAAACACTACGGAAAGGTTTGTCGTACTGAGATTTAGTTAAAAAGTTTTACTGCATATATATATTTTTTGTACGTGGATTGATGGCGTATAATACAAGATAAATTGCTTTCTAATATATCCTTAGCAGAGTGTTCATTAGGGTGTCCACACAATAAAAAGCATTTAAGTAGTAACGTGAATAATTTATAAATTCTACTTTTTAAATTTGCTTACTTAAATGGCCCAAGGAAAAACTGCATACAGCCAACTACATTTTAGATTCTGTAAGCAAAATTACGAAATTAAAAACAAACTAAGTATATGGTATCAGATTTGGTGCGGTAAAACATGTAGCTCGTATATTTGCCCCGCGTATTATGTTTAAAAAATAAAAAGGCGGTAAATTTACTTGAATTGATGTGTTAGGTTTGTTATTGCTGTGTAATAGGCAAATTAGTATTGTGTTGCAATGGATTTGTTATTTATACTCCTGATTTCCGCGTTGTTTATCTGGTAAGTACCTCTGGTTTGTTAGTAAATCACTAAAAGGCACTGTTTATATATCAAAAATATGCACTCGAGTCATGAAGCTACAGAAGCTACATGTTTTACCGCACCAAATCAGCCCGGCTAGCATACTAATCGGCCATATTATTTACGTTCGGACGTATAACTTTACGATTGTGCCCATTTTTACATTACTTAAATTACGTAAAATATATATATAGCAAAAAGATGTGTAGTGTTGCCAATATATACAACTTTATTTCTACCAATTATTACATTCTTTTCATTCGTTCAATCGCAGTCCATGGTTAGAGACCCAATACAATACTACTTAATTAAAGAGTAATAATAAGCACTGCCCTGCTACTAAAAAATTGTACTCGTGTATTAAGTTGTATTATAATCGTTTTTCGTTTTTATTTATTTACTTTACTCCCGCCCCGTTTTTCCTATAATATTTGTAAGTTTGTATCGTAATTCATTTTATGGTACAAGTGTTACTGTTTTCTTCGTGCATGCTTGTTGAAATTGAGGAAAAGTAAATGTTAGCCAAGGCTAAAGCTAACAATTGATTTATTAGACGACAAGCTGCCCGCGCTGCTTCTCCCGCATAATTCAAAGAAAGTAGGCAAACCCGTGGGATAAAATATAGCCTACCACCACCCAGAAACCCCAATCTATACACAATCAAAGATTTTTTGAAACGCAAACTTGCAAAGCTTCAATCTCACAGAATTTGTCCTCTTATAATATTAAGATAGATAATTTCAACAATTTCAACAATGGATAAAGAGAATTTGTGTATAGTTAAGTATAATTATTTTCGTTAATTATTTACTCCATAATAATTTTATTAGGTTTCTTGAAGATGCGCATATTATATATGCCTTTAAATGAAAGCAAATTACCATGGGTCGTGTTAATATGCGATATCGAAATCCAATTGTCAAGCAAAAAGTCGTAGAAAAGTAATCCATCCAAACAGCAAACGAACTAATAAGTTTCGAAACTGAAACCGTGTGTTGTGACAGAAATTTTACAGATATCCTGCGGCCAATTGTATTGTTTTCATAGTGTTAAAATTTATCAGGGGTCTCGAGTGACCTACATAAAATTTCGTCCGTCAACGGTTCATATCGTCAAGTTTTATGTACGAAAGTCAAGAGCATGTTAGAATGTGACGTAAAAAAAGTAGTTTTATGTGCAAGACATATAAATGGTCACATTTTACGTAGATGACGGTATACCATGTTAGCTCATGACGGTAAAATTTTATACGTCGGTTGTGGGCATAAAACATGTGCATAAAAGACGTCATTTTGTTAGTATGCTAGGGCCGCTGATACCATATACTTGGTTTGTTTTTAATTTTGTAATTTTGCTTACAGAATTTAAAATGTAGTTGGCTGTATGCAGTTTTTCCTTGGTCCATTTAAGTAAGCAAATTTAAAAAGTAGTATTTAAAAATGATTCACGTTATTAAATGCTTTTCATTGTGTGGACACCCTAATAAACACTGCTAAGGAAATATTAAAAAGCAATTTATCTTATATTATACGCCATCAATCCACGTACAAAAAATATATATATGCAGTAAAACTTTTTAACTAAATCTCAGTACGACAAACCTTTCCGTAGTGTTTATATTTTAGGATATTTTAATTATTTTATTACTTCATAGTGTGTGAACTGAGGGACCACAAACAAATATAAATTTGACGAAATTGATTAATAGTTGTGCTTTTGTTTAACTTTTATAATCTTCCTTGCGATTTTTACTAATGTTTGCAGAGAAAAATGCATTATTTATGTGTACAAATGTACCGATTTATTAGTTATTTTATGTGGTCTCTCAGGGACCAACGAAAGAAGACTGCTTTAGTGTATAATCATTGCCAAATTACGTTTCGGTCATTACGAATACGTTTAAACATGTTTTTACTAAATCTGTAACATCAAAATAAGCCAGCATATTAAATACTTGCCCAGAAGTGGAAGGTTCAGTGTGCGGACTGAGGGACCACACCTTTGGCTATATAACTTTTTAGTGAATTCTTTACGAATTCCAGGTTTTTTTTTACAAAGTAATTCGCTACTACTACTAAATTTTCCACTTACTAAAATTTATTTTTTGCATTAAAAACCAAGTGGTCCCTCAGTCCACACGCACACAGAAGTCTGGGGCCCATTTTACATAGCTTCAAATCAAATTTGACACTAAGTAATCAATATAGTGCAGCAACTGCAGGCCACTAGCAGTGTTATGAATACTTACATTTATTTGTCTACCTGAATACCAATAAAAAAGTGAGTCTTCTGTACATAATGTTACTGTATGTTAAAGTATGTTTGAGATAAATTAAATGGAAAAGATAATTCCTAAATGAAAAAAAAAGATGGTTAACATGCTCATAATTATGTTGAATGTATTGTTATTGTAAATCGGATTCAGCATTGAATATCTGGCAGCTGGTATGGTCAACTAGCTCTAGAACATTTTTGAATCTAAGTGTGTTGCGATTGAAAGGAGATGCCGACAGTACATATCATGAAGTATATTCAGTTATGTTTTGTAAAATGATATATTGTTTTTTTTTTACGGATAAGGCAATGACATAGTAGATAAGATTATGGAGAGGTCGAGATAAAGGAAGATAGTGAAGAAATGTGACTATCTTAGTCATGCTACAAAGTATGCAGAGCATAAAATAAATTAGTCTATAATATTTTCTTTGTTAAATTGATTATAATAAAGATTATACTTTTATATTGCCGAGTTTCATTGAAGTAATTCTACTACTAATATTGGACGGAGCGCTAGCGACCAAATCGGTCATGTGGCTTCAGCTGTATTGAAACTCCGGTAGCTACTTCCCTGAACAACGTTTTCCGATAATCTTCGTACTGGCAGGCCGCGGGCGGTGGGTGCGTGTGTAGTGGGGTGGTGAAAAAAATTAAAAAAAATGTAGGCTCAGCAACACTTTTTTTTATGGGTGCACAGGGAGTACAGAGCAACAGTTTGAAACAAAAAAGAGTCGCTGAGCCCACATTTTTCTTCTTTTTTTTCCACACCCCACTACACCCGCACCCACCGCCCGCGGCCTGCCAGCACGAAGATTATCGGAAAAGGTTGTTCAGGGAAGTAGCTAACGGAGTTTCAATACAGCTGAAGCCACATGACCGATTTGGTCGCTAGCTCTTAGTCCATATGGTTAATGGTTATGGGTTTACAATAAAAATGACAATTAAAAAATATGATTGTATATTTGTCAACTGAAAATTAAACAATATCTTAACATAATCTTGCTTAACAATAATTCGTGAAAACCGCTAAATCTTAGGCCATGTTACAAAGGCCGATTTTAATATTTTATTATTTTTGCAAATAAACTATCGTGTTTCTAAATGAAACGAATTACGCTATTCAATGCACCTCTTATTTTCTAAAAAACTGATATACATACGACGCTAAACAATTACTTTACAATGCACGGATTGATTTAAAAACAAGTTAATTCAATTTTTCCATGGATATAACCATAAGTCAATTATTCTAATAGCAGCAAACCAGTATATTATCCAAAATTTTATAATAAAGTTACAAACTGCATAACGATAAAACCCTGTAAATATCATAACTATCAAATCTCCAATACAACTCTAATTCTTAAACCAATCCGCAATAATTAACAATAAAAATAGCAAAATATAAACTATAATAAAGTTTATAATACAATATGCTAACTGATGTAAAATATTAAATATGTAATGACCGACGTAACATTATAGCTTAACCTAAAGATTGTTGTTAACTTCTGTTAGAACCACATAAAGGTGTTGTTTGTTTAATAAATTAGAATTAAATTAAACCTGCCGTCTCGGTTTGTTTGAGCAATAATAAAGCTGGAAGCAAAACCAATACAAAATAAAGCCTTTCAAATATTTACATTCTCATTGTATATTAAGATAGGTACAATAAAAAGATATTTGAAGTACCTAAGTTTTACTTGGACCTTGGCTCACGGACATAATTTTCAACTAGTAAGAAGTTGTTAAGGATTAATATTTTTCTATCTAAAGGTTTATATTATAACGTGTTACGTTCCTGTTGAAAAAGATGTGTAAATGCTGAAAACTAATCTTTATATTGATGGTAATTAGTGAAAATCTCAAAGACGCAATGGGTTCTTCTGTCACCGAAATGCTTAGACAGTTTAAATACTTATAGTACGCTCAACTGGCAACCCGGGACTTGTTGCAGAACAACAAGCTAACGTCTATCTAAAGGAGCTGACAAGAGGGTCTCGCTTGTATTAAAATTTATTATGCAACAAGCCCCAAATAAAACCATCATCCACCTGGATCATGAATTTCATGATTAACACAACATTCATAATTTAGGAAGTAAATGAAAGTGATCAATTTCGGCTGAATCTCATAACTAATCATTTTAGAGTGCCAAAAATTGTACTATAACAAAAGTAACAAGACGCAGGGTTTCCCAAAGCGTGCGCCGCGGCGCCCTGGGGCGCCGTAGAGGGTATAAAGGGGAGAGTATAAGTGCGCCGCGAACTGAAAAACTTTGGGAACCCCTTCCATAACGGATTGATGACCCATCTGGCCGGAAAAACTGTAGGAAATATACATGAATACAGAGTTATTTGAAACTATTTATTGAATGGGTCCGGTACTTTATACAATTTTACTACATTTTTTTCTAGGCGAAATATAAACTACCACCCTTAATTTGACGTTTTGCCTTTTTTTTTTAGTTTACGCGATCATTTAGCAAACATACCTTATACTTAGTCGTAACGAAACTTTAAAAACAGTGGTGTTAAAACATTTAAAAATGGAGATGGATAAAATCCAACATTAAGTGCCACCAGATAAATAATAAATAAAAGAAAGCAGTTGAATTCTGCTCAACTTGTAAATTTTTATTTCCACACTTATGGTAAACAACCCTCGTAACCTCTGAACACATTCACCGCCAGGAATATTAGAAATAGCCGATCCCGCGGTTTTCCCCGTATGTAGCGGAAAGCGATAACGGCGTAGGCACCCGCTAGGCTGGTTGCTGGCAGTGAAACTGTTAAATTAACATCCAATGGGCAATGATAAGCCTTCGCCTAATTTCTGAACGCGAATTTGACGTTTTGAAGGCATGTGTAAATCGTCTATATCCATGTGTTTCCTTTTGCGTAAGCGTATAGCCACGTGCATGTAAGCAGAACACACTGATATAGAGATGGGATTACATTAGGACATTGGTTGCCGATAAATAGGTTGTTCTTACTATCTCACCAAAACTTTTATACACCACCAAACCAAACTTTCCTTTACTTTTTTTCCAAACTTTTTATACCCATAAATTCTAGACGTATGAAAATGTCACAATGACCGTTTAAAATTGCTACAGGAAAACTGTTCCAATGATTATATCATCTATGCCTTTAAATAAAGAGGAAAAGTCTGTGAGATAGTAGCTTTGTAAGTTTGTATGTAATGGGAATGGGTAATATCCGGAACCACTTGACAGATTTCAAAAATTATTTCACGTGTGTATAGATAGGAGTATCTGGATGGATATAGGCCATATATTTATATGGCTAATTGGCGTAACTCACTGGAAGTGATTAAAAAGTGGAGATTTTTAACTGCTTAATCAGGCACAAGAAATAACGGCCTTACCCATATATAGTTTGTTTGCATTACTTGGGCAGGGTAACCTATCACATATGTTTGACCGATGATTCATTTGGAAAATTTTCATTTGACTGAATGCACTTTTTTCAGGAACCATTGACAATTTCCAAGCTTTTGAATTTTCAACTATTAGCGGGTTCTATGCGTTACTATTTAGTAACGCATAGAACCCGTTAAGTTAGGTTAGGTTTGTTTTACAAAAATACGGTCTCTGAAAAAAATGCATTAGTCAAATGAAAATTTGCCAAAAAAAGGTAACCCTTGGGCAGCTGTTAATCATAAAATTTTAACTATTTTGACAAGGCCTAGTGGATAAAGGTTTTGGTGAGATATGTGTGGAGCTTACTTTAATATATCAGGTTCACTTGGCGGAATCCTTGGACGAATGGTTGTTGGTCTCTTCAGTCTTATCACCATCACCATAGAATTTTGGCTGAAACATAATAACCATTGTAAATCAAATGCACGCAGCATTAGAGTTCGTAAGAGCACGCAGTTCGTAACTACATCTTTAGGTTAGGGAAAAATGTAATGGAAATGACTGAACGGTAATATTTGACCGGTTTGATAATGGTGCTTCCGGAATATTTCCACTTCCAAGGATGGCTCAGAATCACGGACGCTGAATTAACTAGTTTTTTTTCCTCCTGCATCAGAGTTTTATGACAATTCGATTCATTCACTAATAAATACAGAATAAGAACAAAATGACTTGTGACATCTCTTCGATTCGGAAAAATTACCGTTGCCATTGCAACTCTGCTTCTCAATAGACTGACGGATAAGTGAGCTTTTCCCAAAAAAAAATGCCACTACATTTCATTCCATTTCCATTAGGAGAAAAAAAGTGTCCCAAAATATCCATACATTTTTGAACTTTCCTATTGTGTTACCACCATACAATAGGAAAAATATCTTTGGGGCAGTTTTTTGTCCTACCAGGGTCGAAAGAGCTCCTGATTCTGAGTGGAAATAGTTAACTTAAAATTTCTAGAAGTATAATTAATAATAGTGGCATTTTTTTTGAGAAATTCTCAAGTGCGTTTTCTAATGGATCATACTCGTAGAGTTTTTATATAGTTAATTTATGTCTGGTGTATTTTAATATGTATTAGGAGTTCCGGGGATAAAGATTATTTAGTGAAAATATACTGTCAATCTCGCCATTATGAGGATGTTATGGCAAGCAAGAATAATTTAAGGTTTATTAACTGTGATTTTACGTAAAATATATAGTAAAAAGAACAACACAGGCACTTACAATCTCTGTATGCACAAGATGAAAATATGTGATGGAGGCAAAATGTGGAAATGGAAATGTCTAAGAAAAACATGTTATATTTATATATGACCGAACCTACTTGATGTAAAAATCAAAACGCAAAGCAAAAAAAATACACAACAAAACATCAAAAACTAATGAGTAAGAAACAAAACATAATAAATTAAAAAAAACCTCTAAACAAATGGGAAATACAGAGCTCCAGTACATTTTAAATGATAGTATTTCTAAAGGAGCTCTCTTCTATAAAATTCACAAAAAAACCAACACAAATAAACTCAAATCACCAAAGTGCCGAAGCATGAGTGAGTTTCACTTACTCAATCTGAATTTGTACTATACAGTTGTGACTTTACTTCCAAATCCATTTTTGACACCGTTATAACTTGTAAATCCCTAGAAATAAACAATTGGTCATTGATACTCAGAACCTTTATAAGCAAAAAATATACACAAATAAAGGATAAGTTTACATAGAAAGCAGATAAATATAGCACACAGATGATGACACCTACGTACTTAACCGTTAGCATTCAACATAGACTGAATCTTGGCTTGAGTAGTTAGCTGCTTATAAGTTCAGTAAAAATGTGAAGCGGCCAGCGGCGGGATTTGCCTTCCCGAAAAGTATTTCTTCCACACGTGTTTGCCATTACGACTGATATACATCGAAGTATAGATCGGGGATCGAAGTCGCGATAGCGATGGATATTGCCATAACTTTCGGCACGCAGCATAGGCTGTCGTAGACTCGTAGTCGACACCAAACAATGTTACCCTGATTTTATCTCCTGTTTTTCTGCTAAATAAGGCTTATGTATTTCCAATAGACGTCACATTTTACTGTACAGAAGCACTGTAAATATATTAGCTAGAGCAGTATCTCAACTAAAGTTTCTTAAGACCTTTTTATACCTGCGCCCCTTGCACTTAACCTTTCGTCGTCTGTGTATGTTAAGGTGCAACGTCACTGACGAATTCCATACAATTTTCGTTCGGACTAGACGTCTAATCTATCGATGTCAGGAACTTGAAATTGTGATATTTAGATAATATATGACCCTCTTCTCCCGCAGTTTGAATAAATACACGCAAAAACCAGTAATATTCAAAATATAGCCATTTGAAATTCATAAAATTTTACTCCGAGCCTTGTATGTGTGCGTGAGTTAGACACTGTCCGTGTAAATGACATGGCTGCGTCACATGACAGCACGTTGCCCAAAACCTTCACTAGATGTCTTTAATATCAAACAAGATTAGTTAGATAGCGAAGTGAATAGTAGTAATTATACTCACCAGACGGTGACACCATCGTACAAACACATTTTAGTTCAAGGTGAAAGAGATAGCATTCATTTTATCTTGCTACGCTGCTCATTTCGGTACTGACGTAAGAGCAATGTCATTTGTTTTTGTTAGACTGAATTTCAAGCAACAATGTATGAATTTCAATGCTTTGCTCTTTAGCCGTGATAGACCTACCTAAAGTCCACGGAACGATAATTATGCATGGGTCTGTACATTTTGCGTCTTATTAGAAAGGAGTAAGATCCAATATTGAAACGTAATCTGTGCTACCGAACGTATACATATATAGGTTTTGATCAAATGACATACATACATACATACATACATACATACATTCACGCCTTTATTCCCAAAAGGGGTAGGCAGAGCACCTGAAACGTATGTTTCAGCCTCAATTTTAGCATTAATGTGGGTATAAAATATCGACAAAATATGATATTGCAGTGATAGGTTGCTAGCCCATCGTCCACATCACACTTCAACCCTGCTCCCTTAGTCGACTTTTACGACACCCACGGGAAGAAAGGGGTGTTGTTGATCCAATGAACCGTTTGAATTTCCAACTTGCAGATTATAAGCAAGTTTCGATTGAGTGAATGTTACGTAATATAGCATTAAATATAACAGACAATTATTAGGAGTGTAAGTACCTGATAAATTTAAACATTCGCTTTAGTCGGCTGCACATCGATTGACATTAAAATACCTACTGCAACCTATTTAGGAATCGAGTGCTCAAATAGAATATTAGATTACCCCCAACATGTAAATTAACTAAGTCACAATTTTTCTTCTTTACAATGTTGTGAGGGTAGAATTATACACTCGTAGGCATTCTTCGGTGCAGGAACTGATGCCAGTTACGACCGGTGGTTAGGCAAAGTGGTTACGCGACAACATAACAGTGCCGCAACCAGTTAGAAATATCCATTACCGGTATTTTTTTAAAGCCTAGTGATATCTTTTTAATACCAGTTTCAAACCGGTATTATTTCGATATTTATTTAGATATTTTTTTTGTTCTGAAGCGGGTTGACCTTGCCCTCCACGCCGAAGTCGAAGTATCGGTTACTTTTGTAACTTTGAAACCGTATTTACGGTACCGAAAAAAATGACATAAAATATAAAGCTGCAGCCAGCTATGTCCCGGAGAAAACCAATATATTTCATTAATTTTGTTATTATTAACATACTACATATAGGGAATGCAAACCACCATCATGGAATCCCGAAGTACCGGAATCCCCTACCGATTTTCCCAATATTCTAATACCAGAATTTAAAAGGACAAATGTCGAAATAAGTACTACATTTACCGGTATTATTATTATTTTTATCCTGCTAGTATTGTAAATGCGAAAGCTTAGATGCTTATATGTATAAATGTTTGAATGTTTAGATGTTTGGATGTTCGTAACTCAATCACGCCTAAACTGCGCAACCTATTTGCCTGCCTAACCTCTAAAGGCCCATGGGCCTACTCATAGGACTTATTCTGTCGAAGGCATTTAAATTATATTCAACTGGAATAGAGCTGAATTTGTTTTGTTTCGGGCACTTTTCAAAATAAACGAAAGTCAACTCTATTTCCAACACAACGCGATGGCAATTCCAATGCCATTTTGTAATATATGCTGAGCCTTAGGAGGAGCTTAGATTAAAATATAGGACAATTTTTTTATCCCGGGTTCATGCAGACGAAACCGTGAGTGGAATCTAGTTTTTAATAAAAAAAATATGAAATTGTCATGCATTTGTAAAAAAAACGAACGCATAATCTAAAAAAATAAAAATAAACGTTTATTCAAAGAACATTCTTACAGCTAATACATTAAATCTTCTGCCAAACCATAAAGTGGTTTGTTGGCAGTGTAGTGTAGTTCTCTAGTGTAGTTCAATTTATTTGTTAGTTATTGTCTGTCCTACGTAATTTTTCTACTGAAGAATAATCGCTTTTCCACTCTATTGATGCTGGTGGTAGGAGCACTATTTGAACTGTTAGAAGGTAAAATAGGCTTCCGCTAGAATGAGTTACTTCTATGAATGAACGTAGAACACCGTAAATGGGGAATGTAGAAAAAAAATGATTTACTGATTTTTTTTCTGGTAAGTTCGTTCTTTTTTCTCAAAATAAACGTAGTTTTTAGGGTTTTTAACTGATAACACAAACGTTACCTGTCATAAAACTTTACTAAACCTTTGGTTGTAAACATGAATGTTAAAAAAATATTATGCATATACTCTTACTACTATCGGTTCAGGGAGGGCACTAATTCTATTGTATAGACAGTTTCCAATTTCACAATGACTCCCTGAACAGATAAAAGCAGTGGTCAAAAACAGCCCCATAGGTATTTTTAAGTAAATAGGTTGGTTTTGCTGTGAGAGATGAGTGTTTAATTTTATATTAGGTAATATACCAATAGTTATGTATTTTTTGACAAAAAAATAAGCAGTAAAACTTCCAATAATGTAAATCCAAGTAATGCAGGAGATGAAACAAAATTTTGCGAATACTTATTAAAAAACTTATTATAATTGTAAATTAAATTGTTACAATTTAGTGTTATGTATTTGGTGAAAACACAAATGTATTGTTTACACTTTTAATTTCAGGCTTATTTTACAAGAAAAAGTGAACATTATAGTGCGTTTTTTTAGCATTAGAAAGAAGGATAAAGCACAAAGCACGAGGTCTTTTATATATTATATAAGACACTTTATGCCACACAGCTGTCAAAGTATCTCAAACCGCCATTAAAAAAGACTAAGATGAGTTGTCGACCCTAAAATGATACAAGTGTTTTTATTATTTATATCTAAATAATACTTACAACAATATATTTATTTTGAATGTATTTATTATTTAACTTTGTAATTTTAAATTTTGTTATTCAGTTCTCGAAAGGTTGCTTAAATAAAAAACCTAAAGAAGAAGAGGTTTAAAACAATCGGTTCGTATTTTTCGCTATCGAAATTGTCAAAATTGACAATCGTATCACGTTCTTTTTCTTGTTTTCTTGCTAATCAACAAATTATTGAATTCAGATCACGAGATTATTAAACGAGTATCTATTTGTTAATTAATATTAAGATTTTATTTTTCGCTGTGTGTGTGCGGACTGCGATGAAGCTGCCAGAGGCAGGCCCAAGTGGCTTGCAAAAAAGACCGACTCGTTCTCTCCCGAACGTTTTGCCTTCAACAAAAGCAAAGAGACAGAAACAAAGTCCATTAACAATAAACGAGATACGTTGGTGTTCAACATTTTCAAGTTGGTGTGTGAACTTTGCAGCAAGAATGAATTATCGTGTAACAAACCATGTCTGTTTAATATTTATCCCAAGCAGAAAAGGTTGACGACGACTTCTTCTTCGTTTAGCGTATTTCTAATCCTAAAAAAACGCAGTATAATGTGCAACCAAATGTTCATAGGTATTACTATCGAAGTCCCGGTAATACCGGTATTGAGGTCCAATATCACAATTCAATACTACTAGGATTGAGGATCATCTGATATTGAAGGTATACATATATCTATTTCGTTTTTGACGATTATAATAATGACTTCATGTAAATTGGCATAATAAATAATTTATCAGTTTATATTACGTTCCACTGCTGGGCACAGACCTCCTCTCATGGACAACAATGAAATGGAAAAAAACAACTGTATCATAATTATACCGGTTCGGAAAGGGAATTATAAAAATTTCAGTACAATTAAAAATAAATACCGGTAACCGATATGTATTTCTACACGGTTCCGGATCCGGTACCGTTACGTTGGCGGCGCGGCTAACCTTTACAATATAACGCTATTGTAATGGAATACCGATTCCATACCGGTATAACCGTAACCGAAATCAGTCCATGCTCGTAAGCCTGCCTTTAAAAACATAATTGTTGGCCAATTGTTAAAAACTGAATCGAAAACAATATCCATATACTTAATTGAACGAGCGAGCGAGACGAACGAGGATTTTCATTTCAGCTAGGCAGATTCCAGATTTCCAGATTCGCGGCTGTCTAGACTTCTCTATATGTCGTAGGTAGCTATTTCTCAACCAATTCTCGGGAAATTTTGTGAGCTGATTTGAAGATTATACAGAGTGACATTCAATCCGAAACTGACACGGAAATTTGCTCTAAGGAGTCACCCAGACCGATATTAGAAAAAATAAAAACTGCATTTAACTTAGTACACAGTCAAATCTGTCTAAAAATCCAAGTTCGTTTTTTTGCGTATAAAATGTACCAAAGTATACTTACTATGCCTAAGCATGGCTATGTCCCCCCAGTAAGTTCAGTCATCCATCACCAGTGAATTATTTTTTATAATCGGATAAGTGGTTTCGGAGGTTATACCGTACATACAAACATACAAAAAAATAACACTTTGCAATAATCGTTCCGGAAGCATAGTGCTTCAGGCATGCGACTGTCAAACGGCGGTCGTGGGTTGTACAGATAAGTTTCATCTCATATTTACCTAAACAAGACATTCAATAATTTTGTAAGCAAATGCCCATAACCCAACCATTGGAGATTAGTAATGAATGAGTGAAAGCATCATAAACGTATAGAAACGTAAACGCGTGAAAAAGTTGAATTCGATTTTTGAATTTTGACGTTCATCGAAAACAGTACCATATAATCAAATGATATATTTCTCTCTTTCTGACGCGGTCTAGGTCCGGATTCGAGAGACTGGCCACTAAGAGTTTTGATATACAAACTCGCCTGTTATTCACAAAGCTTACTAACGCAAAATTGTTACCAACTTAGAGGTCATTATTTTAGACGCGAGTCACGGGCGAATACAAAACATTTTGTGAATAATACGTACCCTCTCTGATTGTAATTATGTAGTAACGCAACTGCGGGTGAATATGGATATAACAAATCAAAGTACTAATATACTTACTAAGTATAGGTACCTTATTCCTTACAATGTTAGATTTTTGTAAGGAAAAATACCTCTTTTATCTTCCTTTATAAATATTGTTATTTTACTTACTAGTGTTATTTCGATTATTTAATGTGTTTCAAATAGAACAATGTAAATGTTTTTGTTTATCAAAATGGTTTTCATGACGCGAATGACTTGAAGATTTACGCACGATTTGTCTAATCTCATATGGAATAGGGTATAGAATAGATAAAGGTCGTACTTTGATTTTTCAACAGTAAACCTACGGATACTCATGAATCATGATTTTCTAATTAAATGAAAGGCGTAACATGTTTTTAAATGATATACCTATCCAAAATAGTATTTATGTAGTATGTAACATGTAAGAATAGGTCTGCAATAAATATAGTAGGGTTTTTTTGTAGATCATCTAGATAAAATCATGCTTATCAAGAAATTATAAACATGTTTAAGTTTAAAATATATATTTTTGCACATTATAAGTAAATCTAAGTTAGTTGAGACGGCCATATTGGTTTAGAAATCCAAATAGAAGTACGTCCGTCGGGATTTGAACCCGGTTCAAGGATGGCGTTACAGACAGATTTAAGCAAAAGAGACGCGCACTGCGCTACCGCATGACATTAAGTAACGAGTAAAAAAGTCAGCTGCATTCATATTGCATTCTTGAGTACCTGCCACAAGTACATTTAGTTTCACTATTTCCTAATAGAGGCGCTACTATAGATTTAGTTTTGCGCCCTCTAGTTTGATTTATGCAAGATGTTTGACAATGACTGACTCCGAAGTGACATTTAGCTACGTAAGTCTGCGTAAATTCACGGAAAAGCACTTTTATGCATATTTTCGGACTACATTTCAAAAATAAACACTGTTTGGTGCAGATTGATTGCGATTCATACGTAGCAAGCTCTTCGGCTTCAGCAGTTTGAAACACATGTTTGTACTCGTCACGGTTTTGCGTAAAACGATGAGCAACCATCGAAATTATATATCGCGACATCTGTTAGCAACAGCTCGACAGGAACCAGTGACGTTGAACCTTAAGGATTCCGCACACTTTTTTTGAAGCCATTGCATTTGTTTTAGATTAATTAATTTGCTTTATATGACGCAACCGAGACGTTTATCCACGATTTTTTTAACACACGAAAGCTTAAGGGGCTCCCATACGCCAATGACCTTCGATCTGAATCCCTTAGTTTTCTAATGTTTTCTGTAGCTTATTATATTAACAACAACGGCTTCAAGCAATATAGTATCCCATATTTACTTCAAAGTTCATTGCTTTCGAGATATTTGGCATCAAAGTTGAACAATTTTAGGCCAAAAACTGGTTTTCTGGCCATAACTTCTGTGTTAATAAGTAAGAATATATAAACGCATATCAAAATTATAGGTCATTTCAGTATGTATGAGAAGGTATGAGTTACGGGTGTATAAAAGTTATAATGAGGATGAGGTGTCGGGTTTTGTATTTTTACAGACCCTCCTTTAAACATGGATAATTAATTCTGTATTAACATTTTTCAAGTTATTCAATATCAAAAATGTTAAACAGGAATCAAACTTTCCCATATCTGCACCTGGAAAGCTAGCTTCAATAAACCGAGGACGAGTGTCGAAATGAAAACTACTACATTTTGTTGATTTTTGACGGGAGCCCCTTAAGATTATTATAGAGCGAGGCGTGTCTGTATGACGTCACAATGGACCATTGACAACATTTCAAAATATGTAATGATGCCTAAATCGAAAACCATTTCGGTAATTATCTTATCTGAACGTAATAAAGTGGTTTTCCCATTTTTATTCTTACTCGTTTCGGAGAAAATCACTAAAATCTGTAATACGCGGTATACCCCGTGCGTGACGTCATTCCTACGTCTGTTAGTGAAAGATGTGGACAGGGTGCCATAGAAAGCCATAATAATGACGTCATATTTTACTTACGACCTATTGGAATTACGAATACGTAAGAATTGTACGGATTTGTCTGCTGGTTTAACTACTGTGACACAAGTACTGGACTGAGTGGGTTATATTATAAACATATGTTTACCTCGTCGTGCTTCTCCTCAGCGCGGTCGTCGTCGTCGTCGCTGTCGTCGTCGGCCGACGAGTCGCCGCCCGAGCCCGCGTTGTCCGACGAAGGCTTCACTGGAAAATATCCTTGCGTAAGAAATGCGGTTATATGTTGAACTCTACATACAATTACAGAGAACGCTGCAGCTGAGAGATATAATAAAGCCTATGAGCAGCCCGAAGTTCCATGCTGGAGAGATTCTTTAAATCGGTCGATTAGTTCAGACCCCGTAGCACGGACGGCCTTATCACACGATAAGTGACAAGATAGAGCGTCCGTCCGTCCGTTAGGGAAAAATACACAACGAGAACGAGACGGACGGACGATTCGCCGGAGTAAAATGACAGGTAGAAATGTCATACGGAACAAATAATGAAGCAAGCTTTTCACAAGGATATACCTACCGATACGGATTTAATAAAATAAGGCATATCCTCTTAAAACTTTATGAGGATTGGTCTGAGCATAGGTAGATAACCCCTAAAACTCTTCGGTAATTATCGATTGTAGTACATCACTATTTAAGAGATGTAAAAAACGAATCGTCAAGTTACTCTGTTGAATAAAACAACAAACCTTACAATCTTTCTTCCTTTCGTGATTATTGATTACTAATGAAAAAAATCAATGATGAATCAATGATTAGTAAAAGTTACATTTCCGTTGTTGACTTTTCATAAAGAGTTGCTGGTTATCAGTCAAATACCTATTTTTTGTGTGTGAAACATTATGTCAGTGTCCATGGGCTGGCCCAAATAAGCCTGTTTGTCACCAACGAAGTACAAAAAAAAGGTACCGGGGGTGGTGGCCGGCTGGTTGGGCTGGTTAGGGCGCGCTCGCTCGCGCGTCAGCTCGTCGTAGCACTGCAGGCACACGCGAAGCGGCTTCTCGCTCTGGCCGCGCAGCAAGAACTTCTTCGACGAGCACGGCCCGCACACCACGGAGCCACATTTGCGACAGTGGTGCTGGAAAAGGGCCAGTGATACAGACTTTTGAAGTGTTTCATTAATCTTCAGATTGCAGCGATAAGTTGGACAAGCGGCTAGCTTATGAACACGTCACTCGTTTCAACGTAAGGCGCAGCTCGACTCGGAGTGAGCGAGCACTAAGGCACTGGTCCCACCGCCGACGAGTAAGCGAGTGTTACTACTTGCTGCTCGCTCGAGCGAGTAAGAATTACTAAGAGAGTACTATTTTGATATTGCGCTCTTTGTTTCAATGTATGAAATTCCGATCTCATTTTGAACAAGCTTCGGCGGTCTTTTACTAGTAAGCAGACCTTTCTTATATACATGCATGCCAATGGCAGAATTCGTAACTTTTTAAAGATTTGTCGACAATTATCCATTACCCACGCCTTAGTTATGGCTCGGATACACTTTTTTTGCCATTAAAATGCTCTATCAAAGTCCGCAGATTTTCCCCACAGTAGCAATCCATAATTTAGAACCGACGACACATAACCGTGATAGGCCGTGATCGCCGCTTCGAAACAGCACATGGCTCCGGTAACCGATTAGTACTTATGTACCTTCAACTAAAAACCTAATAAAGAACTTTAACTAAACACAAACATTTAGTACTGCAATGTTACAATGTGTGCACGTATAACGCTCCCGTTGTACTTTTTCCTGCTACATAAGGAGCAGCATAGGCAAATTAATACCTATATCCGTAAATGACCCATTTGCCGAAACCGTGTGTCTGAGAATAAACTGAGCGTAGGCGGTGCCTTTATTTACTGGGACTACGAGCTACTGAGAATATGTACTTCAGACCACGATATGTACTGCAGGAGTCAGCATAAGTAACTGCGCAATTGACGTCTTCATAAGCTCTTATTCCCTTTTAATAAAGACTTTTGACTTCTTCGTTTGCCCAGTTACTTTGAATGCTGACTGTACTATGCTTAGAAAGAAAAAAAAAGCTGGTTACACTGATTGGATTCCTACGCCAATTATGAATGCATGTCAGCACTTTTATGTACACAATAAAAGGTTCTAACATATACAAGTTATATAAAATTAAAGTATAATTCTGAACTTGTTCTTATAAGGCATCTCTTCCAGCTAACCTGTGAGCAATTAAGTGACCTTTGGCATTTTCTTTGTGGTTGTCATACATTGTCTGATTTCTAGTAACTTAATAACGCCTCCACGTATGATGACAGTTTCATCTCTTTCGGACCGAAAAAACAAGGCCCTGCTAATGTAACATGGAGTACATTAACATATGTTTTTATTTGACAATTAAAAAAAAAACATTAATGCTATCGTCCCGCACAATTGTATTGGCCGGGTCGAAAAGGGTCAAGTGATCAAAGTAGCCTCAAATTTTCCTAGTCACCATCTCAAGGAATGGGGTGTTTAGGTTTAGGTACTTCAGAATTGAACGGTCTTGTACCGATGGAAAGCGGACTGCACAAAGCACGGTGTCCACTTTCCATTAGGCGAGCTGAATGCATGTTCGACTTACTCTCCGGTTGAGGACAGTGAACTGTGTCTTCTTGCAGTGCATACAGATGGACGCCTCGTTGTCCGGCACCCACACCGCGGCGTGCTCGGACGGCGGCTGCTTGCCACCTGCGAACACATACCACACATTACTAAAAGGTCTTCTACTCACTGGTATCCGTAGCTTAACCATAGTAGAAAGAGTGTAAAGTAGGTTATCTTCTACAAACGCACCGCACGCGGCTTGTATGTGTGCCCCATTAGTATCTATGCGTCGCGCACGCACACTCAAACAAAATGTCGACCCGTTTCTCAGTGCGCCAGTAGAGATTTTGTTTGAGTGTGCGTGCGGCGACGCGTAGATACTACGCACACATACAAGCCGCGCGCGGTGCGTTTGTATGAAGTTAACGTACTTTGCACTCTTTCTACTAAGACTTAACGTTGTGACTACCACAGACGTCTTGCAACACCTTCCTCCGAACACTCCTATCCTGCGACATTAGCAGGCAAACCTGGGCACTGGTTCCTGCTGATGCCTTCACTGTCTATATACACCGAGTAGGCGGCCTTTCGTCTACCTCTCTTCCCTTCGACGTTGCCGGCACGCATAAACTTTTCTAGAGTATCACCCCGTCTACTAAAGCCATACTCGTAAACGGCAAAACTTCTGTGGTAAGGCATTGGTTATTTTCGCAAAACGCAACTTCATATGAAACGATGACGCTTGAAGATTGTGACGTCGCTAATAGACGGCAACGTTCCGCGCCCCTTCGACGAGGCCCCCCGGCAGCCTCGCGTAACGTGACATCACACACTGTTTGCGTTTCTCTCTCTAAAAAGCAATATTAGAACGGTTGTAGCTCCGTAATTCTTTGAGATATCTGAATGGGATTTCCGTCACTAGGCATATTTGTTTGCCTTCTTTCTTTTGGAGTAATAATAATTTTCGAGTATACACCCCTATTCTAAGTGGTGATTTATTATCTGAATGAACGCGACGCTTAACAGCCCTGGTCCGGCCAAGCATCCCCACATTCCCCACACACCGTCAAGAGGAGACTTACTTTTCCTGAGCAGGTCTTCTATGCATTTCTCTATGTGCGCCATCCATTCCTCCTTCTCTGTGGCCGTGGCCGCGTACACAGCGAAAGACTTTGACGCCGTGCGAATCAGCCATCCGTTGCGATATTCTGAAAAAAAAAAACAATTCAATTTCGGAGTAAAAAAAATGGACAACAACTACGTACTTAATCGCAGTATTTCATTACCAAAATAGCAATTTACATAATTTCATGATTTTTCATACAAAGGTAGAGAGGTGATACAATGCCAATTTGTATGAGCCGTTTTGGCTGTCGCCAGCGAGGGTCTGCCTTTAACCCGCTTTTTTGTATTTTTACATGTATGCTCTTATTGTACTTAGTCCCATACAAACATTTGATCCACTCAGAAAACTGGATCGAATGGCATCGTGTTTTTTTTACGAATTTTAGCCTATTGGAGTAATAGAATACTGTACTAAATTACTCTGACAAGATCCTACCTCTTAAATATACCATACATAAAAAATAACGTTCAAAATGGGATTACTGTGGAAATAGAAACAAAGTTAGATTATTTTTATCATATTGTATACACATATAATCATTCCCCTATATTTTTATAATAGGTGTTCATACTTTTGAGATATCACCAAACAGGAAATGACAAAGTAAAATATACAATACAATACAATACAAATATTCTTTATTGCTCACCAGACATAGTAAAAAATAAAAAAAGAGGTAAGTTAAACATAAACAATGGTAGACAACAGGCGGTCTTATCGCTAAAAAGCGATCTCTTCCAGACAACCTTAACCTTAAATTGTGGATTTAGGTTGCATTCTCCTATGAATTACGTAATGATGTGTGCAAGTGTAGGTCCACAAGATAACGCAGGTATTGATCTTGATATCGTTATTTATTTATGTGGCCACGTTCATAGAATATCTAGACATAAGAAATTCGATAGAAGTGTTTTTTGAGTTTTACTTCCAGCAACTACTGATAGCTAACTGAGGTTATTAACCCCTGACGAAAACGAAGGGTGTTATAATTATAAGTTTAACATATTGTACATATATTTTTATAATAACTAAAGTGGCAGTGGGCGGGACCATGCGTCCCACGCAGAAGATTGCCGTTGGGGCGACAGGTTCTCAAGTGACGATCTCGTACAAGGTGAACTGATGATGATGATTATAACTTGCACTTGTTTTGACGGATTGGGTTGGGTTTGGAAAACTTTAACATCGTAATATGGGTGTCGCTTAAACTGGTTAATTGACACATTCACTGCCAAGAGTCGTTAAGCGCTACGCTCGTAGCCGATCCCGTGGTTTCCCCGTGTGTAGCGGAAAGCAAATACGGCGTAGGCGCCCGTTAGGCCCTGGCAGTGAAAGTGCTAACCAGTTAATGTGTCTAATTGATATGACACCCGCATGATAGGTTTATATCACTGCACAATCTAGCAAAGCATCCCGACAACCCATCATTAATTAACTATATAATAATAGTTTAATGTTGACGTGCTTCTGAGCGAAGTCGCTATTCATTCGCAATTCCTTTGCTATACTAGATTTCATATAAAAATAAGCATAGCTATAATTTAAATAACCTGCGTTATCTGTGAGTGTGACACAATCATCAATCTCACCAATCCACCCACTCATTATGAGAAACGGTTTTATGTTATTTTCGGCAGTTTATTAATCTAGCTTATGTAATTGTGTTATCATTCCCAATTTAAAACCCCTATAGCTCAGTCCAATGCCTAGGTCCGAAATTAGCTGTATTGATAGATTGATTACAGATTGAGAAGCCTTAGAAGTGTTGAGGGTAATTTGAGTGCCAAATTAAGTTAAGCGTGAAGGTGAATTCATACTCATATTTGGAAGCACTTTCACTTCTACATGGCATATTAAAACGAAAAATAAATACTTATTTATATACAATTACATGTAAATTTAAGAAGTATACCATACACTATAGATAAGACATTTTAATATATATACCACAAATATTGGGTTGCTTTTTGACACTATTGTACGCTAAGTTTTTTGCATATAGAGACATTGTGACATCAGAGTCAGCAATAATATGATAGGTACATAACAGGGTAACATAGGTTGATAACAATAAATATTACCCATGATTCATCACAGTGATTCATACTTCCCAAGTTATATTGAATTAATGTGCTTACAATTATTATTGCGGCAATTGTAGAAGATTTCTAAGCAAATCTCTGAGAACAAGATTCATTGAGGATTGTAAACAAATAATTAAACAAATTTTGAACATAACTCACTGACTCAGACAAAAAGGGGAGGATCCCCGCTCTGATTTGTTCCTGGTGCAAAGGCTTTCCATGGCTATCCAGCGTGGAAATGCCGCCAGTATTATGGGGATGTTTGCACCAGGAACGACTAAGGGCGATTAAAGTTAGATTTAGGTAGTTTGTTATTTGTATAGTATTGTAATTCTTATTTAATTATATCAGTTTAAAAGAGTTATTAACTTCAGAAAATAAATAATTAAATATATATGTATATGTATTTATATCACTGTTTCACACTCCTTGAGGGTGGCCTATGTCCAGCAGTGGACGTCTTTCGGCTGATATGATGATGATATTACAGATTATCAGGTTGTACTCACAGTCTCCTTTAATCCAACTCACATCATGAAGAAATTCTTATGAGCTAGTCACTCAGGGATTAGGAACCCAGTTAGGTAGATAGGAAATTGAGTTATCCCTATTTTATGTACCAAGGAAAAATATCATATACTACAATTCACTTTCTCCATTGTAAGATCATTAAGAAGATCATTTAACACGTTTGTTGACAGTACCTTCAATTAAGCGTTGTAAAGCCTACATATGGCCCACCTGACGACATACTGACAACGGACATATTAAAGGGACCTGGTTTAACTCATTTACACCCACTGTATTTGTTAATCTGGGCATAAATGGGTAAAACTAGGTGTACCATCAGCTGGAGCATTTATCATCAATGCAGAATGTTACACGATAATGAGAATGTCACAATATTGTGTCCTTGTAGTTGGAAGCATATATATTCATAATAGGTTGTCTGGTTGAATTAAATAAAATCTGAACTATATACCATGATTTTGAAACTATTAATTGTACCAAAATCTTTTCATGATATCGTAGGACATTTTTAAAATCTGAAGTGCTCTAACTTTATAGCAGTCTAGTAAGTTATGGGCACAAGTTTGCTTGGTTTCCATATGACCTATGATTTTGCTGTTACCATTTATCAGATCAATGAGAACCAAAATACTATGATTAGGTGATTTATAAAAACTTACGTCCTTCATCCTTTAAGGCCTCCAGTTTAACCTCTTCTAGTGGAATGACATGTTGCTTGTTGCATTTCTTTTTGTTTATAACAATATTTCCATATACCAGGATGTCATTAAAGAGAAAGAACTGGCGAGCTTTTGGTTTCTTTCTGCACATTTTGGTTAAGACACCCTCTCCCACAAGAACTCTGCCTTGTTCTGCCAATGGCTGAAAATTAATAAAGAAAATGTTTCAGACATAACTGTAGTTCTAGACCATGAACACATGATACATGAAATACTATTTGTAGTATTTAAAACTGATAAAACGACAAAATTATACAAGCGTGATATCTGTTAAAGCCAGAACCGCCTACTGTAGACTTATCTTCCCAAGTTTGTCGGCTGATAACCAGGGTACCTAGGTCGCAATCGCAAACTTCGAAAGTTCTTTCACAGTTTTCAAGCTGATCCAATTATTCAAAAATGGCTTACCTGTCCCGAACTGCCGAAGCAGTTTTCCACCATAGCAATTCTTCTTGCATTTGCCTCACTATTAACTGAAAAAACAAGCAGAATCTAAGTACAGTAATTGCGGTACAGAATCAAAGTTTGACGTCAAACTAAGAGGAGATACAATGACAGCAACCAACTTAATATAACAACCCAAAGTTTATGTACACACATTTAATAATGAAACAAAGATGCAGATATTTAGATTAGTACACCACGTACCTAAGCGATCCACCATTATTAAATTTTATTTTGTGTTTCGGATTCCGTCAAGGAAATGTGTCATTCATTCTGCATTCACGCAAAATGGCAAAATGTTTACAATGTTTCCATATCAATAAAATAAAATGGAAGGGTGTCATTTTTAAGACCACTGTTCACAACTAGTCATCATGGCCCGTCATACAGAGGTCCTAGAAAAAAAAGTGATGGTTCATTGTGTAGTAGCTTTTAAACTATCTAAACTAAACAGATATTTCATAATATGAGATGATTGTCTTATTTCATTATTAAATATATGTTTTTATTGTTGAAGGCTCCTGCACACAAAAAGGCCATCGTGGCGCAAGACGGTTATGCGTTGGTATGAGATAGATGGCCTTTCTCCGTCTAACGCATCCTATACGATGGGATTGATGGGCCATGACATGATGGCCGATTATGTAGAGAAGCTTTAAACTTTCCAAATTTTTTTCGGGATAAAGCCGTGCGCACGCTGTCTTGTAGACAACTTCCCGTTTCTTTCTTAACCTAGATTTGATAGAGATGGCACACATATTTTGCCAGAATGTAAGTCCGATTTCATAGACATTTCTTGTCATTTTCAATTTACCATAGACAAAGTCAGATCATGTGAGTGAATACATCTTTTGACACAAGTTGACAGGTATTGGTCGATAATTCCCGTATATTTGTTCGTAAATTCTAAATAAACGAGCAAAATGGGTTTCACATTCTGCGGTCCTAAACTGTCCCTATGTGGGCTTGTTTTGAGTGTGTGGGGAATCATCCAATTGGTGAGTAAATCGCATAAGGCTGATGTTGTGTCTACTGAACTCTGTTAGCAATGATCTTATACAAATCTTAAATGTTTCAGACACTGATGGGCGTTTTCTATTATTTCGGAGCCGTGGCTTTGCTAGAAGACCTTCCTCTTGGGGAGGAACAACCTTCTTCCATTAAAGTTTTCATGGCAGAAGTAGAGACTGGTTATAATCAGGTTAGCCCAAAAGCATTAGTACAATTATGATTCATTATTACACCTGAAATTCAAATATAATCAGCACACAACCTTGTACACCTTGTTATTTAAATCATCTGTGTAAAATTGGATGATAGTAACAATTTGTAGAAAATGCTCATATTTCCTTCATTAAATCGGCAGAAAACAGTAATGTGTGGGCTCAAAAGTAAGTATTAAAACAATAATCATGTGACTGATTGACTATCAGGTTGACATTGACAATTTTATTTTGTTGTTTTATTGGATCATCATAGGACCAATTTTCTTAAGTTTAATGAAATATATTTACTGTAGCTATATCAAGAACCATACATTTGGTTTAATGCTTGGTGTCTTCCCAGACAACAATCCTGCCAACCCCAGCAATAATGATTTTCACAGGTCATCAGTTAGTGTTTAACTTTGCTGATACAAATTTAGGGCAAGATCCTGTTTGATAAAATGTATACCATTCTAAATTGGAAACAAGTTGCATAGTCAAGTTGTATTTTGAGTTGATTTAAATTCCAATGCCAATTTTCCTTGTATGGGTGGATCACCAAAGATATAAGTCTGGCTGACGGATGCAAACCAGATACTACCCGTTCGCGCTAAGTTTGTTTGTTTAATCCGAGGTTTAACTAAGGGTTATGACAAAACTTTAAGAAGTGATTTACGAAATATGGTGTTAAAGGATATGACTTATTTCGAAAATGAGAAGAAAAACCGTTCTGCTAATGCTCTAAATGCCCTCTAAATTCGAGTTACGTCATATCGCCAGCGGCAAACTTAGCGCGAATGGGTAGTAATATTTATGTTAAATGCTATCCATGATATGTGACATTTATGTTCGATAACAAATAAATATTACTAGGAATAGTGAGAAAAAAAAATTGTATTATAAATTACCTATAATGATTGTTTTTCTATTTGAGGATTCCCCATGATGAGAAAATTACCTTCCAGTGTCAATACTACACTGTCACTTTACACATGCCACTTATCATACTTGTAGATGGTAAGGTTATTCAAATTGGCAGTGGAGGATATTGCTAATATTCTATCCACAATATTGTCTGCCACCAATTTGCACCCGTCAGCATACCAGTACCTTTAAATTTTTAAGAACCTATTTTAAACAATCAAATAAATATGTAAGTTTTACTTGTTTGTTTGCATCGGTGCATAGTATACATATATTTAAATTTTATAGTATAGTACAAAACATATTTTATCAATTGTTCTCATGCCGCAACCCCCTTAGTACAGAAAAAAATATTTCGCGATCCCCCACCCTATGCTTTTCAATATATTTGCAGCACTTTAACTTTAAAAATATGAGTAGCCACGACACCCTTTAGAAGGCTTCGCGACCCCACTCCGTCGCGACCCACAGTTTGCCAAACACTGGTATAGAATAAGTTAAGGTTACCCATTTATTTCATTGACAAATGTTTCATCGAATGATTTTTTTTCCAGAGTATTCATTTAATCGTTTTTTACCCGACTGCCCAAAGGAGAGGAGGGTTATGTTTTTCGAGCGTATGTATGTATGTATGTGGCATATTCTTTGGCACGCCCTGCAGCCTAAACGGTTTGACGGATTTCGAATTTTCGACATATGAGGTATTATTTAATTCGTCTCAGTTGCAGGAGTGGCATAGGCTATAAAATTTTCCAAAATATCTTATCCTATCCTTGTCTACTGTAGATTCAGAAAGATTGTTTTCCACAGCTGGTATAGTTCATACGGATAATTTAAAAATTGTATGTTGTCTTGATAAGAATTTGAAAGAAATTGATTTTAATTAGGTGGTAAATTGTCTATAATTTAAATTAATTGTCTTGTTTTATTAGACGTAAATTAAAAAATCGTAATGCATTCGTTATCGTATTCGCTATTACGATGCATTCGTCATTCGTATCGGTATCGTAATAGAGATATCGTTGCATCCCTAGTTATTAACTATGGAGGTGGCTAGTTTGCAAAAAGAGGCTATTGTTCATGTTACAGGCAGGTTATATGGTTCTATATGGACATTATGACAGGTGATGTCGTGGTTAAATCTCGGGTTTCGTATATATACGTTGTTTACTTGGTGGTCGAAATTACACAACAATATTAAATTTGTATTATAGAAATTCAATATGCCTATCGCAATTGACGTAATGAACATTATCACAGTAGGATTGGTGGCGGGAGTCTTATATTAACTATAGAGGTGGCGAGTTTGCAAAAAGAGGCTATTGTTCATGTTACAGGCAGGTTATATGGTTCTATATGGTCATGGACATTATGACAGGTGATGTCGTGGTTAAATCTCGGCGTTAAGACACGTATTTTAAGCTGTCTAAATTCCAGTAAAAAATACTTATTACAAGTAGTTAAGTAAATTACACAACAATATTAAATATGCCTTTCTCAATTGACGGTTTGAACCTTTTCATACTGGGATTGGTGGCGGGATTGGGGGTAGCGCCCCAATGGTTGGCATCATGGTTCTCCCCTGGTCAGGGGGGAACCATGACAACGTCCCGCCACCACAGCCGCCGCAGCCAGGCCAAAGCTGGCCATAAAACTTATACAAACTATTAGATAATAAACACGATGTTTATCTTGTATTTTTATTTTAATGTGACAATGACAGTCTTGTCATCACAACGAAAACATGTCAAACAGAACAAGTAACTAATATGGTTGGTTATTCAAACCAAGTCCTACCTATTTCTAACACTCCCACGGTAGGATGTAGCGAGGTGTAGAGACAACAAAAACAAAGTTAAAATAAATAAAAATAAACAAATTCTCCCACTGAGTAGGAAAGTTCAGACGACTATTTTGTTTTTAAAATTCTCAAATTTTTCCTTCGGCAGAGGTTTGGTCAAACCATCGGCGAGTTGCTCATTCGTACTGACGTATGTGACGGTTATGTCATTGGTCTCATACCGTTCACGCTCTTACATCTATATGCTTCGTGCGCTTATGAAACTCCGGGTTTTTAACCAGTTTTACGACGACGTGTATATTCACAGGGTCCTTGTTCAGATTGAAGTAAATTTCGCTTAAGAATTGACGAATCCACATAGCTTCTTTCGTAGTATCACATAAAACTATTTATTCGGCCTCTGTTGTAGAGAGTGCTACTGAGGGCTGTCGACGACTGCTGTGACTGGTCCACCATTCATCAAAAACAGATATCCGGTCGTCGACCTCCTAGACTCTGGGTCTGTGGCATAATTGGCGTCTGCAAAACCAGTGAGATCTGCCAGCGCACTACCACTATACAGCAATCCCGGTTGTGCAGTACCTGCCAGATAGCGCATGATTCTTTTCACAAGATGCCAGTGGGATGCAGTGTAGTTTTTCAGAAATCTGCTTACGACTCATACAGCATATGAGATATCTGGCCTGGTTGTAGTTGCAAGATAAATTAGGCAACCAACAGCTTCTCTGTATGGTGCTTTATCGTCTGTGTCGTCACAAACTACCACCGTGCTTGTCTCAATTGGGATGCTCACTGGTTTGGCGTCATTCATGTTAAATCTTTTTAACATGCTTCTTACATAGCTTTCTTGGTGAACAAGTATAGTACCATTATCCTTTTTTATTTCTATTTCTAATCCGACGAAATATTTTCGATTTTCCTCAATTGTTATTTCGAACTTCTTTTTAAATAACTGTAGAAATAGCATAAGTGTAGATTTGTGTTGAGAGAACACAAGGCCGTCATCTACTTAAATGACCAGAATGACTTTTTCATTATTTATAACTCATGTGTCAGCTAACCTTCATGAACTCGTCTAATGTTTGATTCCAATACCGTGGAGCCTGTTTGAGTCCATACAAGGAACGTTTCAGTTTACACACCTTCTGTGTATCGACGTCAAGTCCTTGTGGTGGTACCATTTATCCTCCAGCCGCCCAGCACGTAAAAACGAACAGTGAAATTTGAGTTTTTTTTAAATGGAATGTATTTGAATTTTCAACAACTGACACGGCCTTTTAAAAGGCCTCTGGGCGGCTAGAGGTTATATTTCTTCAGCGAGATTGCCATGCAAAAATGCCGTCTTTATATCGAACTGTGCCATTTCATATTTTTTATCGACACACTGAGCGAGTAAAATTCGAATGGAATCCTATCTAGTGGTTGGAGAAAAAGTCTCAGTATAGTCTATTCCAAGTTTCTGATCAAAACCCCTAGCGACGAGCCGTGCTTTGAAACGTGAAACTGTACCGTCAGGATTTAATTTCTTTTTAAATACCCATCTGGATGTTATAGGTTTCTTGCCTTCTGGAAGTCTGTCAGTTCCCAGGTATGGTTAAGTTTTAATGAGTGTAATTCCTCGACCAACGCTTTTCTCCATTGATCTTCTTCTGGGCTGGCCATTGCTTATTCATAGCTACTTGGATCTTGAGACACGAAGTTAACTACATAATCCTCAAATCGTCTTGGTGCTCTAAGGTTTTCTCTTGGCCTCAAAACTCTGCTTGTGATACGAATTTCTTGATTTAAAGTTTCTTCAATCGGAATTTCTTCGATTTCCGTTTCTTCGATTGCAAGATCTGCAGTATCATAAAAGGTATCTGTTGGATTACTGTCCGCGCCCTAACCGGTACTCTCGTCTACTGAAACCAAATCGTGATCTTCAATGAGAGGAACAATGTTGTCTTCTATGGTGATCAACAAAGGGTCCACATTCGCAATATTTTCTTTTTGGCCAGAGAAAGATGATTCTTTGAAAAGCACGTTACGTGAGATATGTACCTTTCTGGTCTCGGGGTCATAAAGCCGATAGTTGGTAGAGTTTCCGTCATACCCAACAAAGATCTTTTTTTTTACTTTTCGGTTCAAGTTTTCTCCTCAACTGATTGGGTATATGCATGTTTGCGTCACATCCAACAACAACCATCCAACTTTTGTATGGCTTACATTTGCCTTTTCACTGGTCCACTCCTGATATGGAGTTGAACTTGGCGTTTGTTTAGTAGGAGTTCTGTTCAGCACATAGATGGCACAATTAACGGCTTCTGCCCACAGGTGCATGGGACGCTTTGAGTTGTGTAGAATGGTTCGTGCGGACTCCATGATCGTTCGCATATCTCTTTCGGCGCGTTCATTTTGTGGCATGAAACAACAGCGCCTTACACACCCGGTAAGGCGCTGTTGTTTCATGGATTATTCCGAATTTGTTCAAAAAGTTTTTAAATTCTGTGTTGCAGTACTCCGTGCCATTATCAGTGTGTAACACCTTGATGGGTCGCCCAAATTTATTTTGTATTAGTCGTAATAGTACATTACTTAACTAGGGCGGTGAATTCGTGAATGTCCCAGATCGCAGGTGTTTGTGGCCCGAACCGAGGGTGAGGGCTATAAAAATGCGCTCTGGGGCTTTACGAATTACCGCCCGTGTTGCGTACAAAATTTTACGTCTTCATCTGGCCACAATGCGAGTTTTCCCGTACGCGCAGCGTGCAGTAAAACTCGCATTATGGCCAGGTGTGACGTAAAAATTCTTTAAAGTTCTCTAATACATCACTCTTATGTTTTATGAAGAAGGCAATTCTGTACCCAGTACAAGCGTCTTTGAATAATACAAAATATCTGAAGCCGGAGATTGAAGCGGTCGACATAGGTCCGCATAAGTCCGAAAATATGACTTCACCAGGATTGCAGGGTCTCTTCTCCGAGTCAACTTTCGCATAAAAAGGAATCTTGTGTTGTTTACCATAGGCACACGCTTCACAGAAAAAATCCTTATACTCATTTTGTGCGATACCTTGTAAAGTTCCATTCGATACCAAAATTTTCACATATTCAGCGTTTATATGTCCGAGTCTCTCGTGCCACAATTTCAAATTGCTATTTATTGTGACGGGATTGGCATCACAGGTCAGTATCTCTTTATATACAGCCGTTTTGAATAGTACTCGATATAAATTATTTGGTTGCTTGTGTGCATATGCCACCTTCTCATCATCATCATCATTTATTTAAGAGCTTGGCTCTTGTCGGTGGAGTAATCCATTACTCCTTTTTTGAGGCAGCATGGTGTGGTGGTTTCCCCCTTGCCTTCCACACCGCAATACACGAACCGAGGTTCATCGGCTCCGTGATGTCCAAACAAGAGCCCTTCCAGATTCCTATCTTCGTTCTCCAGTCGGTACTAGTGCTACTGCTGCCTGACACTAGAGGATTGCTTATTTAATGGCGGCAACTACTCGCCTTGTCACAGAATCGTCGTCGGATATTGTAGCTTTTTATAGAGTAGCCCCTCCTACAAGCCTACCCACTACATCCTGATAACCCTGCCGCTGCGTGGTCGGGGACTGCTTATTCAGTATATTCGCAGCTAACCATCATATCTGATGGCCATTCCGCTATCCGCCGCCTGTGGACCCCGGTATTAGCCTGCAGCTCAGCCCTACCAACCAACCACCAACCTTCTATCCTTGTCTAAAATATTAGCTTGCCATTTTTCTTTATTAATAATATAACCTTTCTCCGTTAGAACTTCTTCAGAAATTAAATTCTCCTCGAGATTAGGGATGTAAAGAACATCATTAATTTCCGAATCGTGCCACTGATTATTTAGTAATTTCTTTATATAGATTGTCCCTATGCCTTTGACACACAACTCAGTGTCATCTCCTAGACGTACAGTCTTTGTCGGGCAATCGTAGAACTTGTTAAAGAATTCCAATCTGCTTGACATATGAGCCGAAGCGCCGCTATCTAAAAGCCAAAGCCTTTGGAAGCTTCTTCCTTCACCATATGCATTTTTGGTGACCGTAGCCAAGACAGTAGGTTCAGTGGTGTCACTACTCGCGAGATGTGCCTCTTCGTCTAGTAGCCTAGCGGTTAAATTAGTGACATTTTGATTTTCAGTATCCTTCGATAACCACGCTTGTCTCACATTTCTGTATTTAGGAGGAAGACTGCCGATTATTTTCGTAATAACGGCAGTATCACTTATGTTGTCACCTGCCTCTCGGTATTTGCTTAGCAAGGGATTCTATTTTGGCTATATGTTGAGCTATACCGTCAGTTTCTCCCATTCTGTATGGGTAACATCTTTCATGAAGTGATATTTTATTGAACTCTGATTTTTGAGCATAAATTGAGTCTAACTTTTCAATCATTTGCTTCGAAGTTGTACAGTTCTCTATCAGCACCATTTGCTCATACGTCAATGAAGACGTGATTATAAACATTACAGCGGCATCTTACCGTTCTTGCTGATCCGACTTGTTTCATCTTCTATGTACCTACCCAAGCCTTTTGCTTTCAACGCGCACTTTAATATGACCTATTGACGTGTAAAATGTATTTTTTACCAATAAAGATCTGTATTCTGTAATTGAAATTTCCATTGGAGGTAATTTACTCCGCTGAACTTTTGCAACATACCACATATTTATTTTTCCATTGTGCTTTAGCCCATAACCATTAGATAATAAACACGTTATTTATCTATACCTACATAAAAAATGCCTGTGTCCTGACTGACTCACTCATCAACGCACAGCCGAAACTACTGGGACTAGAAACTTGAAATTTACACCAGGACTTCCTTTTATGACGTAGGCAAGGGATAAGACGGGATTTTTGGAAATTCCATCCCTAAGGGGGTTAAATGGGGGTGCAAAGTTTGTATGGGGGAATCATTATTTTTTTTATCTACGCACATATCATTAGTGCTCTAAAATGCGTTCAGAAACCGTAGGAAATGACCAGCATTACTACAAACGATTTTACTATGAGAACTTTCTTGTCTGTGGTAGTAGGTAAAATTTGTACTGTAATGTCATTACAGTACAGATTTTTGATAAATTTGTATCGTTATGAGTTTAAATTTGGAACAGCTGTCAAAACCCAAGTGGGTCTCTATTCTAGTATCCATAGATATTAAAACAGTTATCGATACGAAACGTCAATTCAGTACGTTTTTTAATACAGACCGTACGACATTTGATCTCGAGGGATATGAGTATAGGGACTTCATTCGTTTGTCTATGATTAAAAAAAACCATTCGTCATGACGGATGATCGAATTGCCGCCATTGCTGTTGTCATTTTATTGTTGGTTTTTTACTGTTACTTACTACTGCTTATGATATGTGTGTAGATAAAGTAGTGTATGCAACTGTACATAACTAGGCCTTAAAACACTCGTGTGATCCTGTTATGAAACTCGCTGACGCTCGTTTCATAAAACCACACTCTTATTTTAAGGCCTCTCATTATGGATCAGTCGCATAAACTACTATAACTAGAGACTTGAAACTTTGTAGAAAGATTACTTATTAAGATACAAAAAAAGTAATTTCAGCGTTTTAGAAAATTCCACCCCTAAGGAGGTTAAATAGGGGTGCAATATTTGTATGGGGGAAACATTAATTTTTGAACTAGAGTTTTGTAACTTTAGGTTATTTTTATAACGTGGGTTAGGGACAAGAAGGGATTTTTAGAAATACCTCCCCTAACGGGGTCTACTAGGGGTGCAAAGTTTGTATGGGGGAATCTTTTTTTTTAGCTAGAGACTTGAAACTTTGTAGAAAGATTACTAATTAGAATACAAAAAAATGAATTTCTGCGTATAAGAATATTCCACCCTTTAGAGGGTTAAATATGGGTGCAAAGTTTGTATGGCGGGAACTTTATTTTTTGAGCTAGAAACATGAAACTTTGTAGAAACATTACTTACTGCGTTTTAGAAAATTCTACCCCTAAGGGGGTTAAATGGGGGTGCAATGTTTGTATGAGGGAAACATATTTTTTTGAAATAGAGACTTCGAAACTTTGTAGAAAGTCAACTTATTAAAATACAAAAAAAGTAATTTCAGCGTTTAAGAAAATTCAATCTCAATCTCAATGGGGGTTAAAAAAGGTTGAAGGTTTTGTACGGGGAACACTGGATTTTTTTAAAGAGATGTACTCTTCATTAACCTGTCTCCGTTTCTCGATTTCCAGTGCTCAGTTTAAGATTGTTTAAACAGCCTTACGACATTTAACTTTTTTTAAAATCTCACTCATAATAACTAAGATCCCCATTTTCTAGCTCTAAATCCATGCGTCGCTCTATATCTTGCAGAGTCATTTTTGCCAAAGATTAAAATTAGTTTAAAGCATCAGGTAACTGACGGAATAAGTATTAAGCATTCTGCAAACAATTAATCGTAATCTGATTGGAAAATCTTTAAAAATTCTTTAACAATCGCATATCAGTGTCTGCCACTGTTTGAAATGTAATACTTATGTCTAGACCATTTTAACTAAGAATAAAATTCACTTACTTTTTTTGAATTGGTATTTTATTAATGGAATGACATTATAATTACGATTTGTGACCTTTTTTACCTGTGAATGTTTATCTTTTTTGTTATTTTAGCGTATAAGCGATTTGGTGCCCATACTGTAAGCTTGCATTGTATTATTGTGAATAAATAAATAAAACAAGTAAAACAAGTTACCTATTTCATATCTTTGTCAAAAAACTCAAAAATCTACGCGGACGAAGTCGCGGGCGGCCGCTAGTCTTGTATATTTATTTTAATGTGACAATGACAGTCTTGTCATCACAACGAAAACGTATCAAACAGAACAAGTAACTAATAAGATTGGTTATTCAAACAAAGTCCTACCTATTTCTAACACAAACTTTGGTTTGGAAGAGAAAAACATACTAGAGGTAAGGTCAATTCAATTCTTCTAAGTATGTTAAAGGTCCGGTGTAGGATCGTCCTGACGTGTTCTCCGCTGTTAGGCGGTACGTATGTTAAGAAGCCTCGGAGTGAAAATAAACTTCAACGTTTATACTGTAACATTCATTCCAATAATAAATCTACCAGTTACACCGTCCGATTACCAAGGAAAATGATGATTAAAGATGAAACGGCACTCGCTACAAACATTACTACGGAAGAGGTTAGAGATCAACAACAAGGTTGAGCGGAAACAGTACAGACAAAATAATTTTGTTAATGTAAAGTATCTGAATACTGAATTGATGTTTGCAGATGTATTAACCAAGCCGTTGAGTAAATGTAAACATGTAAAATTCACCTATGAACTCTGTGTCAGAAAGTATAGTTAAGTGTAGTGTTTCTATAAGATAGACAGGCAACTACGGAACCCAACACTGTTTTTTTTTCAAATATTATAGCCTGTCACTTCCACGATTAGAAGAATCCAGCGACACGTCATACGAGTACCTATCTCAAAATCCGTCAAACGGTTTAGGCTGCAGGGCGTGCCAAAGAATAAGACACATACATACATACGCTCGAAAAACGTAACCCTCCTCTCCTTAGTAGGATAGGCTATACTTAATTGTAAAACGCAGTTGGGATTTTTGAGAAATCTTTTTTAATTTAGAAAACGTTTCTTTTAGGTACAGCTAAAAGTTCATTGTGTATAACCTATAGCTTATGTTAGGTTCGTTTTATTGCAATTCCCAAAAGTTTCTGATAAATAATGTTTTGTACTTATGACATAAAAAATGAGAAACATACATTTGATGAAACATTCAACCCAGTAAAACAAGATACAACCAGAAGTGAAGCCGACTAAATGATAAACAATCAAAGTTAAAATATAACTTTTAATTTATATTTTCAGAATGCCTTCAACTGCTGGATTGCGGCTCTGCTCTATGTTATTACTTTGGTGATCTCCGGCCATCAGTTCTGGATGAACAACCGTTCTTCAGTTAGCATGTAATAATATATTGATGTGAGATAGTTAGTCATTGTTTTCATGGTTCACTATTGGTAACATTGATTTTATTTGAGATGAACATTCAAATGCCCACCTTACAGTCATAAGAAGAAGGTTCAAATTGTAGTGACTCTCATTGATTTTAAACTTGTTGCATACCAGTAGTGAATTCTAAAAACATAGCATTGTGTTGTGCATTATAGCAACTCCATTCATTGTTTTCATGGTTCACTATTGGTAACATTGATTTTATTTGAGATGAACATTCAAATGCCCACCTTACAGTCATAAGAAGAAGGTTCAAATTGTAGTGACTCTCATTGATTTTAAACTTGTTGCATACCAGTAGTGAATTCTAAAAACATAGCATTGTGTTGCGCATTATAGCAACTCCATTCCATTTATCTTTTACTGAAATGAGTATTTGAATCTTATAAGCATACACAAAGTGTTGTAGAACTCATTTTGAGTTTTAAAATTCAATGACACTTATGATGTGAGCATTTTCCCTGCCACCAAATTTTGTTATTTACAAATTTATGAAAATGGATTACTTATAAGTAGAAATGTTCCTTCGTTTTATTCATGATGTACTGTTGTATAAATGGAAGTAATATTTAACATTCTTAATAATTTATTTAAAGCAGATACCAATTTAAACAGCTCCAAATCGTTGAAATCGAAATATTGCAGTAATGTGGAGTTTTATGTCACTAAGTATTATTAACCATTATTGCTGTTACAGTTGTACATAAATGAATATCCCTTGTATCTTACAAAAAGCTTAGTTTCTCTTGAAATAAAGATTTTAATGTTAGATTACGTGTTTATTTAAATTTGCTCCAATCAACTATTTTTGCTATCTTTCGTTGCGTCTCCTGGGTCACTCTATAAAATGAAGATTTTCTGGGGTTAAAACACGTAATTTTGGCGCATTGGTATACGTAGCCATGGTGGGGCATTTCCTTAGCATGATCTTAGAGGAGTCCAATGTATAGTTTTTGAAGTGAAAACTTCTTTAACGGCGATGTGCACTTTTTGTGATGAGGATTTTTTTTAAACTGGCCACAGGTCACGTGACCGTAAGACGGCGATGTGCACTTTTTGTGATGAGGAATTTTTTTAAACTGGCCACAGGTCACGTGACCGTAAGATTCGTAAGGTGAGATTCGAAAAACTGTTACAATGTCATTGAGTTTTCACTTCTGCCGGCACTCTCGGAGTGCAAAAGAAACTGTCGAGCGTTTCCACTTGCTCCTACTCGGTTCTCCTGCTGGTAGGAGCATGAGGTCTAATATTTCCTTATGCGCCTACCGGTAGGACCATAATTTTCCTCGTAGCCACACTGTTTGGTTCTGGCGCTTCGCCGGCCGCTGCCGCGGCACGCTCGCTTGGCTCGCTCGGCTCGCGCGCTTAGGCTCAACATACAACTAACACTCCTCCTCGCTTCGCTCGTCGTCGTACCTACACGGGCCTGTTAAAGTGTTATCTTTTTTTAAGTGGTTTTGTCACCGTTTTGTCACCGTAACTATTTTTACTCGTGGTCACCCACGAGTAAAAATAGTTACGGTGACAAAACGATGTGACCACGAGTCTGCCGCAATTTTTTATTCTGTACTAAGTGCACTAATTGCATATAAGGTCACGATAGGAGCATAAGGACGTATTGGTCCTCGTGCTCTTACCAGTAGGAGAATTGAGTAGGAGCAAGTGGAAACGCCTACTCTGTCATTGTTGTCTCTTGACTTACTGGGACTGAATAACAAGAAGAAAAAAATCCCCTTAACCCGGTGCACGGTGGAACCCAGGCATTTGCACGTGCATGTGTTTCGTTATCAATAGCTGTTCCTAGCAAGTTTGATTGTTAGATTGTAAATGCTAAAAGCTGCTGACCCGCCGTGGTTTTACCGATGGTTCCAACGGAAGACCAGCGCTGGTTATCGCCAGCACCAACCAAAAATCCATTTCGTGACGTTTTTATTACTTATTTTCTGTTTGTCGTTTTAGGTATCACGAATAAATGTTTTTCTATTTCAAAAAACACCACTTGCATGTGCTGACACCGGTGAGATACATACGATATGAAAAACCCTCGACGGATATATCTTAGTTATTTCCAAGGAATAAGTAAATAAGTATTCCCTTGTTTTGTGGTAATCTCAAAATGTCCCATTTAGTGAGTCTTGTTAAGAGATTCCGCCGAACTAATACTTCACTTTCGGATACCAGCGCCCTCTTTAAGTAGGTATGATGTTATCCATGTCTCTTGGATTCGAAAACTGCCGGGAGACAATCTCTAAGGGGTCGGTCAACCCAGTAATGAAGTCATCAAAATCGCCGTAGCCGCGTTTGGAAAAGTGTACATTTCATCCAAATTATGCAACGTACATACTCTTGTGCGGTATCAAATGAAAGCTGCATAAATTGTCTATAATTCATTCACATATTATATCTAAATACATACGCTAGTTTAAGTACTATTAGCAAAAGTATAATAAAATCCAATAAAAACCTTGGACTCGGTTTTTACGGCAATACTAGTACTCGTAATGGTACACGAAAGTACCTAATGTAAAACACAAAGTATTGCAGCTTTACATTCCGGTTTCTTATTTTAAGACAAGAGCTAAATTGGGAAAATTATACTCAAAAAACCAACAACGCAAAGCGACTTCCCCATCAAGATTATATTTATCGAAATTACAATTTTCCAGAAACCAGCACTAACTTAGCATGGTATGTGCACCGCAAAATTGTAAAGAGATAGTCTGTCAAAGTGTCTATCTAGGTCATCAGCAATAACATAATCTTCAATGCCGCGGAGACTTTTAGAAAACTGGAAATTTAACCTGGATTAGGTGTGTACCTAATATATATAAACTTGTGTTACCATTGTGATTCCATATAGACATGCGCGCCGCCGCGGCGCGCCGCCGCTATTAGAAGACAGCGCGCCGCCGCCGCCGCCGCTAGTTTGAATTTCGCGCCGAAGTTTTACACGGTGTGTTAGAAATGCTCGAAAGTATGGCGCATTGTTGGAATAGGAACCCAATAAATAACATTTTACGTAGGATTGGGCAAGATGATCTCAAAATTACCTCAGCGGAATGGAATTTGTTAGAGGATTTATGCAATTTTCTGAGCAAGTTCCGCCAAACTATTGAAATTTTATCAGCCGCATTATTATTAGACTGTAGGTTTATGAGGCTTCAAGAAGTTGACCTCTACCTGACTGCCAATGAAATAACTCCAGCCAGTTTTTTGGTAGACTATGCAAAGGAAGTAAAATCTCAGTACTTATGAGCTGTATGAGCAAGATCAACCTTTGCTAAACCATGAAGGCGAGAGCCCAAGTAGGTACAAGTTAACCTTCATTACTAACTCAACTGCCGGGCGCGACCATGCGTACAGAGTGGAGGGATCTCCAAAAAAGTATAAAGGTAAAAAAAAAAACTCAACTCTCGCGCAAGTATCTATAGTATGCAACAGAATTCACATGCTGCCGATGGTGAAATTGACCAAGACGTGTGGAAATACCTTGCAACTACTGATCTAGCAGAACTTGAAAATTGAGACATTTTAGCATACTGGCAAAGAAAAACGGCCTACCTTCGTCTTTCATCCATGACACGGGCGTTATTATACATTCCAGTAACTAGTACACCCAGTGTAAGGGTGTTTTGGGTTGCTGGATTGCTTTTAACGGCCAAAAGATGTGGAGTAGACTTAGCCCTTTGAGGGTCAACAAAATTATATTTGTGCATGACAATTACAAAATAATATGTTTTGTAAGAAAGTCATAAGAGAGTGTCATGAAATGTTTAATTAATGTTCATTTAAGAGCGGTTTTTCATTATAATTTAATTCCATGAAAGCGATATTTAAAAAGCTGAAAAATTTCACGCCGCCGGCGTTACACCGCCGCCGAGGATTTTTTCGTAGCGCGCCGCCGCCTGGTTTTTTCTGACCGGCGCGCATCTCTAATTCCATACATCCATTTTAAGAGGTATTAGCAAAATTGTTAGTAGCGAAGACAAGTAAAAGCCTGCTAGCATTAGATTTTCTTGAAAAATTTGCAAAAGTGTTGTGTATTACTGGAAAAATACTTTTCACACCTTTCATTCGGAAAAGTAAGTTTTGCTCCACGACGAGAGGGACCAAAACGCTACTTTTCTGTTCAAGCTACTTTTTTAATTTATACATTGGCATTGGAACATTTGTACGCAATGTGCCAATTGAACACAGATGTTAATAAAATAATCGATTGTAATTTCATCGTAGTCGATTCAAAACGAACATATTTCAAGTTTTAACTATCCCTTCAAGTGGCAGCCGCCATATTGCTATAATCCCTTAGGTGGCAGTCGCCGGGGAGCCGGCGATGTCAAAAAACCGTCTAGTGGCAAGCGCCGGCAAGCCGGCGATAGCATAGTTTCGTATTTATTCCGCAAAATGAGCTGCTAAATTTACACCTGTCTTGTTCTTTCTTGCAAGACGCGTTCGTGAATAGATAAGGATGGCGTATAATAACGGTCGCGACAACGCTTTCATAGACATTTCATTAGAAATTCCTCAGAGAAATTTTTGACCGCGCGTGTGTCAGTTTTTGAAAACCTCGTAGTGTAAAAATATTCTAAGGCGAGAGACAATAAAACTATATAAACGTGTAAATAAATATATATAATTGTGAATAAACTTGTAGTTCCTACAGTTAACTGTTTTATTCCATAGTTATAGTTAATTTATACAAGAAATTGGAAAAATTTGGATATCCAAAAATTTATCAAAGCTAGCCAAATTCACATACATGGAACGGCTCCGTTATTATATAAAGGTTATAGGCTATTTTATGCTGAATCCAAAGATATAAGCTTATAATAAACCACTCATAATGTTTTTTGAATAATGGTAATTTTTCTAACGTGCACCGATTTCACGATGACCACCCATATGGCCCCTGCCACTTGACGGTAGTTCGCCAAAAATGGCCGCGCCACTTGACAGATAATGACAACCGCCGGCTAGCCGGCGACTGCCACTTGAAGGGCTATAACAATGTTGTATAAAAATTTACAAATATTTCGTAATATTTAAAAATTAGTAATAAAAATTAAGATAATTTAGATATATTTTAACAATAGCTTTTTTTAAATTTCCTCATAGTCGGTGTGAAAAATAGTATGTGTCACTCGGTAGCAAATTTATTTTCGTCTCGGGCGTAAACACTTGTATCCCTCACTACGCTCAAGATCCTACGTTAGAATCCCTCGCTACGCTCAGGATTCTATTGTAGGATCCCTCGCTACGCTCAGGATTCTATTGTAGGATCCCTCGCTACGTTCAGGATTCAATACACCGCCCTCGCCGTAAATATACTATTTTGCTCCCTTGTGACACAAATAACTATTTCACACCTTTCATTCGGAAAAGTAAGTTTTGCTCCACGACGAGAGGGACCAAAACGCTACTTTTCTGTTCAAGCTACTTTTTTAATTTATACATTGGCATTGGAACATTTGTACGCAATGTGCCAATTGAACACAGATGTTAATAAAATAATCGATTGTAATTTCATCGTATTCGATTCAAAACGAACATATTTCAAGTTTTAACTATAACAATGTTGTATAAAAATTTATAAATATTTCGTAATATTTAAAAATTAGTAATAAAAATTAAGATAATTTAGATATATTTTAACAATACCTTTTTTTTAAATTTCCTCATAGTCGGTGTGAAAAATAGTATGTGTCACTCGGTAGCAAAATTATTTTCGTCTCGGGCGTAAACACTTGTATCCCTCACTACGCTCAGGATCCTACGTTAGAATCCCTCGCTACGCTCAGGATTCTTTTGTAGGATCCCTCGCTACGTTCAGGATTCAATACACCGCCCTCGCCATAAATATACTATTTTGCTCCCTTGTGACACAAATAACTATTACTATTAGGCTCTACAACACAGTTAAAAAATTCAAAATTAGGCGAAAATTGTAGAAGTTAGTGGCACAAAACCGACAGCACTGGAGGAAAGTGCCCCCCGCTCCCACTTTTTGAAAAGTCTAACTAAATTAAACCCAAACAAACTTATGTATTTTCCTCTTGTTGTGTTCTTAACCACCCAACTCACTAATTAGGTACCTATATCAATAAAAATACATGAACATGAAGAATAAAATTAACTGTACCTGCCTTCAGTTACCGGCAAGATTATCTAGCTAGACTATACTATCGTACTGCTTTATGTTATGGCCTATAATTGGTACAGTCGACTACAAAGAGATACGGCCAAAGTTACAAAAATATGTAAACAACCTTGATGTTAAGGCAATAAGGTCAATAAAGTGGCCCGAACCGAAGGTGAGGTGATTTTTATTACTATTATATTATATTATACTATTATATTATATACTAATAGTTACGTAATGTACTATTACGTCACACCTGGCCATAATGCAAGTTTTACTGCACGCTGCGCGTACGGGAAAACTCGCATTGTGGCCAGGTGAAGACGTCAAATTTTGTACATAACACGGGCGGTAATTCGTAAAGCCCCAGAGCGCATATTTATGCGGTTCGGGCCACAAACACCTGCGATCTGGGGCATTCACGAATTCACCGCCCTAGTTACGTAATGTACTACTTACTGTAACTTTGGCTGTATATTTTTCTTTGTAGTCGACTGATCAAAGGAGTGTTTTTAATGCATCCTGATTAGCTAGGTACCTATCTGCCTATCGCGTTTATTAGGTAGGTACGGTGGGCATTATGCATTCGTAACTTCACAAACAATCAATTATAGGTAGGTATAATAGTAACTAAGCGTAATCACAGGTCTACTTTTGTTAGGCGTGATGGGTGAGGTGATTGCATGAACGCGTTCTGAATAACATCCCTTAAGTGTCAATTTGTGAATCGCATCCCTCAATCGCGTCAATGATTCTACTGCTAGCTAACTGCAATGTTTGGACAATTGTTGGCGCTGAGTTGGTCACATCTCGCCCTCGAGTTCGAGTGACAGTGGTGCGCCATACGTCGAGTGTTCAGAGGTGTAATGTTGCGCGCCACGACGCGCAGGCTGTCGAGCGACTGAAGCGTTTCCCGCCGCGCCAATTAGGCTACGGTCTGGACGCCAGCGCAGCGGGCCTGACAAGCGGGCGCGTCGTGTTGCGCAATATTAGGTAAGGCCATTACACACCTAGCAATTTGTTACAACAACTTGCTATAGTTGGAAGGAGACAAATTTCATAGTTTGTAGTGTGCTATATCGCCCGTGACCAGAGGGAGAGACGGCGCGCAGCCTCTCGCTCCCACATAAGACGGCGTTGCCGCTGTCTATACAGCAACTGTCGCTATATTAACTACTGTTCTATTTAATCTTCTTCTTTTGCTTCTCCGTCAACGCGACTTCTTCGAAGGCACAGCTTTTCTCGTCATCCAGCAACGCAGCCTCCCTCTTCCTTTCATCACTACGGGCCTTCGCTATACACAAAAAGGTGCTCAGCAATATTACAAGGTATATAGCAGCAGCAATGAAGCAGTTGTTCGAAACCTGCAAAGTGCACATGTGTTTTAATCAGTAACACATAAGAGGTACCCACCTATTAGGCCTCTCACAGATTGGAACGGCCTGGCCGTGGCGGTCAGTAGTAAATTTGTCATTATCTGTCAAATTTACTAGAATTATTGACCGCCAGCACAGGCCGTTCCAGTGTAACTCAGGCCTATGGGTGTAATGAGTTGAAGCAAGAATCAAACCTACACCACGATGGAGTCGATGGAGACAAACAATGTAGACATATAGCCTTACTAATGGTAAGCGAATACCGTAAGCTTTGGATGTTTGCACCAAGCACCTTGACACAAATTCTTTTATCATTGTATACAGTCGATGTCAAAGATATGTACCTATACATTTTTCGCCGTATTACAATGGAATAAGGTGCAAAAGTGTATACATATCTTTACACTCGACTGTATCTGCCTAATACCTAATGGCGGCCGATACGTACCTACACGGTGTTAAAATACTGATGATCCACTCATATCACGATCCGGATCACATGCATATTGACGTATTTGACGTACAAATGTATCACAGGATTGACAATATAAAGGAGACGCTACACTGGCCGATATCGACAGGACTACTGAAAAATCTAGTATAGAGTGACCTTGTGACACCTATCCACACGGGCCGAATGGCGCGTCGGCCTGCATGAAGTCGCATGATGCAGTGAAGTGGTATTTTAGTTGAAACAGTTTTGGGGCATATCTAATCGGTGACATAGGTGTTTATACTGTTCTTCCAATATGGTTGTGGCTGGGCGTTAACTTTATTGTGAATTTCTTTTACAGTAACATAATCACCATTTCTAGTAATTTTGATGTAAGTAAGTCTAGATCTAAGATTCCCAGGTAGTATATTCTGTAACGGAAAATTTTCAGAGATTCTTTTATCTCTAACTTTGTGCTTTACTTAGATCAAGTTTTTGTGGGATGACTTGGAAATATATTTTTATGTACAGAAATCGAAAACTACACATAGGTACTAGATATTTAGTGTAAACGTGTTAATAATAAAATAGGTTATAGGTGTACGCGGTCTGGGTTTCCGCAACTCGACGTCATATTAGCGCCTATTTTACGTATTAATAAATAAATAATATAAAATATTGTATCGTAATAGCTACGGTCAGGGGCATATTTTGAAATTTGGCGCCTCGGGCCAATAAAGTTTCGGCGCGCCATAAGTCACTGAATGGCGCCAAAACCAAAGAAAATGCAATCGGTCAGCGGCGGCTATGCCGCCCCTGGCAGATTGGCACCCCGGGCCATGGCCCGGTTGGCCCTAGGGTAAATACGCCCCTGGTACGGTAGCCTAGCGGTTCAGGCATGCGGCTGTCAAACGGCGGTCGGGGGTTCGAACCCCGGCTCGTACCAATGAGTTTTTTGGAACTTATGTATGGAATATCATTTGATATTAACCGTTAGCTTTTAGGTGAAGGAAAAACATCGCGAGGAAACCTGCATACATCCACGAAGAAATTCAAACGTGTATGTGAATTCCCCAACCCGCACTGGGCCAGCGTGGGGACTACTGCCCGTTCCCTCTCACCTATGAGAGGAGGCCTGTGCTGAGCAGTGGGACGTACGTATATACGAGTAGGCTGATTTATTATTTATTATTATCTCTTTATTTAATCTTTTTCTTATTTATTATTATTATTATTACTTTCCATATCTGAGGACCATGGGGTCCCGGAGTTTTGGAAGGCATGCGTGGGGCCGAAGCCAACAGCGCAGAGGCCCTTTAAAACCAACATAATATAAAGCGAGGGATACACATGGCGGATTTTTACAACTACATACATGAAATACCAGTTTATGCAAGTTACTTATATCATAAATAAGCAATTTATTTTATATACTTGTAACAAAATCAAAGTAATCTTTGATATTGTAAAATATATTTTCCACTAGCCACGAGTATAATACCCTTCTAAATCTCACGACGTTTGGAGTTTCTTTAATATGCAGTGGTAGATGATTGAATATTTTGATTGACATTAGGTAGCAGTTGTTTCTAAACAAAGCAGTTTTACTTTTTGGTCCTATTAATCTCATAGGATCTCTAGCCCGTAACCTGGGATTTGCCTCAAGCCTCGTGAATAAACTATAATTAGATTTTACATAGTCACTTATTTCTAAAATGTACATACTTGTTAAAGTTAGGAAATTAAGTTTTTTGAATAGAGGTCTGCAAGAGTGTAAGGGCCCTACACCACATAGGTATGGCTCGGATACATTTTTTCTGGCTAATAAATACCCTTTGTATATCGGAAGCATTTCCCCAAACAATAAGACCAAATCTGAGTAACGAAGCCACGTAGCCGTGATAAGCTATCAAGGCAGTTTTTTGGTCGGATAAGCGTTCCAACCGTTTCAATGCATATGAGAATCTTTCCAGTTTGCAGCAGACGTTATCAATATGCGACTTCCAACTACAATGGCGATCTACTAATAATCCAAGGAATTTTGTTTCTCTATTTTCTTCCATTGTGTGTCCTTTACAAGTCATGCTCAGCTTAGGTATATTAGCTTTAATAGTACAAAATTGAACATAGTTAGTTTTACTAACATTAATAGATTAATTGTTTTCGTCCAACCAATTGCATATTGATTCAACGGCCATATTAATGTTATTGACATAAGTATTCCTATCTTTGTGATCATCAGGTATAAGTACAGAAATATCATCAGCAAACAAAACTGTCTTATAATGACTAATCTTTAAGGTCGTTGATATAGACAATGAATAAAAGCGGTCCTAAAATACTCCCTTGGGGAACTCCCGTGCCGTTGTATTTTTCTGATGAATGGTATGGAACAATTTCATTTCTTTCATTCATTCTCCTTACCTCTACGCACTGTCCTCTATCAATAAGGTTTGAAGCCATTTTAAAGCCAAACCTCTGAATCCATATCTTTCCAATTTAACTAATAGAGTATCATGATTAACACAATCAAATGCTTTACTCATATCAAAAAATATACCTGTCAGTGGAATTTTTTGGTCTATTTTTTGAGTAATGGATTCATGAAAGTGAGTAGCATGCGTGTGTGATCGATTTCCCCTTCTGAAACCCATTTTGCTCCTTAGCTATAATATTATATTTTTCTAGAAATCGCGACATTCTAGAATGCATAGCCTTTTCGTATATTTTTGCGAATATAGAGATTAGCGTGATAGGGTGGTAGTTGCCTAAAGCCTGTTTGTCATATTTTTTAAAAAGCGGTTTTACAATGGAATATTTTAATTTAGTTGGAAATTTTCCTTGGCTGAATGATTCGTTAATTAGATGAGTTAGAATTGCGGCTATGGCTCTAGAACACAGTTTAATAATGTGAGTAGAAACTCCATCAAAACCTACCGCTTTTGTGTTGTTCAGGGATCAATGCATTTTACAATCTCGTTCACTGTACATGGTGAGATGAACATAGTTGAGTTAATTAAGTCTACGTTTTTAACTATCGACTTCCAGTTACAGATTTTTGTATTTGTGTTTATGAAATGTTCATTAAATAAATTTGCAATATCTAATGGGTCACTGATTTTCTGTTTTTGTAATACAGAAAACGGAGGTATCTTTTGCCGTAACATGCTTTTTTGATGCCTTTCGTAATCCATTTTGGTATACAATTATTTGAATTTATTTTCATTCTTTGTTCTGGGAAGCAAAGATTGTACATGAGATGAAACATTTCATGAAACTTACTGAAAGCAACATCACTATCTGGTTCGTTGTAACAATCATCCCATATAAGAGAAGAAATATGGTTAGTAAACTTGTATACATTTTCCTGGCTATATGATTTCTTCCTTAAGTACCAGTACTGTGTATTTAATTTTATTTGATTAAAATCCGGAAATTCCGGAGCTTTCTGTGAGCGACTAAACTAAAGGCACACCACACGATTCTGCTTGGTGGGTGGTATGAGCGGTACGCAACTATAAGATAGAACGAGATGGGGATTGTGACGTATGTTGTTGCTTAGTTACCTATCAAAAACACTGCTGTCTGTAATCATCTCTCTCCGAATAAAATACTGGTTAAAGTTACTCAAGCGTTTTTCCTATTCGCGATATTGTGGCGACCGTGATTAAAAAATATGGAAATCTGGAAGCGTAAACGTACGCAGTATAGGAGGGAATTTACAAGCCTCGCAGATAAAACAGTACGAGCCGTCGAAACAAATGATGAAGACGTGGGTCAATTGTTCGACCTTTTGTCGGAGGCGGCTTCGAGTCTGTTCGAGGCTGAAGCAGCAGTGCGGGATTTGTGGTGCGCGGCTGAAGATTTTGACGAAGCTTTATACCAAGCAGACCAAGAAAAGGCAATGAATTACAAAATTCGCTGGCACAAGGTCAGGTCAATGTTTTCAAACAAGCTACCGCGCATCGATAGTGCATCCTCACTACACTCTGCAGAATCCAGCAATAAACCTAAATCTGGCAAGCAGCGACTTCCTTCCTTGCCTAAGTTGGAGCTGATCAAATTTGACGGTAATGTCAAGTCTTGGCTGTTGTTCTGGGGACAATTTAAGAAGATACACAAGGATCCAGCCATGGACTCCAGTGACAAATTCCAATATCTACTTCAGTCTATGACCCTTAATAGCAGCGCGCGACAGCTGGTCGAAAGCTACCCACCGTGTGCAGAAAACTACGGGAAAGCGGTCGAAGCCCTAAAGGCACGCTTCGCAAGAGATGACGTTCTCATAGAGACGTATGTCAGAGGCTTATTGTCTTTAATGCAGCGCAAAGAAGAGCCAACAGACTTATCGAATCTCTACGACAGCCTTCAAACACACCTGCAGGCACTGGATACTCTCGGCGTGACAAAAGACAAGTATGCATCGATGCTGTTCCCCATGATCGAGTCAGCACTACCTGAGAACATACTTCGTGCATGGCATCGCAGTCGTCCAGACGCCAGAGACCTAACAAGCCTGATGCAGTTCCTGAGACAAGAGGTAGAATCTGAAGAAAGAATTCGTCTTGCAAGGTACGAGTTGGTTGAAACAAAGAGTGAAGAGCCAAGGTCACCCACCGCGTGTTTTGTGGCAGAAACTAAACGAAGCAAGGAAGGTTTCCCCAAACAAACGATATCATCGTGCGTATGGTGCGGCAAGGACGGCCACTCAGCTGTAGAATGTTATAAAGCAGCTAAAATGACAATACAAGAGCGCGCAGATTTCATTAAAGCTAAGAAAGTGTGCTCAATTTGCTTGAAAAGCAATCATATTGCAAAAAAATGCAAGAGTTTTCCCAAATGTCTGTTCTGTAAGAAACGGCATTTCACTATAATGTGCGCAGACATAGCGGCTGACAGCTGCAATAAACAAGAGGAAACATCGAGCAACTTGTCGTGTCAACTAAAGACGTCAACCACTACTTTACTCCAAACACTAGTAGTTAAAGTCGTACACGGCAAGAAAGAGGTCTTTATCAGAGCACTGGTTGACAGTGGCGCTCAAAGGTCTTATTTAAAAAAAGACAGTATACAGAAACTTGGCCTAAAACCTTCTAGGAAAGAGGTAATGACACATTGTTTGTTCGGCGGGTTCGAGACGAAAGAAGAAGAATGTCAAGTGTTTGACATCTGCGTCAAGAACATCCAAAACAACTTTTGTACGAATTTATCTGTTGTAGAACAAACAAATATTTGTGGTTTTTTACCTAAAATTAAGTCAACTGTAATAATTGAGCAACTGCGTCAAAACAATATCACTCTAAATGACTCGATGACTGACTCCCCCAACGAGGTAAGTTTATTGATTGGAGCTGACTTCTCTGGCTTACTGTTGACTGGTGACGTGATACAGCTAGAGAATAACTTGACCGCAATAAACACTAAATTGGGATGGACCGTACAAGGTTCAATAACAGGGGTTTACAGTACTGTGACAAACTCGACAACGACACTTCACTGCCTAACAAAGATTGATATTACAGATTTATGGACTTTGGAGGCGATAGGTATCAGGGATCCCGCAGTACAGGCAACCAAGTCTGCCCGCGACGAGGAGATTCTTAAATCCTTTAGAGATAATATCAAGGTTAATGAGGAAGGTCGTTACGAGGTGAGTTTGCCATGGCGTGATGTTCCGCGTCCACAAACAAACTATGGTCTAGCCAAGAAGAGGATGGATAGCACCATGACTCGTCTTAAACAACTTGGTAAGCTCAATGATTATGACAATGCATTTCGTGAATGGTTAGAGTTAAACATAATCGAAGAAGCGCCTGACCAGTCCATTCAAGGTCACTATCTTGCGCATCACCCGGTCATAAAAGAGTCAAATTTGACAACGCGGATCCGCCCAGTTTTTGATGGTTCAGCCAGAGATGGGAATGGAATATCCTTAAATTCGTGCTTAGAAAAAGGTATGAACCTTCTCGAACAAATTCCTAATCTGTTGATCGATTTCAGGAAAAACAAAATCGGAGTGACAGCTGACATAGCGAAGGCATTTCTTCAAATTTCACTCGTCCCAGAAGATCGAGATTATCTTCGGTTCCTGTGGTGGTCCAAGATGGATGAAGAAGGTAGAAGGATGATCACATATCGCCATAGACGCGTCGTTTTCGGAGTAAAATCCAGCCCATTCCACCTCGTAGCTACCATCAATCACCACCTAGATACTTGTGCGGAACGATTCAGAGAGACTGCGATGAAATTGAAGAAATCGTTTTACGTAGACAATTGCGTCACTAGTTTGGACTCTGAGGAAGAGTTGGAGAAGTTCATGAGCGAATCCAAGGAGGTAATGCTTAGCGGTAGGTTTGACCTTAGAGGTTGGATCACGAGTCCCGTCATTGTTGACAATAGTGTGGAAAATACCTCAATATTAGGGGTAATATGGAATGTCAAAAATGACATCTTACAATGCAACGTTAGTTTCAACAATGTTGATATAAAACTGACAAAACGAACATTATTATCAGTAGCACAAAGAGTTTTCGATCCGATTGGAGTAACCTGTCCCACGACAATAGTCCCCAAAATGATTATGCAAAAGGCGTGGCGTCTAAAACTCTCTTGGGACGAAGAATTACCCGATAATTTGGCTAAAGATTTTAGAAAATGGTTGGAACAAGCTTACTGCATCACCGATTGCATTATCCCCAGACGGCTTACAAGTATGTCCATAAAGGAGTGTGAAACCTCCTTACACGTGTTTTCTGACGCAAGTAAGGACGCTTATTCTGCCTGCATATTTTTGCGATCAAAGGTAGGTGAAAAGGTTAACTTAAGCCTTGTTCTAGCTAAGTCGAGAGTTACGCCAGTTGATAAAATTACGATTCCGAGACAAGAGCTGATTGCTGCTACGCTTGCTAGCCGGTTATCTGTAACCGCTATTGAATTCTATACCGAACTGTGTCGTATATTATTGGTCAGACTCAAGCGTAGTACTCACATGGATCAAGTGCAATGGACCATGGAGCGTGTTTGTATCCAACCGTGTCAGAGAGATAAGAAATCTGAGTTCTACCTCTGCATGGAAACACGTTCCAGGTCATCTAAACCCTGCAGACCTGCCTTCCAGGGGTGTGGACCCTAAGGGACTCTTGGAAAGTAGATGGTGGGAGGGTCCAGCGTGGTTACGGCTAGACGAAGAACATTGGCCAGCTACAGACTTCACATTAAACGCGTCATACGCTAATGAAGAACGAAAGAAGACTAATACTCTTGCTATGCTTGTCGAGGAAGAATCTTTCTTAAACAGATTAACCTACTTCTCAAGTTATACCAAGTTGGTCAGAATGATTTGCTGGATGCTAAGATTTAAGAATAAATCAGTATCAAAGGAACTGACCTACGAGGAATTTGAATACGCGGAGAATATATTGATAAGGTTAATTCAACAAAAGTATAAAGACTCTTTACTAACTAAAAATAATATTCAAACCTTCAAAGATGATAATGACATTTTACGTCTAAACACGAAGTTGTCACTTGGACGCGAAAATTACGCTTTCAAGTTTCCCGTAATTCTTCCTGGAGAAAACACTATAGTCAAGCGTCTTGTGGAGAGAAGGCACATCGAGCTGAAGCATGCTGGAGCACAGACCTTACTCAACAGTTTACGCCAAAACTATTGGATTATCGGAGCCAGGAAGTTAGTCCGTAATACCATACATCGGTGCATTAAATGCAAACGGTTTAAGACAAAACGATGTCAGGCGCCCACTGGAGTTTTACCAGTGGAACGGATGGAAGCTAGCAAGGCGTTCCAGTTCTCGGGCGTCGACCTAGGTGGTCCTCTGACATTACGCTCAGGAGCCAAGGCCTGGATCGTCCTGTTTACTTGCGCTACATACCGTGCTGTGCACTTAGAAGTAGTGGAGTCGCTATCAACAGGCGAATTCTTGATGGCGCTGAGGCGTTTTGTGGCACGGCGAGGAAGAGTAGAGCGATTTTTTAGTGATAATGCTACCAATTTCCGAGGCCTGGACAATGCGTTTAGTTCCCTTGACTGGGACGAAATAGAACGTTTTTCCTCAATAACGAGAATAAAATGGAACTTTTTGCCTCCGGCTGCTCCTTGGTGGGGAGGGTTCTACGAGCGTATGATTGGATTCATGAAACAAATCCTGCGCCGAGTGTTAGGAAAAGCCTCCGTATCCCTTACAGAGCTACAGACGGTGCTATGTGACTGCGAGGCTGTCATAAACAGCAGGCCCCTCACTTACGTAGGTGGTCAAAAGGATCTACAACCCCTAACTCCCTCAATGTTTATCCAACCACTGTTGTCCCACCAAACGAGTGACTTTGATGAAGTCGATAAACAAGCAATAAACATCAGGTATCGTTACTGTCAAGGTTTACGTGAAGATCTACGGAAACGTTTTAGAGACGAATACATTAGCTTGCTGGTACAAAAACGTGAGCAAGCTAAACAGGAACCACTTCAGGTTGGGGACATTGCCTTGTTAGAAACTGAAGGCAAGCGTGTCACGTGGCCATTGGCGATCGTCGAAGATGTGTGCCCTGGTGCTGATGGCGTCGCTAGAGTGGTGCGGGTACGAACTTCAGCTGGATCTAAAGTAAGACCTGTCCAACGTATTTTCCCCTTAGAACTTCATAATGGATGTGAACTTGACTCGACTCATAGACAATGTGAAACTGAACTGACTGAGCATACTGATACTCCTGACACTAATAACGCACGGTCAAAGCGAACCAGGAAGCTGCCTCAGCACCTATTTGATTTTGTATTGGACTGATAAAGTAGCCTCCCGGTTTTTCCCTCTTGGGAGTGTGACGTATGTTGTTGCTTAGTTACCTATCAAAAACACTGCTGTCTGTAATCATCTCTCTCCGAATAAAATACTGGTTAAAGTTACTCAAGCGTTTTTCCTATTCGCGATAGGGATATGGAAGAAGCAGAACTACCGTCCGGTCACCGTTTAATACAGACGTGATAAATAATTAGCGTTTAAAGGGTCATTCAATACTGCTTCCATATTGCTGCAACTACTGGCAAACCAGGATCATCAGTATTTAATCACCGTGTAATTGCCCAATAGGCTGAGCTAATTGGTTGAGTAAATTGTAAGCCGCGTTTACGCTTAAAACACTTTTCTTGTTTACATCGACTTCTATACGTTTCGACAAGCACGTTCGATTACGCGTGTGCTTGACTGCGGCCTTTTTTAATGAAAACAGCCGTATAACCTCTCTCTCTCTTGACGTCGTCAGTTGATGAAGTAGCTTATATAGGTGCCTACGGAAGGTAAGTAGGTATACTTACGGCGTGAAAATTGTCTTTTGTTTTCTCTATAAAGTCTTGGACGTTCTCGTACTCTTCCGGTACAACGTTTTCGATTAATGCTGAAGATTCAATCCTGTACATTATGCCCATTATGAACTGTAACAACAAAAAATAAGTAGGTATTAACACATTATACCTACAAACTGTATAATTTGCCACACAACAGAGACGCAACGCTAACATCCTTTGTAGAGTGCTGTAGATGAGATTACATACTTAAGTCTTGTAAATCTACTTTTATCAATTATCATCAAGGCAGTTAACAAGGCACATATTTACAAATACCTTAAAGGCTAACCTGCATATCAATATGGAAAACTTATAACTTATAATATAACACAAAAATAAGAAATATAATAAAGTGTAGTAATGTATATCTATTGTACATATAGTAGTTAATTTAGATGATTTTATAACGTTTGCATCTTTCAGAGCGATTATCCACAAAGTTGGTAAACACGGTCGTCAGCATCATATACTTAGTAGCAGTCAGAGTAGCCAAATATTTCGTAACAAACCCTTATTCTTACAGTAATAAAGACGCGAAATATTTGGGTACCTTGGCTGCTATACTATAGTACGTTTTTTTAGGATTAGAAATACGGTTAAAAAAGAAGCAGTCGTCGTCAACCTTTTCTGCTTGGGACAAAGAGTGTGTAATGATGGATATAAAAATAAATAATATAATTTCATTCGCTATAACAACATTTGGTATATAAACACTCATTGTATATAATAAACGTTTGTCATAATCTCAAAATATATATGTTTATTTTTTATAACGATCATCGGATATAACACTTATTTTGTATAATCATTATATGGTATAATGCTCATGTTACATACAAGTTATATGTCATAACTATCAAGTAGAATAATATTTTATTATCACAAGAAAATGTAGCAAACATAACGGTTTGCAAATTGTTCTATGTAAGTATATATTAAGTAGTAAAAAGTGTTCAGTTCTGGCCAGTGTGGCCAGTAGGGTCGCAGTTCAACCTAACACTCCTCCTCGCTTTGCTCGTCGTCGTACCTACACCGACCTGCCTTAGAGTCTATCAAAAACATTATGCTAATTGTGCATTAGAAGAAATTAGCATTATACCATTTGTTCACTATAGGAAATATGCATTATATTTAAAGTATGTTATATTAAATGTTATTATATCAAATGACCATTATATAAAATGATAATTATATCGTATGTAAATATATTAAGTGTTGTTATATGACTCGAGAATTATATGAAAAGAGTGTTATTGCGACTAATATTATTTCAAAAAAAATTATAGGCATTGTTACGAACCCGAGACAAATATTAGATGTTACGAAGTCCTTAACAGAAGTTTGTATTTTCGTACGTAATAAATGAAAAGTGGGTATTTCCACATTTATTATTAAATCTACCTTACCCGGAAATTCATCCTTGCTGAAAAGTTCACACACCAAATTGTGAGTTTTGACCACCATACGTATCTCATTTGTTGTTAATGGACTCTGTTTCTGTCTCTTTGCTTTTGGTAAAGGCAAAACATTCACTCGGGCCTGCCTCTGCACGTCTGTCAGGGGACGGCCGCGATATACTCTTCATTTATCTCGCACTAGGATCCCTCTTGTGTTCTAATAAGAGAGAGACGGATAGTGCGAGAAAAATCGAGAGAGCTCGCGTGCTAGCTAAATAGCCGTGCAGGTTAGGTCCATGGCAATCCACACGCCACCACATACAGCAAAAATGAAATCTTAATATTAATTAATAAATAGATACTCCTACAAGTATAATATAATAATCTCGTAATCTGAATTCAACAATTTGTTGATTACCAAGAAAACAAGAAAAAGACGTGATACGCTTGAAAATGGTTTTCTAATTTGTCGCCGAAAATTGTATTGCCGATTATTACTTCGCATAATTTCATTTCGCCGGATGATTATGTGTCAACTTATCAAAAGGTTTAGTTTTATTTCTCAACCTCACGGTTTGGCTTGGCCCTTTTTTCATAGTCACTTTTCAGAATGAACTTTTTATATGAACTTTTCAAATGACTAATATACATTTCGTAGTAGGTAGGTAAGTATAACGCCAAATGTAGGAACCTCGGTGTTTACCTACCATGGTACTTTTTGTTGATTATTTAAGTTGTCTAGAAGAAAACACTTTTGTTTTACAATTTATATGTTGAGAACTGTTACTGACAAATGATGGTGCCTTTATTTTTCTTTCTATTGGATAATGTTATTTTGATTTGAAAGACTGTTCAATGCCAACTAATTAGTTGTAGGTGCCTCGGTGTTTTTCTACCATGGTATTTTTGTTGATTATTTAAGTTGTCTAGAAGAAAACACTTTTGTTTTACAATTTATATGTTGAGAACTGTTAATGACAAATGATGGTTGCTTTATTATTATTTTATGGATAATGTTATTTTGATTTGAAAGACTGTTCAATGCCAACCAATTAGTTGTAGGTACCTCGGTGTTTACCTACCATGGTACTTTTTGTTGATTATTTAAGTTGTCTAGAAGAAAACACTTTTGTTTTACAATTTATATGTTGGGAACTGTTACTGACAAATGATGGTTGCATTATTATTTTTTCCTTTGGATAATGTTATTTTGATTTGAAAGACTTCAATGCCAACTAATTAATAAAAAAATCATAAAAAACGAAACTGTTTTTTTTTCATAATAAGCCTATATGCATGAAACACTTTTGTACTCGAGTGTACCTACCTACCTATCCTAGTTTAAACTTACTTTTTTTTGTTATTTTTCTGGATTTGTTTTCCTTTAAATTTATCTTGATAACCGTTATGTTATTAGCTTGAAATAAGAATATAAAATTAAACTCTTTTTTAAATTTTAGATCTCAAACGACAAAGAAACAAAGTCAGAAAATAGGTTGATCTCAAATATCCGAAGTGATTTGATTTTATTACTTTTATGTATCTGATACTGATAGATATTAGGCTTAGAGTATATTTCTACTCAAACAAATAAATGAAACTGAATGTAAATTATAGTTTTAGTGGAAAGTTATATACTTGAGCCACTGTATACTGTTAGAGTCTCTGTGTACTACAGGGTCGAGTCACAGTACCCCAGTACCCGTACACAGTGACTCATTTCCCTTTTTTAAAAAAACAACTTTTTTATTGTCTTGATTGAAAAACTGATAATGCAGGGAAAAAAAATAATATCCAAAGCATGTTGAGTGTGAATATCAGCCCGCTACCACGACTTTTTCTTCACAATTTGAGCGTCCGAAAAAATCCGAGCCACCGTTGCCGAACGCACCCTACTTTACTTAAAAAAGTGTACCTCAATACGAGTGGGTACAGTTTATTTAATTTGGAGTTGTAAGAGAGCATTAACCATATATGTACTATATACTTACATAAAAATTCAATAACAGCTAGGCAAACCTACTAAACCCGTATCTAGTTTTTCTTGTAGGTACACGTGAATGACGGTTCCGAGAAACTTGGCCCGTAAGCGACCTTTAGCCTGGCGAAATGCAGCTAGGAGTCGGAGTGCAGTTAGTGCACTGCATATAGCCAGGTCTGTAGTTAGTAGGCAGTAGGTGCCATTTTCGACGGTTGATAGGTAATGTAATACATGATTATTTGTATTCTTACCATTTGAAAAATACCCCATAAACTGAGAACCATATAACACACACCACACATCATAAGCATTTTGATGATATTTTGTAGTTAACGACTCCAAATGCAAAAAAATCTTCCACGACTATTTTTCTTTTTCAATGTGAAGTTGACAGAAAAAAATTACCAGCCTTAGGCCCGCACCACACGTTCGTATCTCTTATTAGTTTGTGCTGGAACTGCTTGGGGGCACGGGACGAAAATCGAATCTCGAATATGTCCGTCTCTATCGCACTTATGGTTTATGGTAATCGAGCGACAAAGAAGAGATATACGAACTTCGAGATCCGATCTTCGTGGTAGCGCAACAGGAGTGACGCTACAAGGACGGTACCTACCTATAGGAGACGCTACACGGGATGATATTGGCAGTACTGCATGCAGGCCGCCACGTGACTTGCCCGTAGGGATACGTGCCGGTAGTGGCTTAGGGTAGTGGTTACATTCACTTTGCGCAAAGGTCACTCCATACTAAAAGATTTTCCGTGACCTTGCTTGGCCCTCCTGCCGATTTCGCTCGTGTAGCGTAGCGTGCTTGAAGGTAGCGTGGCGTAGCGTCTCTGCATCCTTCACAGGATCCTGTGGTGCTATCATCAGCTATCATGCTCTATAAGGCACCTAAGCCGGCGTAACAAAACTGTTATAAAACCTTTTTTTATACCACGACGGTGGCAAACTAGCATGTGACCTGCTGGTAAGCAGACACCGTAGCCCGCGGACGTTTATGGCATCACAAGCGCGGGTTTGGCTTTGGAGACAACAAAGGGTTATTAATTAGAGGATTCGGTGTATTGAAAGCTAGTAAAGTTTTACTAAAGCTACACACAAATGCAGCTCCTTACACTCAACACAGCACCACCTTGGGATATATCATCATCATAAAAACGATAAAAGTAAAGTACAGAAAAATAGTTAAAAGTAAATAGCTCAATGGAACTAGTTCCGTTCTGGAAATAGAACTTGCCATGAGAACTTATGAAATTGTCCATTAAATCAAGATTAAATCAATATAACTCCGATTAACTGGGTCATTTCATCGGTAATGCATTCTGAAAAACCCTCTTTAGAATGATAGTTTCGCAGTTTTGGAAAGTTTCCGAAGGCATGCAGCATTTACTGTTGCAGTTACCTGCGTTCATAGTTCATAACTAACACGACTAACTGCACAAACATATACTTATCTACTTTTACCTTTTTTTAAGGCTTGGGCTTCACTTTCCCGAGTGGCACGTAGGTGTATGCTGATGATGACGATGACGATGAAAACCCAACAGTTTAGATATACTTAGGGTTGTCAAATTACGAACAAAGTGGAAAATTTTAGAAATTATCCGCCACGAGTGGGATTCGGACCCGCAACCTCTGGAATCCGTCCATCAGAGGTCACGGGTGCACTTTGATTGAAATTTCGTTAGCGGACGTTTCTGCTTACTTAGTAAACATTTATTATAATAGGGTTGTGTCTGATAAAACCATTTCGCCACCAAGACAAAAAATCAAAAGAGACATTATCACCACAACATCATTGTTACAAGAAAGCTAATACAAAATTAAGATTGCTTTGGCAGCGGACGTCATACACCTATGGGGGCGCCAACATACGAAACCTTTGTAGGTACGTGTTTTCTCGGCGTTCAAAGGGTTAACATTGCGTTATTCTGTTAGGCGACTTTCTTTTGCAGGAATAAAATACATACATTAGGCATTTAAAAATCTATATTGGATATTTGTAACAGTAAGGGTAATTGGAAACCTTTTATCTTAATTATATTTATAATGTTTATATAATTTCACTTCTTCTAATGGGTCTGTCAAATGTTGTTTCTATATTATTCACGTTCTTATTGATGTCTTTGCTGTTTGAAGCGCTTTCCTGGAAATAATACGAACAACTTATTTTAACTTTTTGTATCTCGGATATTACAAATTGACCTTAGTCTGGTAGACTTTAGTCCAAACAGCATTCAATCGGTTCACAAACTGCAACAAAGCTTTTTTCTGATTGAACCTAATTAGAATACTTAAAACATGCAAAATTTTATGATTATTTACGGGCAGTAGACCGTACCGACCGACCAGTAGAATCATGAAATTTGGCAATCGCAAAGGAATCAAACCCTAGGTATAGGGCAGTCCCTAAGATAGGGTTTGATACCTTTGCGAGTATCAAAATATGCGGCATAACGCGCCATGTCCGGCCTTGTTCTCTTTCGATGGTATTTCAGGAATAAAGTATTGTAGGAAAGTGTTTCCATTTAACCTGTGTGGGTGTTGCGTCTACGTCCTCATCTTTCGGTTGGTTGGGGTTGAGCCAGGGGTCGGCCAGGATCTGGGGTATTTTCACTCGCATCTTCAAAGGCGCAAGGACTTTGGTGATCAGCTTCCGACATTCAGCAGAGACTTTGGGTTCGCGCGGAAATGAGACTTTGTTCTGGACCTGCTGTAAATATACGCCAAGATAAAGACGCATCAATTAATAATACCTTCATGTCGATTGACGGCGCGCGACGAAGAGGTGTGCAAGTAATTGGTATACAAGTAAATAAATCTAAACACAAAATAAACGAGAGAAGAAAAGCGTTGTGTCAGATAGAGTCCAATGCCTTTTTTGTTCTCGTGTGATAAAGGCAACATCATCGCGGCTTGGGGGACAGCCACTCCAGTTATTGTACAAACCCATACTTGGGGATTTCTTTATATGAAAAATTTACAGGCTGGTACCTAATAATGAACTAATCAAGTTCAAATGAAGTACATTATTAGGTACCGAAGATACTAACTTTCAATAACTGCGTATAGTTGGTATCATCAAACGGGAGGCGTCCATACACAATAGCGTAAAGCACAACCCCCATGCTCCATATATCAGAGTCCTGTGGCTTGTAAGGAACCCCCTTCAAGATTTCAGGTGAAGCATAAGCGTAGCTCCCGCAAAAGGTCTCACTTAAAGCGAAAACCCCGTTCTTGGGTTTCATGTGACCCCGCGCGAAGCCAAAGTCTGATAGTTTAATGTTCAGACCATGGTCCATTAGGAGATTTTCACATTTGATGTCCCTGAAAGAAATGAATTTGATTAGAGTCCATTCCTTGACTTTTCAACGTCAAAAACGCTTTCCGAAATAATCGTTTTTAGATGGCAGGACCTAAACGTTAAGTTTAGGAACTCCAGGGCTATAATATATATAAGCTAACAAACTCGAAAATCGATGTTACGTTCACGCGATTTCCATAGCTCTTGCAATAATTACGCGACAAATAAGTACTTAATCCAGCCACACCGCAATAAGTATTTTTAAAAGCGCTCGTTGGGCTAGGGTACAATATAGTACGGTTACTTTACCTACCAATGTACAAAATTGTCGACTCACCTATGAACAAACCCACGCTCTTAGCCGTAGTCGACTGCCTCGACTGGTCCTAGCTAGACCGGTCCAGCTAGCACAATAGGTTTTATGGTAACATTTTACGTGACGTTTTGGTACATTAAGTAGCAGTTGCACATACCTAGGCAAGAGTCTGAACAATCGCCGTTCGTGCAGATCGTTAACGCTGCGGATGATGTCGTGTAGGCGGCTTTTCTGAAAATCCTCATTTGAGCCCCTTACTTACTTAAATAGACGAAGTAGACTCATCTATGAACGACCCTTCGCTCGTGGCGTGGCAGTAGTCGACCACTTTGCCCAACTGTGGGAACGACCGGCGCCCCCGTTGCTCGTCGATGTGCTGGTCCTTGCGGATGATGTCGAGCAGGCTGCCGTTCGGAGCACCCTCATCGAACCCCATGTCATCAAAATAGTGGTCTCACCTATGAACGACTCCCCGCTCGTGGCAGTAGTCGACCGCTTCGACCAGCTGTCGGAACCAGCGACGACCCCGCTGCTCGTCGATGTGCTGGTCCTTGCGGATGATGTCGAGTAGGCTACCGTTCTCGGCATATTCCATCACTATGTAAACCCTATGGACAACGGGCAATAAGCTATTGGTGCCACCGGCGTGCATCATACGACGTATGTCGCATTCGCTTAAACACAGAAATGCATCAGTACGTCAAGGTTACGATACCGAAAGTGCTTAAGTATTTACAAATGACCGTGAACATAGTGCTGCTGACTATTTTGTACCAGCGCGTACAGTGACCAAAATGCAAATAGACTCTCTTGGTATGTGCTATCAGGTATAATTTGTCCTAGGTCACTCGCACAGAGCCTTGGAACTATGTGAACTGGCCATCTCTTAGTGAAAGCCGTCGGTTTGATTTAGTGTCTTCGTTCAAACCACAATATACAATCGGAGAGAAAATAATACCATACGAATGGGTACACTACATAAATACGAAAAACTAAATTCCGATAGTAGAAATCACGAATTTCATAATGCCGATTTTCATAATTCCGAATGTTTTAAAACTCCTAATATAAGTATTCCGATTCTTCATAAATCCGATTTTCATAAATCCGAAATTTCAAAAAGTGTAACGGTTACAACTCCGATTATCAAAAGAAGAAATAAAAAATAAATCCGAAATATCAAAAATCCGAATTCCGATTATTAAAATACCGATTTTCAAAAATCCGAATATCATTACACCGACCAATTATAAACCCGAATAAACAAAAATCCGAAAAATCTGAATTACGAATTCCTGTTACTAATTAATTATCAAATTAATCATTAAAACAACGCCCAACGTCTAAGATCACTCCCGCAGCTAACACACACGAATTAAGTACCTAAGATCCGCATTTTAAATGGCTGGAGTGGAGAAACAGAATAGCAAATCACATGAATACACAATTAATCGATATCATTCATAAGGAACAAGTTAACCATTTATGGGAATATGGGTAGATGGAAAACGAATTACACGCATTTCGTATACAGAATATTGTGAGCAAATTGTGTACAACATCATGTGTATTATCCTCGTAAATATATAATAAAAAGAAGATTAAGAATAAGAAGATTATAAAAAAAATAGAATGTTGGGCGTATAAAGGCAAACTTACACGCCAATTATTTTAACCTAACCGCCAGCGGGTCGACGTCACCCCGCTTCGCGGGGTGCCTATTTCCGCTCTAAGGGACACAAGCTAACCCTAACCTAACCTACTAATAATACCGTTGTTACGAGTATTTGTTGTTTTTTTTACTGCGAGGGGCTTCGGAGAAAAGGCAGAACCCTATTCTCTACTAGAAATAAAAATAAAATATTCGGATTTTTTTATTTCCCGTGTAAGACCGCGATAAGACCGCCTGTCTACCATTGTTTATGTTTAATTTACCTCTATTTTTCTATTTTATTTTTACTATGTCTGGTGAACAATAAAGAATATTTGTATTGTATTGTAGTTTCAAAAATCCGAATATCATAATTACTAAGAAATAAAATTCCGAATATTGAAAACACGAAGTTCATTATCCCGAATATCAGATATCCGAATTAGTAATGAAATTTCGGAAATTTGACAATCGGAGTACTGTTTTTCGGGCTAATGACACTTCGCACTGTTTCTGATTGTTCGGAGTTATAAAAATCGGAAAAACAAACTATAGACATTATGAAATTCGGTAAAATGAAATTCGTGGTTTTTAGTAATCGTAATTATAAGTTTTAGGAATTATGAATTTCGGAGTTTTGAAAATCGGAATTAGCAAATTCGGAATTAAATATTTCGGAGTATTTGGGTGTTCCCCATACGAATATTGTAAATAATATTTTTTTAACACCTTATATAAATCTCTGTTTAACCCAATAGCCAGCTGGGCCCTATTTCTCGAAACTATTAGTTTATTAGTATATTAGTTATTAGTTACTAGTGTAAAACTTACAAGTCCTAATATTTTCTGTTTCTCTAAAATAATTATTGGAGTGGTAACTAATACTGGTAAACTAATAAAAAATATTAGTCTGGCTTGGCTGAATGCAACTATTACATGCCTTTTTACCTATTAAAAATCCGCCAAATGCGTGTCGGGCCACGTGCAGTGTAGGGTTCCGGAGTTGTCTGTCTTTCTTAGTTACATCGACACGCGCGCGGCAAGTAAATGGTTGCGTCGTCGGCCGAATTTGTATAGTAAAGTTGGCCTTTCTAAGTACATTTTAAGTTGGTCGACTATTACTATTACTTTTCTGCCACGATTTTTTCTCATTCCCAGTAGCAAACCCCAATATATCGCAGGTGAATAACTAATTTCAAAAATTATTTAAAAAACCAATAATTTGAGCAAGCTACCCAACGATACTCACACTATGGGTTTAACGAGAAAAAAAATACACCCATACCTTAGGTGTAGGGGAAGTACCTACCGCAAAAAAATACTGGTTGATATACCCATGCCGAATTAGAGTTGTCTAGAAGTAATGGATACTGAGCTAAGCCAAAGACGGACGGACTGCCAGACGCACATGGTGAAACTATAAGGGTTCCTTGTTGACTACGGAACCCTAAAAACCTCTTTTTTATTCGTTTTCTTTTGACGTTTGCACGTTGCCGCTAAAGGCGGATTGTTGGTTTAATTTAGATATTGCATATTTATATAAGCTATTTAACAATGGACATATTAGAAGACAAAGGAGTTTTGTTTAAGAGGCTTTTCTGACGTATTAACAAACCAAGACAAGTGGACAAATCTTTCATTAAACTGGAACGTGGATTCAAACAATGACGACTAATTATTATTAAACCTTCTTCACCGTCGGAAGCATTCCAATCAGTCCACATTTTATAAAGTTTAGTAAAATGTGACGCTAATAGTTTCGACTAATATTTTTTACAAACCTTCCTAGACTAGTAGCTTTATTAACTTTTTTTACTAGTGTTTTTTTTAAATATTTTTTCATGAAACCAAAACCCAATGGACTCTAATAATATTAGGTAATATTTATTAGTTGGTAACTAATAACTAATATTTTATTATTGTAGCTTCGAGAAACGGAGACTAGTAAACTTGTAAAAAATATTAGTCCATGGACTAGTATTATTAGTATAATGAGTTTCGAGAAATAGGGCCCTCATGGTAGATAATGCCTTGGCGTTAAGCTACCTTTCCTACATTTGTGTATTTGTCCAATAAAGTTTGAATAAATTAATATACCTATGTAGTATGTATACATATATATTTATTATTACAGGCTACGATGATCCTTTTCTGATATTAAGCATATCCCCACGGGCGAGCACGGCATCAGCCACGTCTTAGTTTTAGTACGGTAACGGAGTGCGCTTTCAGGAGTTTCAGGTAAGCCCTGGGCTGTTATTCACTAAGCGCTTTAAATTTGGCTCACCCCCCCCCCCCCCCCCCCCCGGTCACCCGTCACGAAACTAGACCTCTACCGAAACTTAGTTACGCATCGCGTTGTCAAGATATATTTGTGGGTGAGCGTTGGGGTGAGCTTAAAACAAGTTACAGAATAAGCCACAAATATGTTGCTGGCGCTACTTACAGAACTAGGCACCTTGACTAATACTTACAACTTGAATGTACAATATTGTTTTTATTTCATATAAACGCAATTTACTATACCTGTGTGTGGTTTCAATGGCTTGGAGGAACCGTATTAAGTTTTCATGCTTGAGCCCTTTCACAACTTCTATTTCTCTAGGTAGAAACTTCTTGAGATAGTCCCCCGGCGCTTGAAACTTGCTTATTATTTTTATAGCAACTTGACAGTTGTGTCTGTCGCTGGATGCTACCTGGTTACAAGTTTGTTATTTTAACAACGAGGTAAATCTAAACAACTTTTCTTAAACCCGTAGGTATATTAGGTAGCCGTAGTTTTCTATTCAAAATATTTACGTTTCCTAGAGTTGCTCAAAAACAAATAAATAACACACAATGTCATAGAATATTATTTGATTGAGATGTGGTCGAGATTGTAGGGTTCAATTTAGTTTTTTGATTGTCATAATTTCGTCAACTACCTATATTACGACTGTGAGCTTTTATTCGCAGGTACTGTGTAGATAGCTTACCTACTTACTAAGTTTTATTGATGTATTATTTTTTGTTTTAATCTTAATGTCTTTTTGTTGTACATATATGGGTGAAGATCAAAAAATATGCTACATAGTTAAGGCCTTAATTTAATCTACCCTTATAAAATGTATTTTGTCGTTACGAAAATGAGAAAGTTAAAGCGTAGATTAAATTAAGGCCTTAACTATGTAGCATATTTTTTGATCTTCACCCATATATCATGAGTTGGACTAGTCTGTACACTCATAATATGGCTCGTAAAGAATATCGTTAAGTTTAAATCATACCGTACCGTACTCTACCGTTAACTCCTACCGTAGAAATAATAAATAAATGTTTTCTTCCTTTACCTTCACAGTGGCATAAGAGCCTGAGCCAATAGTCCTGCCAAGTATATAGCCATGGGTCTCGAGCACTGTTAATTTTTTTTCAGGTTTCGCTTGCACACTACCTACACCACTATGCACGGTAGCCGTGGGCTCTGTCGACATTTCGCCGAGAACATTGTCATTGGCTCTTACATCCGGCCCCGGCATATCACAGTAAATTTAATTTGCTTTAGTAATGTAGGCTACAAATCAATCATTATATTGAATTTTGCTCATAATATTCATTTTGCCGAATAAATATAATTTTTCTAATTTTTTTGGGCTATATTTTCATTGTCATTTTGTCGAGTTGTTTGAGTGACGCAAGAACAGCGATGTCGTTTTGAATTAACCGCGGCAGTAAGGCCATAGACTACATTGCCAGTGTTATTCGACGTTTTTGGTATTTATATTGCAATTCAAGTTAATTTCGTGCAATTCGTTCTTTAAAACCAGTAAGAAGGAAGTTGTAGAAATAATAATGTTGAAAACTTTGAACCATAAACTAAACTGAATATGAAATTATTGATTGATAATAACTAGAATTCGGGGCAAATTTTGTAAACGTCAATTTCGTTCGGTTAGTTTTTAATTGAAGGAATGGTTACCACACTTTCATTTCAGCCAATCGTTGTAAAGAATGGCACGAAATCAGAGACGTCACCTACCGTTCATTGGCTGAATTGCTTTCAACCAAACTGCAATTTACTTAACGAAACCAAGCACCGAATGTCAAGTCAAGTAATCCTCGCATCCTCTTGTCTGCCTTGAATAAACACTAAACAAAAACAAATTATTTATTAATATACTATTGTTAATATACTATCGTTCAGCTTCTAGTTGTTTAAATCAAATTGTTTTATTGTACTTGTTGAGTTTCGTGTGTGAACAATAATGTGACAGGCCAAAAACAGTTTCAGACGAAGTGCAGTTTTAGTGAAAACTGTTTTTACAAAATATAAACTCAAGACCTTTGGAATTTTAACTGTGTGAAAGAATTAGGTGAGATAATGTCTGTTTTGACGATTGGCAAACATGCATGCATCAATCTGTAGTTGGATTGTAGTTATTTTCAGTTGGAACTCGTAGTTTGCTTATAGTCTGGCAATATAAATCCTTCGGCCAAAAACAGTAATGAAGTATTTTACTTAAACATTATACAGTTGCGAAGAACTGAGATAAATAATCCTAATACGGTGCATTTAAATATGATGAATAAATACATTTTCATTAAATTTAGTTCATGTACAAATAGTGTTGTGGATTTAGGCTAGCCGCTGCTGCTCGCGACTTCCTAGACATCTAAATCATAGGCTATATCCTATTGTGATGTCTACATCACTATGCACTAATTATATAAATGTGTGAGCTTAGAAGCTACATTACTTTATGTTACTCTGAACTCTGGTGACTCTGGTGAGTCAGGTTAGAATTCCACCTCCCTTTTCTTCCTGTGGGTGTTAGAGTAAATTATGAAAATATGATTGAAAAAAGGTTAAGGCCGGCCCGAGCTAAGGTGAGATGAAATTCGAGATCAAAAATGTAAACAAACAACTGTCAATTTCAAAGTGACATTCCAGGGGTTTAAAATTTTTTTTGTCCAATGTATTCACCAAACATAAATTACGCATGATTTTTGTTACGTACGCGTGCTGGCTTCCAGGATAGAACCGAACTGGGGGTACCCACAGATCTTCACAACTACCCACATGTTAATATATAACATGCCTTTCCCCCGGGATAGATGACACTTCACATCACTTTGTGTTTAAATATTTAAGTCAATTTACTATATCACTATACATGCACTTAACACTAAATGGTTCACTTCAACCCTATGTCTATTTTGTAGTCTTTTGTAAATATTTAGATTGTTTAGTAACTATTGACTATGTGCATCACCACTTTCGTCATCTACCCAATCGTCTTCAAAGTCTGTGCTAGCATCTTCTTGTAAAGCCATCTTTTTCGAAGAAGGTGCGGCAGATGGTGGGCTATCACTACACCGGGATCTTTTATTGCAGCCAATCTGTGACCTATTGAATCTAGTCTCAACATCTTGCACTTCACAGTCTTCTGGACCTTTGACTCCAATCATTTCTGCCCACTGGCTTGGTGAAGGGATTCTTACTGTACCATATGCTTCATCTTCTCCTCCCCGCTCTCCCTGATCAGGTACATTACGCCCTGTATCTCTACTATTTCTGGTGGGTCTTACCTTAGTATTAGAATGGATGGCTATATTCTGATCCTCTTTCCTAGTGAATCCTAACATCTGATTTACATGCCTTATAATCTAGTCCCTTGTTTACCCACATGTGGGGGGTACCCACAGATCTTCACAACTACCCACATGTTAATATATAACAATTTTAACTGACAGATACAACTATAGGCCGAAGTAATTTCGGATATCTTTAATATTTTGACAGGAATACATGGAGGAAATAAAACACGTAATTTTTTTATTTATTTAGTTGACGACTTAATGGAATCAGAATCAGAATTTACATTTGTAATAAATCTATCGTTGACATTGTCAATCAGGTATCAGGTGGTCGAGTCGGCACATTTTGTCTTCTATTTTAATGACGTGTTTTACACTCCATTATTGAGACGTCACCATTTGCAAACATTCCTCAAATAAGGTCTTAATTTCATTCTTTTCAAATGTCTTGTTATTCCTGTCGACATGCCCCTTTACCTGCGCCCAAACTTACTCTATGGGATTTAGTTCACAATATAGCTAAGAGGGCAGACGGAGGTGGTCCCTATTTTGTATGTTCCGAAATATTTAATGATGTATCAATCACTATGAATATTTGCCGATGAAACTAACAGGAAAGCGATAGTTGTTTTAATTACTAACCAAATGTTTAAAACTTCTCACCATTACCAACAGCATAAATTAAAACTCCACATATTTTATTTAAACAACGGCAATACGTAATTTAAAAATATATTTTGGCTTATTAATTTAGTAAAATATTTTTGACTATTCATACAATATTATTTAAGTCTGAATATGAGTATTTCAATGATTTTAGAGTAACCACTGCTTGCGTTTATTTTTTTATGGTGGCAACCCATCTGTTTAAATTTTTGATCTTGAATATCATCTCAAACCTTAGTAGGAATCACAGGTTCTACTTTAAATGTTATTCCGTTAAGCATATAAATAGAAGTTCGGTGTAGACATCTGGTAACCTGTCAAATGGATGAATATAAATAATACAGAATTTGGCAGAGTTCTAATCTAGTTAAAAATAAATATACCTATTACAATACATATAGATAAGGTACTTATTCTGTTTTCTACTAGATGTTTTATTTTGCCACTATTATTTCTCATAACCTGTATCAACAGGCATATTTAAAATAACTATAAATATGATTTTGGCATGTTGTGATTGTCTTAAAATAAAATAAATCCTCATTAAAAAGTTGTTTGCTTTCTTTTCTTGCGTGTTGTGGTGTAGATTTAAATTAACACATTCATTGCGGCATGAAGACAGCGGACTCTAATTTGTGTAATGTTAAGTGGTTAATTACAACAAACTTTTAAAGCCGTACTGAGAGTGTTAATTTTGTAGTTACTCACTAATGTAATAGTCAGGTATAAACTTAGACAGTTTTTAATTGAATTTGAAGGAGTATTTACTGCATTGAAAATTAATAACAAAGCAGTCATGCCTAAGTATCTACAGGTGACGTTAAGGTGGTTCGATAGCCGTACAAAACGTCATTTGACATTCGCAGGCTAACGGCGTGATATTTTAAGAAGCTTATGTAACAATCTTTTATAAATTGGCTTCACATTTGCGCGAAATTCCCCATTTGTTAGAATAAACTTGTATAAAACCGGATAATTTGAGAATAAAGGTTTTCGCAAAGAATCACGTGACAAACTAAATTCTCAAATTATTCTAGTTTATACAAGTTTATTCTATGAAAGGGGGAATTTCCCGCAAATGGGAAGCCAATTTATGAAAGATTGTTACATAAGTTTCTTAAAATAATATCTCGCCGTTAGCCTGCGAATGTCAAAAGACGTTTTGTATGGCGATCGAACCACCTTAAGCATTATACATAAATCATATTAAACATATATTTTTTATCATATAAAATGGAATAAGGTGCTAAAGTGTAAATATATCTCTATCATAATCATTTTTCAAAATCAATATCAAAATTGCTAGTTTTGTATGCAAAGAGAACATTATATATAGTATTGCGCGATTGCGATTGCGGGTGGCGCAGGACCGGTCATTGTAGCACTCTTTGGGGGGTGTATTCGAACATCCGATGGCCGTTGGGGCGGAAAGGTTCTCGGGTGGCGACCTCGTATTGGGAGGTGGGTAGACCCCCCAAAATATCGAGTGATGACCTGGTAATGGTCGCGGGAGTCCGCTGGATGCGGGTGTAAGTGTAAGTACGCCTTTTGTACTTATATGCTATGTGCAATAAAGTTAAATTAATTAATATTTGCTATGTCCTTTTCTTAATGTCCATTTCAGTCAGTTGTAAGTGTGATAGATATTTTCGATAGATTGAGAGGTGAGAGCGGGAGGGGCAGAGATTCATGTGAAATGTACTAACTTAAATCTAATAGGTTTTTATGTAGAGTCGACGTTAAGGATACACAACAGTCAGACAGTGGGCATAGGGTGCCAACCGTAGAAAGATACTATGTCATATACTGTTGTGCTATATTTTGCTACATACTGTTGACGAAATATACAGTAGGTACGCAAAAATACTATATTGCTCAGCAAATTACTATATATTTTTTACAGTTTATATATTTTTTTGGAAAATACTATATTATCTCCCCCATAAATAGTTGGTCAACAACCACGTTGTAGACGATAATGTATACGTAGGACAGACTCTCCAGTTAGGTAGGTCTAACTTCGAGAAAGAGGTCAATCATCGAATCCGACTCGGCTGGGCAGCGTTCGGGAAGCTACGGCACATATTTTCGTCCAACATTCCGCAGTGTCTCAAGGCGAGAGTCTTTGACCAGTGTGTGTTGCCTGTGATGACATGGCACTGAAACGTGGTCGCTTACTATGGGCCTGATAATAAAGCTCAAAGTCACCCAAAGGGCAATGGAGAGGGCTATTTTGGAAGTTTCTCTGCGTGATCGCATCAGAAATGAGGCAATCCGCAGCGGAACCAAGGTAACCGATAAAGCCCTCCGAATCGCTAAACTTAGTGGCAGTGGGCAGGGCACATAACACGTAGAACCGATGGCCGTTGGGGCGGAAAGGTTCTCGAGTGGCGACCGCGTACCGGAGGGCGCGACGTAGGTAGGCCCCCCACAAGGTGGACTGATGACCTGGTAAAGGTTGCGGGAGTCCACTGGATGCGGGTGGCGCAGGACCGGTCACTTTGGCACTCTTTGGGGGAGGCCTATGTCCAGCAGTGGACGTCTTTCGGCTGATATGATGAAATAGTTAGAGTTCCCCTAATTGGACAAGTATTATAAAAGTATAAGTGTTTGTGCCAGACGTCCCCAAAATAGCTCTTAGGCCTCGGCGACGCGTTCTTCTTGCTGTCCCGGCAACTCGCACTGTGTCGCGTAGGAACTCCCCACTGCCCCGCGCTCTCTCACTACTAAATGCGCTCTTGGCGTCTGCACCGGAGTGCGATCTGTTTACATGGCGATGGGCGAGTGTGAGAAAAGAATGTTTGAAGTTCTGTGAGGTGATGGATGCCAGGCCCTCGAGTGTAATGTAATATTGTCTCTTTTGTGTACACTGTTAATGTATGTTATTTATTATGTGCTATTGTTAAAATGTTTAATCTTTGTTGTGTGACGCATTAGATTTCTGTAATGTCATGTAACCTATTAAATAAAAAAAATAAAAATAAAGGTAGGTACTACTGGATTTTTGAAGTGAAAACTTCTTTAGCGGCGCTGTGCACTTTTTGTGATATGGTTGTGAGTGATGGGGAAAATTGTGAAACTCGCCACAGATGTAGGAGCGTAGGAGGAAAACTAAGTGTTTTAAATGAATTTGGCATTATTGCGAAATAAATTTAGTATTTTTCTGTTGTTTATACAATATTTTATCGATTCAGCTCCATTTCAAATCAATTTAGCCCATTTTTAAAAGTGGAACTCCGCTTACGCCACCAACAATAATTTCTGAAAACGCCCAGATATGATCGTGTGACGGTGTGACATGTAAATGTCATTCACAGTGCCGTTGGAGGCGCTGGTGTCTCAAGTCTCAATTTTCGGACAACAGGGGGCATAGACAAGGTGACAATCGACAAGCGCTAACGCCAATAGAAAACTAATAAAATGTATGGGAATGACAGATGTTAACGAAAAGTGTTTCGTCGGCATCTGTCATTCCCATACATTTTATTGTTTTCTATTGGCGTTAGCGCTTGTCGATTGTAACCTTGTCTACGGCTCCAGGTCAAACCAGGCGATATCGTGTAGTGTCACGCCTTCATAAAGTGCAGATAGATTATAGATAACCAACGCTAAACGCGTAAAGGGCTCATTTTACGTCGTTCTAAAACTCGCCACAATTTCAACGCACACACGTACCGATGCGCCAATGTTTTTTAAACATCCAACAGAGCTGGGCACCGTTAATCAAATGGTTAACGCTAATTCGTTACATAAAAACGTAAACTTCGTTAATCGTTGAATTTTTGAAATTTAACAAAAGTTAAATCAAAACAAATCAAAACATTTATTCGTGACAAACACAACACAGATAATAAAAGAAAGAAAAAAAAAACTCATTATCTTTGCCACGAAATGGACCCAGCTGGATGGAAGTTACCGTTAAACGTTAATCGTTCTGATATAAGTTGCGTTAGTTAATCTCACTGGACCATAGTATTGCATTGTCATCCACCTTATACATAATGACAATCGATTGGACTTCAGGAAGTTAGTAAAATTTTACCTGGAAGATTTGACCCACACTGACATAACACGGCAAGTTATTATAAAGCTTGTAATAAAAACGACTTTGTATTTAAATCACAATAATCAAAACCTTCAAAACTATTACTACTTCACCGGCGGTAGTCACGGATGGATCATAGGTATCAAAAACCAATTCCTTCGCAGCTTTATAACTCACACACACGCCGACAACACAGTTTCGTTTAACTCGCAACACACGACACATTTCTTTGTTTTCTAGAATCTGTCTAAGAGTTGTGTCGAATTTGTTAATTAGCGGATTAAAGAGTTAACGCCACGGGTTATTCGTTCATTACCTGGTTAGGTAACTAAGTTATTTCCAACAGTCTCAAAAAATGTTGCATAAAAGTTATTGTTACAGGGTTTCTCCGTCCGTACCAAAGGATTGTAAACCGAATTTATTAAAATGAATACTCTCTCACTCTGTGTACAAAAAGGCACTATTGTTATGAATGTGACTGGCGGAATTTTCAGTTGAAAGCCCGACACTCGTCCATCAAAGCAAAACAAAGAAAACAATCGCAGTACGATTCTAGCGCTGCCTGTCCGCTCGTGTCGCGTCTCCCTTAGGACCTACCACTACACGTGGCCTCTCTAACGTCCTTCTTCACATGTTAGCTGGGCCAGGCGAACGCAACGCTGTGAATACTAAAGTGTCCGCGTACACTGGTCCTGTATTGCACTTCACTCAATGACCCATTTTCGTATATTTACCTACCTATTTTTTGCACGGGAACTTGTAGTAGCCGCTTTTGTTATCCTAATTGCGTATTCTCCGGCTAGGAACTTTTACGTTATTAGATGGAACGCGGTTATTTGCATTATGTTTTTTAGTAGACAGCGAAGTGAGCGCCCTATTGTGGGTCAGAGGGGTCAAGCATAACATTTCTAGATATGACCGCAACATAGCTTACAGGTAAAGTATATTTCCATTATCGTAATGGCTTTTGCAAAGGATCATGCTCGTGTTTTATATGTGCAAGAAAATGTTGAACGCGAGGCTGATATACATTAATGTTTAGGGAACGTTAAATGGGATTAGTTTATGGATAGGTATATAAATGTTTTCGTTTGTAGTTTTTGCTTGGGTACATACATCTTCGCATTTTATTCATGAAATTTCTTATTAAAGCGATATTCATCTAAATCTCGAGTCGAGTGTCGAGGTAAGTATTCGACGTTGCTTTAAACGTCGTTAAACGCTGCGCCTCAGGCCTAATACGACCAAACTGAAATATGGATTTAATCGGAGACTTCTCTTCTTCTTACTCGTATTTATGCTTTTATTGGTGTAGCTCAAAGTAGGCCCTCCATCTACTCCGATCGCAGGCAACCTCTTTGACATCTCGATACGACCTAACATCAACTCTCTTTTTGAGACTGGACTTTTTAAATGTATCCCATGCATTAATACTGTACATGTACCTACACCTACATGTTTGGGTTGGTGGAATTGACACTAAGACCTGAGGCGCTACCGCGAACCGAAACCGAACTAGCAAGTGCGGCAGGGACGGAGATACACGAACGAAGGTCGTTTTGGTGTAGCGGTTAGGGATTGCAGTCCGGTCCGGCGGATCCGGTAACCCGGCCGGATCCGGTATATTTTGATAGCCACCGGATCCGGTAATATTTCACCGGATCCGGACCGGAACCGGTAGACTCAAAAATATTGTTTAAACGCGGCACTTCAATTACTCTTGCTTTACAAATCTTACTATTCCCAACCCCAATTTCATGATTGTTGCCTTGAATCTCGAAATAGAAGTTAATTTTGTGTAATCGTTTAGGTTCGGTGTAGTCGTTTACGGTGATTATATTATTTTAGTAACATATTTATGACAGACATTCTAGATCTCACGAAACAATAGATACACGAACGAAGGTCGTTTTGGTGTAGCGGTTAGGGATTGCAGTCCGGTCCGGCGGATCCGGTAACCCGGCCGGATCCGGTATATTTTGATAGCCACCGGATCCGGTAATATTTCACCGGATCCGGACCGGAACCGGTAGACTCAAAAATATTGTTTAAACGCGGCACTTCAATTACTCTTGCTTTACAAATCTTACTATTCCCAACCCCAATTTCATGATTGTTGCCTTGAATCTCGAAATAGAAGTTAATTTTGTGTAATCGTTTAGGTTCGGTGTAGTCGTTTACGGTGATTATATTATTTTAGTAACATATTTATGACAGACATTCTAGATCTCACGAAACAATCTATTTAAGTTAATTGTACTGTTTGTTTATACTAGATTGTAAAGTACATTTAATCTTATATTGTGAAATATAACTTATAAAGAAGTTTTAAGTTAATTGTAAAAATATTAATTTTATGTGATGTTATGCTTAAATCGTAATATTTTCCTTAAATCTCTATCTCGAATAAGATAGTAGGGCTAAATAAATATGGCGGACGGAGGAGTAGGTTCCTATTAAAAACTTAAAGCTGTGGACCTAACAAGTGCCTGAAAAAAAATTGGTGCTTTTGTGCAGCGTGTCCACATTTACGACAATTTGTTCGAACACTCTGCCTCACTGAGAAGTTTATTTTGTTTATTACTTATGTTCCCGTATGTTGGTTATTGATTATATAATTTCGTAGTGTTTACTTACATACTTGATTATTGATTATAGAATTTCGGTATTTTTACTTCCATACGTTGATTATTGGTTATGACACGTTTACTTGTGAGCCGCGTACAAAGAAGAGTTGATTATAGTTGAGTTTGAATAGAGGATCTCAAATCTCGAAGGAAGATTTGATCTCAAACCTCAAATAGACAAACGAGTTTCACTAAACTTTCAAAAGTAGTCGTTTTTGTACATTTTGAATGACTGTTTTATTAGTATTTTTGAAGCAAACCAATATTACTTACACTAGCCCAGCTTTATTTGCCATCAAACTTGATATCAAAAATGTAAAAAAAATAATATACGCAGTAGCGTAATACTAATCCAGCCGGATCCGGCAGGATTGAAAATCATACCGGATTGCAATCCCTAAGCGGTATTTGATCTTTATCTGGAATAAGGACTTATTCAGTTCAGAGATTAGGCGGATCCACAACAACGACAAAGCAACTCGGCACAAGCGGCTCGGCCGCGCGGCTCGCCTGAGCCAGTCCAAACGCTCGCCCGCATGCGCTCAGTAGAATTAGGTAGGTGTGGACTGGACAGGGACACGCCTTGGGCAAACGCGCGCGGCAAGTCCGAGCCGAATGGCTCGGCTCAATTTACCTACCGGCCATCTGGGGGCACGGCAGTGCCCCCGCCAAGTCGAGCGCGAAGCAAATACTGCCGTACCATCCTTTACTAGAACCATTTCGCCGCATTTTCAGGCCCCTATTTGAGAACCTCTGGATAAGACCAGACCGCAGAAATTTTCGTCATCCAGTAAGCTATAATCACATACTTAAAATCCAAAATTTCAAGTATGTAGGTCATTTAGTTCCGAAGTTAAGCGAAAGCAAAGTTTCGCATTTATGACACTCACTCACTCACTCACTCATGATCATCAAATAGAACTAGTACTTCCCATAAACTCAGAAAGCTGAAATTTGGTACAGAGTTAGGGTTTAATGGCCACATAAAGGGAAAACTATAAAAACTAGGATAATCGAAGATCTGGAGTACCTGGTGACCCTGATTAGAAAACACAAGAGCCCAACCAAACTATTAGAGATATATCTATACAGCCTTTACAAAAAATATTCAACTTGGTGGGCCGCTTCATTTGATGTCAAAAATCGAAGGTCTGAAGTATCTGATGAAGAACCCTCAGCTGGTCTCAGCTGTATTAGAGATATGGCCCCCTTCTACTATTGGTACATAAAAAAATCGATTGTCATTCGAATCGAATCAAATCGAATCGAATCAAAATCCAGCGTAGTGGGACACATCTTCTAATTTAAATTTAATCTAGCCTATAGCGTCCCACCGCTGGGCGATGCATGCCTCCCCTTCTGCTTTTAATACGCATATACATAAAATTAAAGGAAAACTCTGGATAAGACTAGACTGGCTTTTATACTTATACTTACAAGTTCACAAGAAGAAATAGTCGAACGATTAACTTTATTTATATAAAGGGATTAGGGGGATTATTTGCATTCGTTGATTTAGCTTATTATTTCGTGAGGTTTGCCAAGGTTAATTAGCAGGTTGTTTTTATAACAATTAGTGCTACGAGTAGATAGGTAATATTGTTAGTTATAAGTACTTTTATAGTATTTTAGCTTTAGTTTATTTAGTTAGACATTACATTGTTTCGTTTAAAAATATCGTTAGTTTAGCTGTATGTATTTCAGTACTAGGTACCTTTGGTAGAAAGTTCATTGATAATTAATTATTATATTAACACTTGTCTTATAATTAAGAGTCAACGTTTTGTTTATAGTTTGTATAGATTGAGTAGGCCGAGAAATATTTTAAAGATTTGGGAAGTCTTTTAAAGATATAGGTTATTATTTTAGTCTAAATATTATCGGTATTGGGTCAATTTTTGAACAAGACGTTTTTTCGACATTTGTATGGTTTTTTTTATTTTTTGAAATATTAGATTCGTACCGACAGCGAGAGGTAAGGTTTTTAAAAAGAAAAAATATGGTGCGTGAGGCACCACTGTGCTTCTAATGGTTAGCTAGATATTGATGCTGTAAAATCACCGTGCCATACCAATGTCGTCAGCGCCATACAAATGTCGACAGCGCTATACAAAAGTCGATATAATGCCATACACATGTCGATTCTGCCATATAAATGTCGATAGCGGCATAAAAATGTCGACGAGTGCCATCAAAATGTCGATTTTGCCATACAATTGTTGAAACAGCTTAAAATATTTGTACAATAAAAAAACTCACTATTTCGATATAGTATCTCCGGTTTATGGTTTATGATGGTCGTTATATTGTACTATTACTTATTCTGTGTTTATATTCCAAAATATTAAAAATCACTTAGATTTTGTTTTGAATCGACATGTGGCATGTTCGACATTTGTATGACCAAAAAAGCCGTACAAATGTCGCCATACAAATGTCAACATGAATGTTTTTTGGCGATCCTTCGTACACTGTTAATTGAATTCACTAATTAGTTAAACACGAAACTCTTACCCCATATTGCTAACCTTTGTTATCAAAGACACATTTTTATTTCAATCGTATATTGATAAATTAACGCCCATACAAATGTCGTGATAGCCGTACCAAAATACATCGTATCAAGAAAACCTGTTTCCTCCTTCGAAAACACCGGCACTGCGTCCACTTCCGTTGGTTGGTTTAAGCCCAACTAACCTGTCTATTGTATCGTAAAGTACATGTAACGGTGGGATAGTAAAAAAACAGATTTTAAGGGTTTTGAGCTTGAGTCCTAATAAATGGGTCGCGCGTGGGACAACCACAAAAATACATCACTGGTTTTAATTATTCACGCATTAAATTTGCAAGATATATTAATGAATACGCTAATAAATCTTCTTTGTAACAGTACACGTTGTTTATTTATACGTTGCCGTAGTCTATAGTTATGAATTTTTGTTTGAGAAAAACCGCAAGTGGGACACGCAAAAAAGCGGTGGATTTCGCTGTTTTACTAATCCTAATAATTTTTATTTCAGAATCAATGAATATCTAAGGTATTGTTATATATATTTTAAGTACTTTATAACACACGGAATACAATTGATTTCGCAAGATAATATCGTAAAAAATGTCGATAATATTAAAAGACGACGATGAACTTAGTGACTACCAAGTAGTTGGTATGGCCAAAGGCGGGTCTTGTCTCTTCCATTCTATATCTTTCTTGGTGTATGGTAGAACTGACTCAACTTGCAGTGTCAGATCTGCTATAGTTGCATACGTTGCTGAACATTGGGACGAAATGCAAGTGTACATGTATGATGCTGATGGCGACGTATACACGAGCGCGCAATCCTATGCGCGCGATTTGATGAAACCCACTACTTACGGCTCAGCTTCTGAGCTTATAGCTGCTGGAAAAATCTATCCCTTCACTTTTGAAGTGTATGAGAACGGTATACTAAGAGGTTCCTTTGGCGATGCGGGCCAAAAAAAGTGTTTACGTTTTACCGGTAGTTACTTATGCGGCCACCACGATGTACCTACTCATTCCTATACGAGATGCAAAGGCGAGATGGAGAGCCATCTTCTTCCCCCTTTGATCCCATAACATTAAATTCTGTAACATCAGATACTGCTATATGAACACTATATGACTTAAACTCTACGCAAAGTGAATTGAACATGAAGCATAAGGGAAAAGGCGGTAGACCGACTAAAACTAAAAAAGGAAGACCTAAGGTATCCGAACTGTCACGATCTGAACAACTTCGAGAAGCTGCGGCTCGTTACCGGCAAAAACACCCTGAACACACCGAGAAACCGTAGAACTTTATAATTCTTTACATCCAGACGTCAACCGGGCGTCTGTAGTACAGTAAGTACAGTGCTTCACATCCTGAAGTAAACCGGGCAGCTGCAGCACGCTACAGTGCTTCACATTCTGAAATCAACCGGGCAGCTGTAGCACGCTGCAGTGCTTCACATCCTGAAGTAAACCGGGCAGCTGTAGCACGCTACAGTGCTTCACATTCTGAAATCAACCGGGCAGCTGTAGCACGCTACAGTGCTTCACATCCTGAAGTAAACCGGGCAGCTGTAGCACGCTACAGTGCTTCACATTCTGAAGTAAACCGGGCAGCTGTAGCACGCTACAGTGCTTCACATCCTGAAGTAAACCGGGCAGCTGTAGCACGCTACAGTGCTTCACATCCTGAAGTAAACCGGGCAGCTGTTGTACGCTACAGTGATTCACATTCTGAAGTAAACCGGGCAGCTGTAGCACGCTACAGTGCTTCAAATTCTGAAGTCAATCAGGGTGCTGTATTTCGCTACCGTGCTTTACATCCGGAAGTCAATCAGGCCGCAGTATCCCGCTACCGTGCTTCACATCTGGAAGACAAAACTTAGCGCGAAAGAGATCTACTGACAAACTAAAGTTTAAGGGAAACACAGAAACAATCACTAGAGTTCTTACAATTAAACTTAAAGATAGATTAGAATCAGAAAAAATAGTTAAGTGGACTCCTCCATAATAGGCAAAGAACTTTAGAAGAAATGAATAAGACTGCAAATAAATTAAAAGAAAAAATAATAGCGGCATTAGATAAGTTAAAAATATGTCCTGAAAGCACGGATGTTAAAGACAAATTTGAAGCACGAGGAGCTACTTGATAAGCTGGAGCGCCTACAAAATGTATGTATTAGATATATATTTGGTCTACGCAAGTATGATCATATCTCTGAATTCCGTTCTATAAGCTTCGATGGTTACCGATTTGCAGGCGCAGGGATGTGCATATCCTGTCATTACTTTTCAACACACTGTTCAGCCCTACTTCCCCTCCTTATCTTTCTGGTTTAGTTATATGGCAGACGGCAGTGGCCACCGCTTGCGGTCGAGTTCTAACCTTACACTTGCTGTACCGAGTAAATGATGCGAATATCTCTAGATCTTTTACCGCGCGCGCTGTTTAGTTGTGGAATGAGTTGCCTTTGTCGCTGAGACAGTCGCGCTCTGTTGCGTCACTTAAGACGAATTTGAAGAAGTTGTGGCTTTCCAATGACTTGTGAACTAGTTGAATATAGTATTTATTTATTTAGTCAAAAAGCTGACAACGCTGCGTGAGGCGTGCGGGCGAACAAAACAACGGTCCACATAGGCTGCGGCGCGCTCGGCCCGGGCGAGCCGTGGCTTGCCGAGCTACGTCTACACTGAGCGCGCACGTTAGGGCGAGCCGTGTTTGGCCGAGCCGCTCGCGCTCGTCCGGTGTCGATCCGCCTAATCTCTGAACTGAATAAGTCCTTATGCCAGATCAAGATCAAATCTGAAGGGCGACACGAAAACGAACTTCGTTTATCATCATATCAACTACCTATCGTGAAAAAAAACAGCTTTCTAGGTTCAACTGTTTGGGCTGGGCGATGATTTAAGTGAGTTAGTCACTAGGACTTTTACGTTTAACATAGAAAAATATATCATTATCTCTCCTAGGGATATTCTTTTTGTTGCGAACTGAGGGTAAATCATTTAAAATCTTGTTTCGTATCTAAACAGAATTCGAAATAAACACCACCCAACTAACAACGAGCGTCAACAACATTACCAGAGTTACCCGATCATTACCTCAGAAGAATTAAAACTTGAAAATTTGTTCACAAACAAGATAAAATGTAACGACTCTGCCAGCTCACGTCCGGACGCCGTCACATCAAACAATTAAGAGTTATCTTAGAGTTAGGTGTGCAGGCGATATATTGCAGACTTGATTACTTTTATCTACTCTGCGAACTAATAAAAGTTGACCAACAAACGCGGGAACTCGCCAGTCGCGTTTTTAATTGAAAACCTTAGCCTGCTTTACACGCAGCGTCTTTGACGGAAAAAGTTCAATCCATACCTACTAATAAATGTGTATAACTCTGTCTGCTTCTACCACTGTTGTCTCTTACCTACCCTTTCACGCTTAAACCGCGGACTAGCGTAGTACCTAGCATGTTTTTTCGTATTATCGTTATGTTTTACGTGTCATTCAGGTACATTTGGGCCGTAAAACGTGACGATCAAACCTACCGTGCTGCCTGGGCTGATTTAGATAAAATTTGATAGAGAGGTGGCATAGGATACTTAATATCCGTAAGTCATTTTATTAGGGGATAAAATAGCGAGTGGAACGTATGAGTGACAAACAAATTCGCGGGCGAAAACTAAGTCTTGACAGAATTGAACGGTTGGTGCATGTTATGCGCTGTTTCGCGCTCTGCTGCGCGTGTTATTGATAAATTAGTCGAGCTGATGAATAAAGTCATTAGGCAAATGCAGCTCAAGCAAGTTGGCCTGTGCGGATGGTGATTGGTCTCGCTTGTCGATTATACACATTACTACCTACCTTTGACGGATAGGGTGATTTTATCTTTGGTTGAATTCATGACATCGAACGAAAGGCTTTGAAAATAGACAGCTTAGCTACTTATTGTATTAAACTTCTGTGCTTTTGATTCTCGTCACATTCGATAGCAACACCGAATGTACGTTCTTTGCATGGCAGACTACTTAGTCCCTATAACTGTAACCCTGTAATTCAAGCAAAATCCAGTTATTCTTGAATCAGTTCAGATAGAAATATCGAGAACTGTCTGATTTCTCCGAGCTTGGCCGTCAATAATGGAGTGGAAAGCAAAAAGTTAGCTTCGGGCAACTTATCAATTGTATCTACAGAGTTGAAGAAGAGTTTTTCATTCATTTATTACACGCAGACCGACCGACTGGAAGTACTTAATGGTTATTCTCTTGTTCGTATTTGACATAAAAGCTGAACTTTGTCGCTGTCAGGGTCTGCGGTTTTTATTTGTAATGCAATGCAGTTTTTGCGAAGTGGATAGTCTGAGAGGTTTAAGAGGGATTGAGGTGGAGGCATAATTTAAGGGCGCCATTGTGAATGCTCTTTTAGAATTTAGTTATAAACGTTCGCATTGTTACGTTGTAACGGTTCACCTTATGCTAGACTAAAACAATAACTTTTTCACCTCACCGGCTCGAAAAGGCTTGCTTTATCGCTCAAAATCTGCGCCCAAAAGTCCATTTTATCCGCTAGCGTGGAAAGAGTTTTTGAATTTGGAACGTGACGGTCGATCGCGAGACCCAACTTTTTTCTATACAGAATGAGAGGTGCGTTCAGAAACTGATGGTGTTATGCCAATAATAAATTGTTATTATTTTGATAAAATAAAATAAATAATACTTATTCTCTCTTAATTAAGTAGGTACATACGAAATATTAACATTTAGACTGACTTATAAGGATAAAATACGAATAAATAATATTAAAATGTCGTTTTATTTTTCAAAAAATTTCGCTTCTTCCTTTGGAACGCACCGTTTGAAAAGTTAATTTAAGAAAAAACTCATATACATTTAATTTTGTTTTGTTCTAAAGCCACAGACAGTAAAACCAAAATAATTGTGGTTATTTATAGATTTTAGTGCAGAAGCTATACATATGTGAATTTTGATGCCTGCTAAGGTAGCGGAAAAAGTGAAATAAGCGTATTTGAGTCTTAGTTTAAACCGTGAGTACCCAACAATACTTTGAATTTTTTAGTGTAGGTAAGCGTGAGGTTATTTAAAGATACAAAATATTTATGTTACATTTAATAATTATAAAATGCTAGATCTTGATGAGATGTAAACAAACCTTTATTGAAAATGAGTATAAGGTCCAAATTACTTCCATTACATTTATTTACCTACAATTTTCCTCGCGGTGGTGAGGTGAAAAATTGTGTGTTTCGCTCGGCAGCAAAATTGTTTGGCGTCTCGTGCCTTGAAAGCCTCGCTATGCTCAGGATTGTACTTTTGAACCATTCGCTTCGCTCATGGTTCAATTTTTCAATCCTTCGCTAGCTCGGCTTTCAATACTAAGCACTTGCGCCAAACAACAACTTTGCAGCCTTGCATAACTAATAACTATTGTCACCGGCTAGTGCTGATACTAACTAAGGCGTCGAATTTTGGAAACGTTCTATGTTTTACTATAGGTAGTCGTGTAGTACCTACCTTATTTGTAGAATTTATAAATGTAGTTTAGTTTGGGATGGGACTCTATTGGTATGCGATTGATATTGTTTTTTTTCGATGACCATGCAATTGTTTAGACGGCTGCCAATTTTAATCATCCATATTTTTGTTAAATTAAATAAAAAAAAACGTTAAAAGCGTATAGTTCGCATTACTCGTACTATCCTAGCAAACAAGTCTTGTACAGAAATACGGAGCGCTTTTCACCTATTAGGCAGCCAATAATCAACTGTAATAAGGGTAGATAACTAGATAAGTAGGTCGTATTCGAGTTTCAGCGCTGGCCGGGGGAGTGACGCCCTCTGGCGGAAGTGAGCTGCGTCATTGTTTCTATAAACGGTTCGCGACGAGCTTCCGGCACAGTGGACGCGAAGTCTACAGTAAGATTAAGGGTATTTAAGGCAGGGATAAGTGTCCCCTACCTAAGGTCTCGTACCGTACTTACTCGTACTCTGGCTTAGATATGACGTCCTAATCGCAACAAAAACATCTGACACACGGAAGAGTTCCGGAAACTAGGGGGACGGTTTATTTTGTCAAACCACGCTGCAAGTTGCATTAGATACCGCCCTCGAGTTACCTGTCGGGCCGGGCCGCTTGGCCGTCAGTAGGTACTGTGAACTGTGAGCAACGAACCGACCGTACGCGTACCTACCCCATCCAATGTCAACTGAGGTTTCATACATCAACATAAGGACTTTCTCACTCGAAAATCTCCATTTTAAGAGAGTTGGAAGTGTCTTATATGCTTCCATAATTATATTAGTAAAGAGGACTTGAGTGTTTTTTCGCCCACAGGGCTCATTTTTATTGGTATATAGAGCCCGCACTCCGCATGCGCGTAGCTCGTGTTATCTTATTTTCCCATTTAACTAAAGCATGGTCGACCTGGGTCGATCAGTGAAAATCAGACTTAAGTTTAGAGCCATTATAGCTGCTTATAGTTGTCTCGTCGAATATATGATTTAGTAATTCATTAGTATGTATATAATTGTCGTTGAAGTAAATACTAAGCGTATGCATACGCCTGGCTAAATTACGGTATTATTTTGTGGGGTAACAGTACCAACGCTCCATTACTTTTTACCCTCCAGAAAAAGCTTGTTCGTATCTTAATAAACTAAAATCTTGACGAAGTCGAAAGCCACAAACCTTATTTTTCTGAACTTGGACTGCTGACTCTTACATCTATATATATATTAGAAATGTGTAAATTCGTTCGAAAGCATAAGGAATTCTATACAAAACGAGGGGACCTATCTTCTACACGATCGATCCGTAACAAGAATAGAATTATCCCACCACCTTGTAAACTTAAGCTACTGTCATCAGGCCCCCTACCAATGTCCATTAAAATATACAATAAACTCCCGAACTGTATAAAAGAAGAAGAAAATGATAAAATATATATAAATAAAATTAAACAGTTGTTATTAGTTTAAGTCATACTATACTGTAAGCAAATTTTTTAATGACAAATTATAATCCAATAATATCTATAAATTATTTGTTCTTGTTAATATAATAATTTAATGTTTTACTATAACTAATAACTGACAAATGACATGTATTCCATATTTTTGATATATGTTTCATTTCATATTTTAAGAATATTATCATCCACAGTCTGTATTTTTGACATTAGGGTGTGCCATTTATTTTTAAGGTAACATTAAATTTGCTAATAAGTCCAATCATAAATGTTTATTTAGGTAATTAATTAATCACAATTTATCCTCTCCCTGGGATTGTAAATAATAATAATATTGTAGTGCCCAACAGGGTTCACAAAGCTCTAACTACTTTGTGAAATTGCAATAAAACATTGAGTATTGAGTATTGAGTATTAAATCTTGAAAAGATCATTTTACAAGAGATTCGGTTCGACCTTATTGATGTTGCTCTGCGCACTGTGTTTCCGGCGAGTCGGCGAGAACGGTTTACGAGTTACCTGTTGGGGTCAGTTTGAGCTTTCAGGCTTTGCTTTATCGCTCAAAATCTGCGCCCAAAAGTCCATTTTATCCGCTAGCGTGGAAAGAGTTTTTGAATTTGGAACGTGACGGTCGATCGCGAGACCCAACTTTTTTCTATACAGAATGAGAGGTGCGTTCAGAAACTGATGGTGTTATGCCAATAATAAATTGTTATTATTTTGATAAAATAAAATAAATAATACTTATTCTCTCTTAATTAAGTAGGTACATACGAAATATTAACATTTAGACTGACTTATAAGGATAAAATACGAATAAATAATATTAAAATGTCGTTTTATTTTTCAAAAAATTTCGCTTCTTCCTTTGGAACGCACCGTTTGAAAAGTTAATTTAAGAAAAAACTCATATACATTTAATTTTGTTTTGTTCTAAAGCCACAGACAGTAAAACCAAAATAATTGTGGTTATTTATAGATTTTAGTGCAGAAGCTATACATATGTGAATTTTGATGCCTGCTAAGGTAGCGGAAAAAGTGAAATAAGCGTATTTGAGTCTTAGTTTAAACCGTGAGTACCCAACAATACTTTGAATTTTTTAGTGTAGGTAAGCGTGAGGTTATTTAAAGATACAAAATATTTATGTTACATTTAATAATTATAAAATGCTAGATCTTGATGAGATGTAAACAAACCTTTATTGAAAATGAGTATAAGGTCCAAATTACTTCCATTACATTTATTTACCTACAATTTTCCTCGCGGTGGTGAGGTGAAAAATTGTGTGTTTCGCTCGGCAGCAAAATTGTTTGGCGTCTCGTGCCTTGAAAGCCTCGCTATGCTCAGGATTGTACTTTTGAACCATTCGCTTCGCTCATGGTTCAATTTTTCAATCCTTCGCTAGCTCGGCTTTCAATACTAAGCACTTGCGCCAAACAACAACTTTGCAGCCTTGCATAACTAATAACTATTGTCACCGGCTAGTGCTGATACTAACTAAGGCGTCGAATTTTGGAAACGTTCTATGTTTTACTATAGGTAGTCGTGTAGTACCTACCTTATTTGTAGAATTTATAAATGTAGTTTAGTTTGGGATGGGACTCTATTGGTATGCGATTGATATTGTTTTTTTTCGATGACCATGCAATTGTTTAGACGGCTGCCAATTTTAATCATCCATATTTTTGTTAAATTAAATAAAAAAAAACGTTAAAAGCGTATAGTTCGCATTACTCGTACTATCCTAGCAAACAAGTCTTGTACAGAAATACGGAGCGCTTTTCACCTATTAGGCAGCCAATAATCAACTGTAATAAGGGTAGATAACTAGATAAGTAGGTCGTATTCGAGTTTCAGCGCTGGCCGGGGGAGTGACGCCCTCTGGCGGAAGTGAGCTGCGTCATTGTTTCTATAAACGGTTCGCGACGAGCTTCCGGCACAGTGGACGCGAAGTCTACAGTAAGATTAAGGGTATTTAAGGCAGGGATAAGTGTCCCCTACCTAAGGTCTCGTACCGTACTTACTCGTACTCTGGCTTAGATATGACGTCCTAATCGCAACAAAAACATCTGACACACGGAAGAGTTCCGGAAACTAGGGGGACGGTTTATTTTGTCAAACCACGCTGCAAGTTGCATTAGATACCGCCCTCGAGTTACCTGTCGGGCCGGGCCGCTTGGCCGTCAGTAGGTACTGTGAACTGTGAGCAACGAACCGACCGTACGCGTACCTACCCCATCCAATGTCAACTGAGGTTTCATACATCAACATAAGGACTTTCTCACTCGAAAATCTCCATTTTAAGAGAGTTGGAAGTGTCTTATATGCTTCCATAATTATATTAGTAAAGAGGACTTGAGTGTTTTTTCGCCCACAGGGCTCATTTTTATTGGTATATAGAGCCCGCACTCCGCATGCGCGTAGCTCGTGTTATCTTATTTTCCCATTTAACTAAAGCATGGTCGACCTGGGTCGATCAGTGAAAATCAGACTTAAGTTTAGAGCCATTATAGCTGCTTATAGTTGTCTCGTCGAATATATGATTTAGTAATTCATTAGTATGTATATAATTGTCGTTGAAGTAAATACTAAGCGTATGCATACGCCTGGCTAAATTACGGTATTATTTTGTGGGGTAACAGTACCAACGCTCCATTACTTTTTACCCTCCAGAAAAAGCTTGTTCGTATCTTAATAAACTAAAATCTTGACGAAGTCGAAAGCCACAAACCTTATTTTTCTGAACTTGGACTGCTGACTCTTACATCTATATATATATTAGAAATGTGTAAATTCGTTCGAAAGCATAAGGAATTCTATACAAAACGAGGGGACCTATCTTCTACACGATCGATCCGTAACAAGAATAGAATTATCCCACCACCTTGTAAACTTAAGCTACTGTCATCAGGCCCCCTACCAATGTCCATTAAAATATACAATAAACTCCCGAACTGTATAAAAGAAGAAGAAAATGATAAAATATATATAAATAAAATTAAACAGTTGTTATTAGTTTAAGTCATACTATACTGTAAACAAATTTTTTAATGACAAATTATAATCCAATAATATCTATAAATTATTTGTTCTTGTTAATATAATAATTTAATGTTTTACTATAACTAATAACTGACAAATGACATGTATTCCATATTTTTGATATATGTTTCATTTCATATTTTAAGAATATTATCATCCACAGTCTGTATTTTTGACATTAGGGTGTGCCATTTATTTTTAAGGTAACATTAAATTTGCTAATAAGTCCAATCATAAATGTTTATTTAGGTAATTAATTAATCACAATTTATCCTCTCCCTGGGATTGTAAATAATAATAATATTGTAGTGCCCAACAGGGTTCACAAAGCTCTAACTACTTTGTGAAATTGCAATAAAACATTGAGTATTGAGTATTGAGTATTAAATCTTGAAAAGATCATTTTACAAGAGATTCGGTTCGACCTTATTGATGTTGCTCTGCGCACTGTGTTTCCGGCGAGTCGGCGAGAACGGTTTACGAGTTACCTGTTGGGGTCAGTTTGAGCTTTCAGGCTTAAACGAATTTCGTTACATTAAATCTTGAAACGGCGTATTCACTTTCAATCCTTCTTCCGCTTCTAACAATACTATGATATTCAGTTGTATGCGATGTTTTGCCTAGTTCTAATCACCAACCACCGTGTTTTGGATTCTGTCGAACAACAAAATATTTCTATAGTAGGATACATATATCCGAAAAATAAAAAAATAAATCCTTTTGTTTCCTAGTTCGGATATCCTCTGAAAAGTCTAATAATTTCCCAATTCATGCCCTTAAGGGGATGCCTTGATTCGAGTCGACCACGCCTCCTTGACCTCACACTAATGCCTTCCGCGCACGAGAAAAAGAGACGCAACACTCTTCGGGAAATGGCTTTTTGGACAAATTCCGATAAATACCTAACTTAATGAAACTTTATTTATACTTCATTCAGTGAGATTTTAGATACGATAAAAAACTATAGCATTAACTTGATTCTGTCGTAAAATAATGTATTGTTTGAGTATAGGCTGAGTAAAAAAAGGAAAATAAAGACAAGTTTATTTTTTTTTTCTATCGAGAAAATTTTAGGCAATCGTGTATCGATTAAATCAGATAAACAATCATACAGTCAAGAATCATATATCTGAAAATCAGACCTTATTGTTTCGTAATCTAGTCAGAACGGCGTTTTCAAAGCACGCGATAGTTTACAATTCACCTCCTTAACATTGAATATTAGAATTTACTTGTTCTGTGATTATAATTAACTCTTCAGACGTGATTCCTGAACTTTTTACACGTGCCTACTGCTTTACAAATTCTAATTATACCTCAGATGTACATAGGGTTACCTTTTTGAAGCGTCAGCAAAAGGTAAAGTTGGTAAGTTTATAGCAAGTTTGTAAGGGGATAAGAACTGCTCGTCCGATTTCTAAAATTATTTCACCAGTCTATATCTATACAATGGACTTTTGGGTTGGACATATGCTTTATTTTTCCCGCGGCTCCTCCTGCCTTATTAGGTATACGTTAGCGGACCCACGCGGGCATCTCGATACTTGTTTCTTTGTTTTTTTTGAATATCAGTTATGGATACCTCAGCGCCACGGTGATAGCGCGAAGGTGTTTCGGACTCGCACCGACTAAAATACCCAATGGTCCTCCTCGACGCATTTCGGACGGCTCTGGGATCTCCTACGGAACGCACTAGTGTCGCCCTAGCGTCATGCCTCTGTGGGTCCTACCTTTTTTTTTTATAGTAGCGCAGCCTCCAACTGAACCATGTACCACCCCGAAGACCCTTAGGGCCTTGTAAGACAGACAGGGGATGGGGTTCTTTGGAATTGTAACCAACTAATTTTAGCGTGGACGGACATTCTGCACTAAGAAAACATGTTGGTGTGTGTCGTATTTTTGGCTTCCAAAGGGTTGATATGTCTTCCAAAAAGGAGTTGAAAGACGTCCGAGTCTCTTAGGGCGTTTGCTGGGAGTTTATCCTCTGCTCTGTTGTATTCTGTGCTAAAACCCCCCGGGTCAAGGCGAGGCTGTTTTGTTTCTAAAAAGATTTTCCCAATTTTTCCGTCTTTGTCCCCGTAATAAAAGAATGTTGTTTTCACTTGGTAGAGCTGGTAGGTAGTTAACCGGGCTGTGATTGTGATGGATGTAGAACAATAAAACTACACAAGCGTGGTGGATGGGACCTTGAGCTTAACCTTTTGAAGAAATATATGTTTAATAATTTAGCTAGACACGAATTCAAACGTTCATACTCGTATTATTCATTAAATATCAAAGATAATCTTTATTCACAAGCTCAAAACCATAAAATTGAGATAGTACCTAAAAATGCACACGTTTTTTAGTTTTTTTTTCTAAATACAGTGCAATGCAATGACTTAAATGCACGATTTTTGTCTTACTTTGCAAAGTTTAGGGTTAAGAGCTGTGGTGGTTCAAAAACGATTTTACCGCGTTGCTGTTTTTGAGGCCGCTTCAGTTCAGCTTCAGCTACATCCACTATTTGAGCTTGTTACTGTATTTCAAATGCGATTAGGTACCACACTCCATCGCTCTCAGTAGCTTTACATGAAATATTATGTTATATTTAGCGTCATAGGGATATCGTCGTCGCCCCGTGAACTAAAGGTGCGATCCACCTTAAACTAAATAATGTAAATAACTCGGCTAGTATTACATTCCTCCTTAAACACGGGCCTGGAAACAGACGAGGGACAGTTGGCGCCCTTTTTGCTATTTGCAGAATTTTAATAGAAACTTACCCTGAGGGTCAGCAAAAGGCTAAAGCCAGGTCAGCGGTGCAGTTTGGAATAACTCTGTAACCTGACTTTTTGCCCTGCTAACAGAATAGTCATTAAACTCTCAACGATTTCTTGGCCATAAAATGTACAGGTATACATGCGAATATATTTTTCTCAAAAATGGTATGTAATGTTGCCATAACATCTCTAAAAAGTATCCAGAAAGTGAACTCTACCGGAGACTTATTCACAACTGTCCAGTAAGAAGCGAGATTTTAAATTTGGAATCTCCTACTGTCCAGTAAGTAAGTATGTAATTTACTTACTGGACAGTGGGTCATTCTCTTTAGATCTGCTTAGAAAAAAACATAGTACCAGACACAGATGCCAAATTCATGAATATGGTTATAGGAGGGAGGCATCAAACGTATATCTATCTCTCTTTTTGGTATGACATTTTATGAGACAGATATATTTTGGAGCCTTACACAGCCATTTTATAGTCTGTGACACTTAAAGCGACGCAGAAAAAGTATGCACGTTGCGTTTTGTACTTAGTAATGTTGTAGAAATATAGTGGGGGATTTTATGTTTGTATTTAGTAATTTCAGTTTATAAATCATGTTGGATTAAAACTTTCCATTCTAAAATGAACATGGAGTTTCATAAACAATAATTTTATCTTTTTTACTAAAACATTCATGTAACGTAAAAATAGAACAATGTTCAAAACTAAACGCAAACTTTTTAGAAAATAAAACGTCTGGCAGGATTTCACCAAAGACTACAATATACATTCAATTGCGAGGATTGTGTTTTAATCTACAGCGTGAAATTTAATAATCCCAAAAAATAAATTCATGCGAATCTGATTCGGAAATAGATGGCACTCCTCCTGATTTAAAAGCTGAGTCCGAAGAAGGCCGAATTAGCAACAAACAATTTACTTCCTTCAAAACCTAAGGAGCGATATATGACACCTTATGAAAAATTTATGAAGTGGAAGGCAGAAAAACAAGCCAACAGCTGGTCTGCAAATGTATTATTGGCATAATACAGCTTTCTTCGCCACACAATGCAGTTGACAAGTTTATGGGTATTCTATGCTTCCGGTAAATCGATCACAATATCTATTAGTAATTGCCCTAATATTAATGTAACCTTCTATATTATTTAAACGAATATGTAGTTAAACTTTCTTTCATTTTTGAGAAAAGCATTATACAAGCCTCAACCAGTAAGAAAAGCCATCCTGGCCTCGTATATAACCGGACCTCACCTGCGGTTCGGTCCGGTTAACTCATACTTGGCCAGGAAGGCTTACTTACTGGATTCTGCAGTAATGTACTAATTCTCGAACATGCAATGAAATGCCTTCGTTACGTGCGTCATAACAGGCTTCGAAGTATCACATTTCGCGCGGAAAAATTCGAGAGAACTGTAAAGGTATTTCATACAAAATTGAAGGCCTAGGCCGGGAAGTATTTTTTTTTAAAATTTCAAACTAAATATGGCGTCTGTGTTCATGAACAGGTTAAACAGCTGAATTATATGTATTTTTTTTTTTTAGTGGCTGAATGGTTATCGGACCAAAAATATCCTAGTGGAAGCCCCACAAGCCCAATTTCATAAGAAAACCGCAAATCGATGTACAGTTTAGCCGTTTGGCACACGCATACTAGAGGTCAAAACAATTTTTTTGACCCGCAGTTCCTAAAAAAAATTCCCTTAGGGGGGGTGTAGGGTAGGGTAGTGTAGGGTAGTGCCGAAACATTTTTCTTTTTGTATGGAAAAAAAAATAAAAAATTCATAAACCTATCGTGTGTATAGGTTAATGAAATTCTATGAAAGAAAATATCATATGAAAGGGCTTTTTGAGGCGATTCTAAAAATATGCCACATCATTACATTTTAGCCATATTTTTTTAATTAACACAAAAATAATTTTCGAAACATACCAAGTTTGGGCTCCTCCAGACACGATATGGCTGATTTTTTTTAAATTCAATATACCACAAATGATACGTGATATCCTCATATCTAACCTCAAAAAAGCAATTTTGAAAATAATTGCATTAAGTTTTTTTTTTTAATTTTTCAATATTATCAAGTGAAACAATCAAATAAAAAAATTAAAAAAAAACTATGATATTATTTCTAAATTGCTTTCTTGGGGTAGATATAAAGATATAACGGATCATTTGTGATACATTACATCTTGATATCCTTATCCTTATATATTACCTTGATATTTTGTGACAAAAACTAACCAAACTATAACAACTGATGAAAAAGCGCAGTTAAAGGGTTAAAGAGGTATTTCCCGTTGAATATATGGATACTACGTATCATTTTATGATTAATAAGTAACGTATCTGCAGTACAGTACCATAAGTCACGTAAAATAGGTATTCAATTAGAACTGTGTCCCTTGGTGATATTGAAAAATAAAAAAAAAAATACTTAATGCAATCCTTTTCAAAATTGATTTTTTGAGGTTAGATATGAGGATATCACGTATCATTTGTGGTATATTGAATTTTAAAAAAAACAGCCATATCGTGCCTGGAGGAGCCCAAACTTGGTATGTTTCGAAAATTATTTTTGTTTCAATTAAAAAAATATGGCTAAAATGTAATGATGTGGTATATTTTTAGAATCGCCTCGAAAAGCCCTTTCATATGAAACTACACACGATAGGTTTCTGAAAAAAAATTTTTTTTTTTCCCATACAAAAAGAAAAATGTTTCGGCACTCTCCCCCTAAGGGAAATTTTTTTAGGAACTGCGGGTCAAAAAAAATGTTTTGCCCTATAGTATGTGTGTGCCAAACGGCTAAACTGTACATCGATTTGCGGTTTTTTTAAGCGTAGGGCTACCACTATCCGCGGTAATGCCTATTACACACGAACTGATTTAAGAATAGAAATCTGTATGATTCAATTGTGTATTCGTAAGTCACCAGAGACCAAAGACAATATTTAAAATCCTTTGCATTTATGTTATTTATATCCTCTGCATTTATTTTAATAGGCATGATGACAGTAATTGAAAATCACTAAAATATGGTATTTTCTTAGTGAAATTTTAATCATAGAATTCGAAAAATGCTCATATTTTTTTATTAAGTAAGAGATTATTATTTATTTTGATAAAATTAAACTGAAAAATACGGACGCCCGCCATGATATGTTAAACACCAATCAGAGCGCATGACGTCACGTTTGTATAAACAAATACCCATAACGGCCATAGATTACAGAGAAAACTTACGTACTGAACGAATAGTAAGATAGGGATAGAACAATGTTATCTGTCAGATCTTCATAGGTCATTGTCCCGCTTTCTCGCTCGCACGGCCGCGCAAAACTTTTTAATTTATGTTCATTCAATGAGCAATCTAGGAAGCAAACGTCAAAGGTCTGCGTTCTGTTTATACAAACGTGACGTCACTCGGGACGCCATGAGACTGACAAGCGTTATAGCGCCAATTTGAAATTTAAAAACTAAAATGCATTTGTTTCCTACTTAACTGTTATAGTCTCTTGAAATAAGTAGAGTCTGGCAAACGAAAGCGTGACCTGGGAAAACGCGGCAAATTCAAAAAAATTACATATGGTATTACTAATCTTTTGTTTTTTACGGCTTCCTAGAATATTTTTAAGATTATCTGTAAACAAACGAAACGTATGATCATTCTCGTCAATATCATTATAACAAATAATCAGCCGACAAGGATTAAGATTACAAAGTCATACTACTTAACCTAAAAAATCCGACATCGCAACATTGTTGTTTCTCTTGGAAAACAACTTCTTTCTTCTCTTGTTTTTGCTTGAACTTACTGATCATAATATGTAGCAGCTTTCGCACATTACTTTTTATTGTTTTACCCATATTACGGCAATTATTAATGCAAAATAATTGTGTAAACAAAATAATTTGACGTGCCTTTGACAGATTATAATGTTGCCACTTTTAAAAAAGTCCAGGCCTGGTAGCATGGTCGGCCTTATCACGCGATAAGTGACAAGATAGAGCAAGTCTCGTTCTATCGAACGGTGTCAGCCAGTGACGGACGCTCTATCTTGTCACTTATCACGTGATTAGGCCGACCATGATACGGGGCCTGTTCACGCTTTCGTTTGCCAGACTCTAGTAGTTTATGCGACTGATCCATAATGAGAGACCTTAAAATACGAGTGTGGTTTTATGAAACGAGCGTCAGCGAGTTTCATTATTGGATCACACGAGTGTTTTAAGGCCTAATTATGCACAGTTGCATACACTACTTTATCTACACACGTATCATAAGCAGTAGTAAGTAACAGCAAAAAAAACCAACAATAAAATGACCAGGGACTGATTTCGGTTACGGTTTTACCGGTATGAAACCTGTATTCCATTACGGTACCGTAATGGTGTAAAGGTTACGCGCGCCGCGCCAACATAACGGTACCGTAACCGTTTTGAAATATCGGTTACCGCTATTCGATTTAAAGGTAACCGAAACCTTTATAATACCGTTCCGAAACCGGTATTATAACGGTTACCGAAAAAAATAAGCGAGCTGGCATCGCCTGCCGATGCCGCCGCGGCCGCCGTCAGGTCAGGTCACGCCGTGCCGCGCCGGTTCATTCATTGCGTGTGCATCACTGCGCGGTGCTTGCGTACTGCGTTAGGTATTTTGTTAGCGATAATCACGTCACGTGATAAAGATAATTTAGAATGGAATCATTATTCGTTATTTCATATGGCAAATTAATTGAATGATTACGGGTTCGATTCCCGTTCTGCTCCGCTGGTGTGCGCGCGTAATGTACTATTATTCGTACTTTGATTGAGCTTGGTATCAAATGTATCAATGTTGTCCGTCGGCCGATATTTTTAATTACCTAACTAATTTCCAACACAAGGTGTAACTAAACTATAAAAGAATTAAAAAGATAAGAGAACCTCCCGCGGCATGATAAACGGAATGGCGCGGCCCGCGGCGCACAGTGAGGAACGGGGGACGGGGAGCGAGCGGTAGTAGAGGCGTGCGGAGGGGGGGCGTCGACGCGGGCGCGGGCAGCGGCATATCATACGCTTCTTTGATGCTCACCGACAACGACACTCGACAGTGCAAACGCGAGCTATTCGATTCGATTACAATATAAAAATTAAAATCTACAATGGAAAGAAAACGAAAGAACGCCGTATACGCTTTCTTTTCTTTTGATAATGAAGCGAAAACATCATCCTGTTTGGTATCCGGCTGTACATCTGTCATCATAGCTCCGCAGCGCACTCTCCGAGTCCTCGCCCGCACACCCGCACCTCACGCTGTGTTGCTGTGCCAATGTACTGAATGTAATGTACCTACTGACGATGCGACGATGTCGCGGCAAGAAAGACAAAACGGCAGCGCAGGCGGTTTGGCAACGACGCCAAAATCTAAATATCGGTAACCTACAAAAATCGGTTAAGGTACCGAAAAAAATAAAGGCTACCGTTATATTTCGATAGCGAAATATAAAGGTTCCGCTGCCGAAACTGCTATTTCAAAACCGATATGACGTCATATCGGTTATGAATAATACCGGTATTTTTCGGTTATACAGTCCCTGAAATGACAACAGCAATGGCGGCAATTTGATCATCCGTCTTGACGAATGGTTTTTTTTTAATCATAGACAAACGAATGAAGTCCAGACTCGTATCACTCGAGATCAAATGTCGTACGGTTTGTATTAAAAAACGTACTGAATCGACGTTTCGTATCGATAACTGTTTTAATATCTATGGATACTAGAATAGAGACTAGGGCTCGCGGTCGTGTCCGCGTTTCGTGTATACGTGTCGGGTACCCGTGTTCGTGTAACCCGCCCGCGGGTCTAAGCGACCGGTCCGAACGGAACCGTGTAATTAGCGCACGGGTACCCGTGTAGACGTGTACACATGTACACGGGTACCCGCGTCCTATTTACACGCGGGTAGTACTTCCCGTCCTTGAGGTGTGGTGTGAAGCTAGGAACTATCCCGTTGTTCTAAGAATGTACATACAAGTACTAAATGAGTGTTCGTAGCTTTGCAATTATAACATATTATTTGTGAATAAAAATAGCATAAGAATAAATGTAACAAATTATAACAAAGTACTTAAAGTTTGCCTCCTCAAATTCATATTTTAAAAAAGTAAGTATGAATCCATGCTAATGTTATAAATATGAAAGTGGGTCTGTCTGCTTGTGTCTTTCGGTTACCCCTTCACGCTTAAACAGCTGAGTTGATTTAGATAAAAATTTTTTTATTTTTTTTTATTTATTTATTTATTAAGAAAATAATAATAAAATATGAACAAGTACAATGTCCCGCAAAACCGTTTGCACAGTTTGACTGTGGGGTCGAGCAGTCTCTACTCTCTTCTATTTCTATTATTTAAATTAACTACATCTATAGGTAAGTACAATAATTATTTACTAAATATGGTTAAAAAGGTAACTATTCAGCTTTTTACAAAGTTTAAGTTTATTGGCCTCTTGCCTGATGTCAGAGGGCAGGCTGTTGAGTATATAGGGTATACGTTTCCGGAGACACCTATCGCCGTAGTAATTAATTAGCGACCCTCGGCACAACAAACTTGCCCGCCGACATCGACCTGGTATCACAGACATCGTTATGGTGTAACTGTAATTGGGTGTGCTCACGACTGCCATGATTATTTAATACTAATAAATATTTATGTTTAAGGCTCACCGGTAAAATATTACAAATCTTGAACAAATTTGGTATAGAGATTTGAGTCTGGGGGAGGGACATAGGATATAAACGAGTTCCACGCTGACGAAGTCGCGGGCAGAAGCTAGTAAGTTTTATCCCATAAAAAAACATTCCATTTAAAAAAGAGGCCAAGTCTCGAAACTATTCCACCTTAAAAAGCTGTGAGATATTTCGTAGTACCAAGTCTCAGGCATTCTCATTATTATTTAAATAGAATTCTGCCACTTGGCAATCACACCACTTTACTGCTTTTATGGATTTTTGCACACCTTAAACTATGAAGTATTGTGTAATTGCCTAGTCGCAAAATTATATTTAGCTAGCAAATTGAGAATAATAAGAATGCCTGAGACTTGGTACTACGAAATATCTCACAACTTTTTACGGTGGAAGAGTTTCGAGACTTAGCCTCTTTTTTACATGGAATGTTTTTTTATGGCATCTCACTTCTTTTTGTAGGTTATTGGGTCATCAATACATACAAATTATGAATGCAGTCTCATTCTTGCTTTTGAATTTTTTCTCCCATTCGCTGCAAATGTAACTTTGTAATTTTATATATTTATATGGGATTACAAAGTTATTTATGCGTATCTAGAAAGCTGGACCGAAATTTGCAAAATATTTTAGTTTCATCTTGATTTTAACACTAAACACTAATTATGTTCTAAATTAGTGTTTTTGATCGTTCAGTGAGTATGTGTGACAAAATTAAGAAACTTTGAATAGTTATAATTCTTAAACTACTGCTTCAAATTGAATGGAATTTGAAATATACCGTGTTTAAACAATGCCTGCTTGGTTACTGAAAATACAGGCTTCCAGTTTTATTCACAACGAAGTTATTGGGGGGTCAAAAACGGCCTGAACTGCTTCGAAAAAAGATGGTACGGCAGTGCCGCTTTTTTGCTCGACTTGGCGGGGGCACCGCCGTGCCCCCAGATTTTTATTTGAGCTTAAAATGTGAAAAATAATGTAGTAACATTAATCTAGTTTTGGTTTTGAACCATAATAGTAACGAAGCTGGTGGTCTAAAATTGGCCGGTCCCAATTTAGAAATAATGATGAGACTTTACAGCATTTATGAAATTTTGCATACCTAAAACTATGTACTATTGTGCGATTACCAAGTCACAATAGTACATTACGTAACTAGGGCGGTGAATTCGTGAATGCCCTAGATCGCAGGTGTTTGTGCACAGCGTGCAGTAAAACTCGTATTATGGCCAGGTGTGACGTAAAATTTTATTTAGCAAGTAAATAAAGCCCCCCACAAGGTGGACTGATGACCTGGTAAAGGTTGCGGGAGTCCGCTGGATGCGGGTGGCGCAGCACCGGTCACTTTGGCACTCTTTGGGGGAGGCCTATGTCCAGCAGTGGACGCCTTTCGGCTGATATGATGATGATGACGATGAGTACTGGCGGACCGGCGCGGCGGCTGCCAGAGGAGTCTCTAGCCCATGTCGCGCCCGGGTGCAATCATTACCGTAGCGCTCTCTAGCACTGACCTCTCCTAGTGCGCGCTAGCGCCCGAGTCGAGGCGAGTGGCGCTCGGCGCCTCCTAGGACCGTGCGCCCGGGTGCAACGCACCCCATGCACTAAAGGTAAAGCCGCCCCTGGCGGCTGCAGTAGGTAATGTACTATTGTACAATACAACGTTCGTAATTGGAACATGAAAATCATTAATAAAATGACTTGGAATTGGGAAAGGTTTATATAATGCAGATATGGTGGTAGAAATGAAGTTAAATACCTTCCTGGTGAATCTTGTTTAAACTATTAAACTTACTCCTTAATAGTCATCATATCTTCAGCCGAAAGAGGTCCATTGCTGGACATAGGCATCCCCCAAAGAGTGCCAAAGTGATCGGTCCTGCGCCACCCACATCCAGCGAACTCCCGCGACATTTAACTGTACCAGGTTGACAACCGCTTTATCCTAGCTAGTTGGTAGTGAGTAGTGAACCTGCGAAGCAAGAGGTCCTGGGTTAGAATCTCGGTAACGGCATTTATTTGCGTGATGAGCACGAATATTTTTTCCATAAGTTATTGATCTTTGGGACTATCGATTGTTGTAAGATTGTCCTCAAATATTTATTTATTTATTTATCAGTCCTATAAATTACTAAGTATTTACCCACGCTGCGTCTTCCGGTGCGTCATTAATAGTCGGTTCATTCATAATAATTTACTTTAAAAACAAAGTTTTAACCGACTTCAATTTAGTACTCCGCCAAGCCACGAGAACAATTCCTATATTTTTATTACAATTTACCACATGAACTGATTTCCGATAGCAAATGCGTTGGTTACTATAGAAAAAAAACCGAATCGCTGTATGTGGGCCGATAATATTTGAGGACTTCCATCGATTCCCCGAGATCATCACCAATGGCACTTCATTAGTTCTTATTTCAACGGAATCTTATCAGAACCGGTGACGTACTTTTGCACTTTTAAGTACATAATTGAGGAATTCGATAAGTCATCTGTGATCTTCATCATCAATTCCTCGCCACCGAATTTATGATTCCGGATGTAAATACACGAGTTTTAACAGAAAATACTAAAATCACTACACGCGCGCCTAATAAAATTGAGGAGTTCCCTAAATTCCTCATGGATCCCATCATCCAACTGAATTTTTGAAAAAATGGGACCCACCTGGAAGCATATACTTACAAACAAAAAAAAAATTTCCTAATCGGTTCATCAATGACGGAGTTCTGAGGTAACAAACATTGAAAAAAAAAAAAAAAAATATACAACCGAATTGAGAACCTCCTCCTTTTTTTTGAAGTCGGTTAAAAAACCGGTACGTAGAGTTACTCTCGTTGACCTACAATCATTGAATTTGACATGAAGTCCACATTACGAGTGGAGGAATAATTCCGAAATGGTATAAATTTGTAAGTACCTACATAGATATAAGGAGTATACCCCATATTTTGGTATCAAAATATGCGGCATAAACGGGTGAAGACCAAATTCTTGGCCAGTAGTTAGGCTGGTTAATCAGTAGTAGTTAAAAAGCGGCCAAGTGCGTGTCGGACCACGCACAACGAAGGGCTCCGTGCCTATTAAAAAGGTCGTATCGTTACTGAAATCTTATGGCACTTACGTCCCTTTAAGGAAGGTATGTTCCTTCAGTTTTATGTATGGAGTGCACCCCTAAAATTTATTTTTAGTAATTTAATTACAAAACTATGTAGCGGTTAACAAAATACACCTATCCTCAAAATTTTATTAAAATACACCTCATAGTTTTCGAGTAAAATGCCTGTGACATACGGACGGTCAGACAGACAGACTGACATGACGAATCCATAATGGTTCCGTTTTTTGCCATTTGGCTACGGAACCCTAAAAAGTTCTGTTATGACACAAAAATTGACCATAGAATTGTACGGCTAATTTTTGTGTCACAACGGAACTTTTTAACTACTACCGATTAACCAGGCTAACTACTGGTCAAGAATTTGGTCCTCACCCAAACGGCGAATCTTTTGATAGTAAAAGTAACCGTATTATATGAGCACAGCAAGACCCAAATAATTGTTCCACTAAATTGTAATATTGTTTGCTAATTTTGCACATTATTTTGATTGCGTAAAGTAAGTAAATTAAACAACCTTTTAATAGTCCATGAGTTTGCTACTGGACAATCAACTGATTTCAGCGTGTGTGCATCAAGTACTCGTATGTTGTACTTAACTACTTGTAAAGTGCATGCTTTATACTGCGTTTTAACTTTATAGGTAAAATGCTGTGATGTCATGTAGTTCCGCTCGTTACGGAGGTTTAATCGCTATTTACATTAAAGTATAGTATCGGTTCTAGTAATTACTGCTCTACCTACACATTCGGTTTAAATGTATTTAAATGCATGTAGTAATTAAAAGCCGTCCAATATTGTTAATACTAAACAACAGTGTCACTATCTACATTACCTACTCATGATCTTTAATAAGCTATTTCCCACGACGTCGTCCGCGTTGAACTCGTTGATCGCCATAGAATCCTTTAATTTGCTATTCAATATTGTATAGTGCTCTCATATTAGAATTGATAACCTCGTAAACCATCAAATTACTGTAATAAAGTTAAAATTGCAAAATATAATAAAAATAATAAAAAGATATCGACTTTAAATACATACCTACTGGTTAGCATTACATGCGCAATTATATAATAAATCACTAAGTATCACTAAGACAGATCTTGATTTAGAGGTATTTACTTAGTTGAAAGACAGTGATAACCTCGAGAAATTGGGTATTACTGGGAAAATCGAGGGCAAGCAACCAAGTCGCAGAAGCCCGATACGCTGGACATCACAATGCCTGGGCCGATCGGGCAGCCCTTGATACAACACTTCACACCGCTCTGCATTCGACTACAGATAGGAAGAGATGGAGACACGTCATGACGTCACCCAAGAAAAAATATTCCAGAGACATGACCACGACTCTCAGTAATGAGAAAACCGATGCAATGAGGAGGAGGATGAAAGATCGAAATGTATGTCTGGCCTAGGGCTTCCAAATACCGCACCTTTCCAAAATTGAATTAAAAAAAAACGTTTTAATACAAGCTTTTTAGTCATTTTCTTTCCACTGTTGTCAACTAAAAATACTCATAAAGACGATTAAAAATGTATATTCGATTGAAAAAGTATCACACCAATTTTACACGATTGAGCCAGATGGATTAACTTTAGTTAAATTTCAAAAACTAGCACTTGAAACCTCAGTTACACGTCCAAAACATCGATGTCAGAAAGTAAAACATGCCACGTCTCCCGATACGGAGATGCAACGAAAGGGTACACCCTAATAAGAATGATAAAAGTTGCCGTTTTTCTTTAGTTAATCGATTAATTTTTTTTACACGCAGTGATGGACACCGCGCCGAGTCTAATCAGAACACACGGACGCCCTTATTCAGCTACAACGAAGATGGAGAACTCATTTTATGGTGTGTGCACATGAAAATCGCCTGACTACTCTAATTAAATTGCACAGGGAAAAATGCATTTTAATTCCCCTTGTTATTATGTCGCGGTTCAAAATGTTGATGCACTAGATTTCAGCTACACCGTCCTAAAATGGTTTGCCAGTTCCTGAATACGAGTTTGAATTGTCTTTCCAATCGAATGCCAAGATAGATAAAACTAAACAAGTTATACAAGTTAAAAATAAGGTGTTTAGACATCACGCACAAACGGGAGAAGTTGAAGATTTGTTCACGAGAAACATTTCCTGGAGTACGATCCAGATAGTTGCATTAATTTTTAAAGGAATAGCCTTGTCCAGGGCGAGTGTCGCAGCCGAGTTATGATGATTGTAGTGGTTTTTTACGGCTTCTCCTTTATTAGGGAAAGTGGATGTGACGTCGTGCCATTCCGCCGAGATGCCGACTGTATCTTTTATAACAGAATGCGGACGTTCGCGGACAGGTTTATTACTTGTCCTTTTGTAAAACGACCCTTATAATATCAGAGCTTGGTGCGCACAAAAAGTTTAGCGAGAATCCGCAGCTTTATACGCTCGGAATTGTGTCCGTTCAGGGATTCAATGTTTGATGAGGATTTATGCTTTGGCCGGTTTACCTATTTAATACTTTTGGGACATTCGTCGGGGCGCTCCGAGTAGTCCGAGTAATCGATGCAATATTGGCGGAGCATCCTCTATTAGTCTCAAAGGCTGTTGAACACCGATAACGGCGTCAATCTAAACGGGCTGAAATCGAATGTGAAAGGGTTGTTTGATCAGTATAATAATAGTGAGAGTTCAAGGGCGGCGGGCAGGCGCCAGTTTCAATATAAATATTATTGCAGTGCCGCGCTAAACGCAGAATAACATTTGCATATTTATAAGAGAGCAGCCCTCAGCAAACATGGAGGGAATTGGCTACGGGAGGCCGGGTTTGTTTTTGACATAATGGGCCCTTTGTCGATGGAAGCTGTTTTCCTTACAGTCATTACTCAGCCTCTGTCTGTTCCTACGCGTGAGTTAGCATATTGCGGACTGAAAATGATGTTTTGTCGACAAGATACCGTATACAAAACTGGGTTGCCGAGTTTTAATTTGCCCTCATTGTGGCTTTCGTAAACGTAATGGATCTTTCAAACCTTCGCATCAGCCTGGTCATATAATTTTGGTTTTAGGCTAACATAAAATGTACATTTAAAATGTCATTACGTTTTATTACGAGTATGCTTGGATCTTCTTACGTTGCAAGATTTTATTTAGTGGACAATTGGACATTAGTTTTATTACATTGCACTTTACTGCTTTCTATTCAGCCGTGATTTGCAGACGAGAGAGAACAAATTATACACGCTAAAAACGATAGTTATCGGCCCTCTAACTCTAAGGCAATACTAATTGGGATATTTTGTAATGTAACGTACCTACTTAAGGTACTTAACAGTAACGTTGACAGTTCTGATCCGTTTTAAATTACGATAGATGAAGGAATTAATGGTAGTATATAAAGCGCATTGAAAGTTCTTTGACTACTGCATTAGCATAATAGTTAGGGTAATTCGCATTATCAATTATACACTAAAAGTCAAAAGAACAAAGTAAACTGCACTGAAGTAAAATATTTCTATGACCCTAGCTCCGAACGAAAAGCATAATGTTTTGCATTCCTCGCATAAGCGCTGCCGTTACAGCCAAATGGGTTTGAAGTGGTGTCACAAGTGGAATTATTCTTGAAATTCAACACTACATTTACACCTGGCACGACCAACGAGACTGGCACTTCCCTGCTGCTCGTTTTGCCTAGCATTTGTGTATATTAAGGCGGAGGGGGTTTGACGTGACGGGTCTTGTAGGCTGGTGATGTTCAACTTGCGTTAGTTGTTAAGGACATGATATTCGACGCCCGTAGGTGGCGGAGTCTGAATTCCGTGGAGGTTTCTCGCGTGTTTGCCTGTGGTGTATTTGACACCCGGTCAACAGTTACTGGATGCGTAGTAATCAAGTGTTTGTTGGGCAAAAAGTACTGTTTCCAGTCTCCACGGGCTAATTTATTGCACTGATTATGAGTTCACGAATGTTGTGCCCCATAGGGAAGCGTTTCTACTAATCGAAACTGTTTTACGTATACCTGACGCCGTACACCTAAAACAATCAAATATCAGAAGTCAAAGTTATACCTAATCCACAAACCCCACAAATAATCCATGCCTTCCTATTGCAATTTCTAAAGAGTCGAACAAGCAAGAAATTATTAAATGAAATTCTTAATTGATTAGTGTGTATATCACCGTAAATAAAAAGCTACGACATGCCGGAACGAATCGCATCCCCAGCGATATGGGGTTGGAAAATTTAACATTGTAATTTATTTTTATAGTGTACTAGAGAGGGTGGACGACGCATGTCTTCGGGGATTAAATAATCATGGTATTGCATTCTTTCTGTTTATCTTTATTGGTAAATACATTGGGATAGAATCACTTTATTTTTATTACGTGTATTGCTAAAAAATGGGGTGGCAAAGGAATTATGTGCGTAGTGCAGCGTAGTGTAACTAGTAGACATTTTGTTTCGTTAAATTAATGAATGTATATCAAAGGACCTGTGGATCAAGACACATATACACACACACTGGCTATATATAAAAATGTAGCGGTTTACTGTTTTGAAATATGAAATGTTTGTCGTGATTTTTAACACAAATTCTGTCACGTATCTAATTCTAATTATAGATAACAGGTGTAACTGATAACTCCGTGAGTTCCAAGATACAGGCTCAGCATAGTTTGGAACTCACTGGATATCGCTTTGCTAATATGTAACAGTGTTGTTTGTAAAATTAAGATATGCTTATTTTTAGATATTGTCATAATTGTTACTCATTATTACTGCGCTGATTATTATGTTTCCGTAAAAACTGAAAACATTAACACAATTCAATCAAGATTATGAAAGACTCATTATGTCTTTTTGCGGCGGTGGAACGTATATGCAAATAATGCTTAAATTGTAGCTAAATTCATTTCTGAAAATCCATGATAATCCACTACACTATTATTATAAATTCGAAATTGTGTCCGCCTGTCTGTCTGTTACCTCTTGACGCTGAACCTATTTGGATAAAATTTGGTACAGAGATAGTTTGAGTCCTGGGAAAGGACATAAATAGTTTTTATCCCGGAAATCAGCCCCTGAGGGGGTGAAATGGGGGGGTGAAAGTTTGTATGGAGCTACGATATAAACGAGTTGCGTGCAGTAGCTAGTTATTCTATATCTTTGAGCAAGTTCCCCCGTGTTAAAATGTTCCCATTTAACTTAAAATGTTGGGCGCCTTCGCCTTTAAGGGCATGGAATTCGAACTTATGAGGTCCTTCAAAGGCGTAAACTGCAAGAACTAGGAAACAATAGGAATGCTCAAAAGTAACCTAAGATCAAATAGAAACAAATATAAATGAAACTTTACTGATATACATATACATCTACATATTTTGTCCAAAAAGACATTCCTGAGTATTGCAAATCGTAGTTTCATGCGCGGAAGACATCCACGTGTCTCTTAGACTCTTACACGGGGCGTGGTCTATGAGAATCGAGGTATTTCCTTAAGTACTACTTTTCGTGGGGCAACTAGTCTTAAATATGTATACGCGATATGTCATAAACACACCGCATGTTTCCAATAGACATTCGACTGAATCTGCGCCCTAATTAATTTGGACATTTCGACCCCTGCAAACGTCAAATGAAAGTCAAATTCCCATCGTATCGCAAATCGACAAATTTTAACATCAAACACCCGGATCTTTTACTTTCCAGTTCTCCTATCATACGCAGCAAAGTTTTTCAAAAAGTAACCTTACTGTGTACAGAATACGGTTATCTTTTCAGTGTAGCGTAGATGAAGAATATTTTGTTATCGAAGTAGTAAACATGTGTCTGTTGTTTTAAAAATTCTATAACATCGATAAATGTTTGCGCAACGATCATTGCTTTGATTTGGACCGCAGACTTGCTTTTATTGTTTGCCCTTTCCCGTTTTTCCCGTTTGTTTCCCGATACGCACGATTTCGAATTAACTTTCTATTAGGTGTTTGACGGAACCAATTTGATTTTGTACACATACTGTTAAAATGTATACGCTACGAACGTATATCTATATACAGTTAAGAGCAAAAATATGTATCGACCTCTCATAAATTTGTACCGCAACCTTAATCCGCTGATATAAGAGCGATAGGACATTTATGAGTAAGTTGTATGCACCCATATTTTTACACTTGACTGTACCTATTATAGAATATCCGAAAGCGGCTCTTTTGTCAAGGTAATAGAGCCACTTACATAATATTTTGAGTGTCTATATGCATAATGCTTTAGTAATGATCATAGGACTATCGAGAGTTACCGCTGCTCTATTTTGGCTCACGGCCTGTAAAAGAGTTAAAGACTCGATATATCCCCAGATTCATTATTGAATTAAAATAAGAGTGAAATATTAGGTGTAAGTCATTATGTTACACTTAAGGGGGTGAATTGGAAATTATCGCGTGCTTTGAAACGCCGTTTTGACTACATTAAGAAAAAATAAGGCCTGATTTTCAGATATACACATATGATGATTCTTGAGTACTTATATGATTGTTTGTCTGATGTAATACAATATTGCCTAAAGTTTCCTCAATAGAAAAAAAAAACAAAGTTGGGTCCTTATTTGCCTTTTTTTACTCAGCCTACTCAAACAATACATTATGTTACGACATAATCAAGTTAATAGTATAGTATTTTATCTCATCTAAAATCTCACTTCATGAAATATAGATAACACTTCACTAAGTTAGGTATTTATCGAAAGTCCAATAAAGCCATTCCAGAATTGTTGCATCTCTTTTTCTCGTGCGCGGAAGGCATACACGTGCATGTATCTATCAAGGGGGCGTGGTTGACTCGAATCAAGGCATCCCCTTAATACAAATGCACCATGTCATAAAAAAACACATCAAGAGAAATGGAATAATTTGATGACTTGGGAATCTTGAGTTACGTAGAAGTGTATATACCTTAGTTCAATAGTTGCCATATGAAGTCGATTTTATACATGGCTTTTTTCCGGTATCGTGTTCTTATAGTTCGATTCTGTACGCGCACCTTATATATTCTACTACTCTGGAAGCCATGTTGCATGAATGTCAAATTAGCTGCAGGTTAGTTTCCACGCCCAACCAGTGTTGTCTCTGTCCCATTATAGATTGTAGGTATTCTTTTTCGATAGCGACAAATTTTGTTATTTCGTTGTCAACTGTCGATTTTGCCCGACGACCGAATTAACAAGCCGTTACTGAAAGGCTTTCCAGTGGCAGTTCATTCATCTGACAAAAAATGCGTACTTAATTAATAAATAACAGTCCACTCATTTCGATGAGACCTTAAGCCAGCTAATTAACAATCAACCAATCAAGCTATTAGTTAAAGGGTGGAAAGAAATACAAATACATTTTCGGGCTTGGCTAGAGATTTTTTCCTTTAATTAGGTTAAGTAGTTTGCTCTTTTGTTCACCGCAGAGTAATTCTGTAAGGCTGAAACTCGACGCGACATCGCGAAGAGCCGAGTGAAATTAACGACACCCCTCTTATTAACCCTTCCTTAGCTCCGACTCTATTTCGGGAACTAACTGCCTCGCTGTAACGGCATTACCAGACACCGGCGCCCGGCAATTTTAGTTGATTTTACGGCAGGCTACTTAAGGCTCGGTTTACGGTCATCATCGGTATAGATAGACTGGTTTTATGTCACGATCACGGTAAAAGGTATGAGTTCTACCTTAGTAACAGCAATTAACTACACCTATTTTAGATAGTCTGTAGCAGATTTTTGACAAAAGGCTTTTGTTTACAGGCAATAAAATCTGTTTAAATTGACCCACCAAGTTAAAACATACTTACCATGTAAAGTGAATTATTGTAAGGCATTCATTTGAAGGTACGTGCGTTCAATAAGGCACCAGCGTAGGAAGCACTAATAGCTCCAGTGCGGTCGGGCCTTTAGACTTTGTCTCTGAAAGCCTTGTAAAAAGCAGCGTGAGCATAGAGAAAACTAGTTTACAATACCATAGAACAACTGGGAACCAGTTCAAAACAAAAAACGCCTATTCTTATAGTTTCAAGAATCTTTACGTTTTCCAAGAAATCTCATTCCAACTTAGCCGATTGAGCATTTTGTTAAGAGGAAAAAAATACAAAATTTAATTAACAAAGTTATCTGAAAGCTAAAACACAAGTTTCCGAAGAAAAACGAGCCAACTGACACGTTAATTTGATTCTGTAGAATTACAACCGGAGAGCGTGTGAAGGAGATCGTGGTGGGAATTTTAAGAAGGAAATGGTATACCGCGTTTGTATGGTCTGCGGTCTCTTGCGGTAGTTCGCTGTGGGGATATTCATTTCGACCAATACGGTCTTCAGGGATTTAGAAGCACTTTTTTAATACACAATATACAAGCGCGATTCTGTTTCTAAGTGGTTATTTCATTCCCCTGACTCGATTAGGCTTACTATAAAGTAAGACCTCCTAAGCAAACGACATTAATTTTGTTAAAAGGAGGTTTATTAGAATGGACGGTATCGTCGGTAAGCTTGGAATGTTTCAAGTCAATGTATATCAGAGAATTTAAACTACATTTAAAATATCAGTTACTACCTAAATGACCTATGATGTACCTGAATGATGATGATGATGTTTCTGTTTCCCCCAATAGTTGACTGGTAAAGAAGTCCGCCATTAGTTATTTTTCTTGTTTTGTGCAATTAAGTTAAAATAAAGAAATAACGGGGAGGCCTATGTCCAGCAGTGGACGTCTTTCGGCTGATATTAAATAAATAAAATAAATAAATATTTGGGGACAAACACAAATCGATCCAGTCCCAAACTAAGCAAAGCTTGTACTATGGGTACTAGACGACGATATACATACTTAAATAGATAAATAAATACTTAAATACATAGAAAACATCCGTGACTCAGGAACAAATATTCATGCTCATCACACGAATAAATGCCCTTACCGGGATTCGAACCAGGGACCTCCGGCTTCGTAGGCAGGGTCCCTACCAACTGGGCTACAGAGGTCGGCAAATTTTTGGATGGACTCTTAATTGGCATAAACGTCTCCTATAGACAGGGTGACATTTTAATCAGTGTCCAAATTTTTTGTAGGCATTTGATATCACAAATAGACTCCATATTTGAAAAAAAACAGGTAGGTATTTTTAAAATTATAATTTGTCTATCCCAAAAGAATTATCCGTACTGCGTGGTTACTGGGCATTCAGTACCGCGTGGAGCGGGGCGGGGACGGGGAGGGGAGGCGTGCCGTGCGCAAACTTAATACCCGCTGAGGTGCGGTGAGAAATTTGTACTGAATGATATGAAACAAAAAAAACGTATTTTATAATTTTGCTGAAGAATCTTATACTTGAATTTGGACACTGATAAAAATGTCACCCTGTATTACTAACTTCCGTCCGCGACTTCGTCTGCGTGGACCCGGGATAATAACTATCCTATATCCAAGCTTTAAACTATATTCGTCCATACTTTCGTATTTATAATATAAGTAGGATTTTACGATAGCAACATTATGTATACTGCGTGTATTTTTAATCTTACCTCAAATTGTAACCAGAGGTACGTGTTAGGGCTATGAACCGGTATTGCAAGAAAATTTTAAGTTAGTCTTAACTACCAAAACGTAATAAATTTTTGAAAATTTATCGAGCAGCAATGTATTGCGTACACTGTGACATGATGACACATGGAAGAATCGGGTCACATGTGACAATTTATTGTGACGTCAGGTCAGTAAGACAAAGTAGTGATCCATTGCGTGCTCAATTATTTTATATCACAAAAAAAAAGATGGTGGTTAAGAAAAAAAAATGCATTATCGGTTCTTAGCCTTAACCTCAACCTCTGGTTACAATTTGAGGTAATATTAAAAATACACACTGTATAACTATGGCTCTTAAATATTGATCACAGGAAAGACGAATTTTGTTGTAAACACTGTGTAAGTAAGTACCTTTGACCCAACTAAGCTCGTTATCGTACTTTTCAACATGTTTCCTTACCTGCGCATATGACAAAAAACTGAGGCATCCCTTCAAGGGATCCTGCAAAATATAAATAAAAGTGTTTAGTAAGTCGATCGGGCCTGGTAGTTCCCGCTGAAAGTCATAGGTATAAAATTGAATTGCCACCCAGCCGGCGGAACTCGTCGGCGTGAAATTATCCCAGTAAGTGCAACATGGGAGATTAAACGACGATCTCTGCCTACTGAATAAGGTCACTCTATTATAGAGTACCACTTCAAATAGACTAGTAACACTCTTAATATTATATTTGTAGTGCTTTTCTGGAATCTTTAAAATATTATTTTATTTAGCTTATGTTGAGAACCAACCATGATTCCACACATGCAAACTTTTCGATGATATTATAACTACCTACCTAGACCATTCCAGAGACCTTTTGCCATTCTAACATACCGTTAATCTTGCTACAACTACCGTCTTATCAGTCTTGTCTCACATCTCTACAAATTATTACTCAAAATAATAGAATCAGGAAAACTTGACCGCCACCAACCGCAGAGGTGATCACGTAACGTTTCGAACGCACGTTAGGACAACTTATCTATCATTTTCCAATACAAAAAGTGTCATTTAGATCTACCTGAAGCGCGTACACTGCGTTACGTGATTGACCTTTCCACAACCGACATTTTACGGACAGCTATAGGTACACGTCAACGCGCAGACCCGAAGTTCGTCTGGCGGAAGACCCTAGAGCTAGACTAACCCGACCCACTATAAATCGACGACATCCCGGACATCAGCCTGTACGAGATTGTAATGACTCTTAAACAGCTCAAGAACAACAAGGCACCCGGTGAAGATCGAATAACAGATCGAAGTGGGTGGAAAACCGATCCTTACGGTCCTTCAGTAGTTGTTCGATTCCGTCTTACTGGAAGGGAGAATGCCAAAGGCATGAAACAGAGGGGTGGTGGTGACTGGTGCAGGTCTTTAAAAAGGGTGACAACACCCTGCTGAAGAACTGCAGAACTGCACTTCTGAGCCATGTTTATAAGCTGTTTTCGAGGGTCATTACAAATCGTCTCGTAAGCAGGCTAGATGCAATGGGCAATGGAGAGGGCCATGTGGGGAGTTTCCCTGCGTGATCGCATCAAAAATGAGACTATCCACAGCTGAACCAAAGTAATCGATATAGCCCTCCGAATCGCTTAACTTAAGTGGCAGTGGGCAGGGCACATAGCACGTAGAATCGATGACCGTTGGGGCGGACAGGTTCTCGAGTGGCGGCCACGTATCGGAAGGCGTGGCGTGGGTAGGTGTAGTGATGACCTGGTAAAGGTCGTGGGAGTCCGCTAGATGCGGGTGGCGCAGGACAGGTCACTTTGGCACTCTTTGGGGGAGGCCAATGTCCAGCAGTGGACGTCTTTCGGCTGATATGATGATGAATAACAATACATAATTCCACCCCCCCACTTTCGTATCTTATGGAAATATTACAAGAATTAATTATTATCCTTGCCCAGAACAGAACTACACACAACACACACAGACTGACAGAATTACTTATAGTTAGGTATTACTGACCTAGTATGTATTTTTATGTAGGTAAGGTTACGTACTAGGTATTAACTTAAAAAGGAATAAGCGAGGCGAAGAGAGGCGAGGAAAGAAAAAAGTGGAAAAATTAAAGAAGTATCTACTTTGCATGTAAAGTGGAATTTTACATTTTTATTGTATTTATTTTCTGACCAGTTTCCGATTCTTATAATATTTATTAATGGCATACGAAATAATGATAAACAAAATAAGGTGTAATTTCGTTTTGAGTCCATTTCAATGAACTGCATTTGATCAATAACATTACATGAAATCTAGTTAAATCAATTCATTGAATTACTATATAGATCAGATTGATTGAATCACAAAATGAGATGCTTATAAATTTATTTATTCGAACGCGAGGGTTCGATCAGAATTGGTTCCAACTATTCGTATTCGATATTGGAGCTACCCTCTGCGTATATCAAATGAAGTCTTTCTAAACTATTCGTCAGAGGAACGATTCTATTGACGACCTTTGTACTGCGATGTATATTTTTGATACTTATGTGGAATATGGATTTAACACAGACAGCTGCTAAAATATCTCCTTACGCTGCCAACGTATTGGTAAAGGTACACCATATGTGACATCGTCTCCTTAGTCAAGTTAAGAGAGCTGCTCACAAAATATTTTTACGCTTTCCATGAACGAGAATTCGAATTATACATTTATTACAATATGAAAAAACCGGCCAAGAGCGTGTCGGGCCACGCTCAGTGTAGGGTTCCGTAGTTTACCGTCCGTCACAGTAAGTGTCCCCACTTAAGCGTTAAAAAATGAACTATTTGTTACATTGAGTTGACATTATATAATTTACTTTAAAAACAAAGTTTTAACCGACTTCAATTTAGTACTCCGCCAAGCCACGAGAACATTTCCCCATTTTTTTTTACAATTTACCACATGAACTGATTTCCGATAGCAAATGCGTTGATTACTATAGAAAAAAACCTAATCGCTGTTTGTGGGCCGATAATATTTGAGGACTTCCATCGATTCCCCAAGATCATCACCAATGGCACTTCATTAGTTCCTATTTCAACGGAATCTTATCAGAACCTGTGACGTACTTTTTCACTTTTAAGTACATAATTGAGGAATTCGAAAAGTCATCTGTGGTCTTCATCATCAATTCCTCGCCACCATATTTATGATTTCCGGATGTAAATACACGAGTTATAATAGAAAATACCAAAATCACTACACGCGTGCCTAATAAAATTGAGGAGTTCCCTCAATTCCTCATGGATCCCATCACCCAACTGAATTTTTGAAAAAATGGGACCCACCTGGAACCATATACATTCGAACAAAAAAAAAATTTTACGAATCGGCTCATCAATGACGGAGTTCTGAGGTAAGAAACATTGAAAAAAAAAAAAAAAAAATACAACCTAATTGAGAACCTCCTCCTTTTTTTTGAAGTCGGTTAAAAATTAACTAAACATTTTGTAACAAATAGACAAGTTATAATTATAACCTATACCACGGAATAGATAATAGCCTATACTATGCTAAATATAAAGTCCCTATAGCATATAACGACAAATCGTAAATTATGAGTTAAATACTTATTCATTTTAAAAGGGGTTTCCAGTTTCTTAGTTTAAAATCGCGTGTAACGCCTTCAGCATTGAGCACATTTTGTAAACGCTCTATCATCGAAATAACTAAATTTTCACAAAGAGTTTTACCTCGGAAAGATTCCCAGATATTGAACACATGGTTGTTTAAATTTTCACGCGGTCTGGCTTGGGTGGAGTCCCACTCTTGTATCATTTTCCCCCACATATGCTCTATCGGATCGAGATCCGGACTCTTTGGAGGCAAATTTTATAAGTGTCATTTCTTCTCTCACGTGCCGAGTTTGAATCCAGTCTTGTACAATTCGGGAATTATGGATCGAACTGTTATCTACCAAATTCAAGTTCCTTCTTAGAAATATACTTAGGTGTTATGTATGACATCAACTCGTACTGTCAGCATCATACAGTTAGTACAGATGCCGTCAAACTTCTTGAACATGCGGGACGAAGTGGGGGGGCAGCTCGCAGGTACAATTCGCCTTTGCGCAGGCAAGGTCAAATGTTCAAGAAGTTTGACGGCATCTGTAGCATCGAAAGTAGCCAAATATAACAAAACACATCTTAATTACTGTAAGAGCAAGGGTTAGTGGTACGATATATTTGGTGACTATGGCTGCTACAAACTGTACGATGCTGTTTGGTACAGTATTTATTAGATAAATGTTGATGCTTAGTTACCATTGAAATAACAACTGCTTAGCAACTGGTGGTACCCTGGATGTTGACGTACGTGACTGGCAGTGTGTGAAGGTATTAATATTAATGACAGCAGTTTGAATTTGAGTGCTTAGTTGTCACTGACTTTCTAACCGTTATTATCATTGTGATTAAACAACGGTGTATGTATTAAAGAAAAACTGAGTAGTTGAAATACCTATATGTAACGAACCGAAAGCCTACGTGAAAATGGCAACTTAGCTGTCAATAATTTTGTGACGATTGAAGTGTATATGTTTTCTTGGATACCTTGCCCGCTCAGGTACCTATATCTGATGCTGACTGTACTTACCAAATGTGTTTGTGAAATATACATCATCCTCCTAGCTATTTTCCGATTGTGCCCGGGTTCCGCATTGACACCTTATCCCAAGATTTGGCGTAGGCAACAGTTTTGCGAAAGCGACTGCCCTTTCTGACCTTTCAACCAAGAGGGAAAATTAGACCTTATTGAGATTAGATCTCACGATGTTTTCATTCACTGAAAAGCTAACGGTAAATATTCCGTTCATATGTTCCGATATACTCATTGGTACGAGCCGGGATTCGATCCCACGACCGCCGCTTGACAGGGCTGACGCATGCCTGAACCACTAGGTTACCGTGAAAATATGACATTTGTGAAAAATACCTACGTAGGTAATTATGGGTATTGATAAGACAGGGTGGCACTCAAACACTGATATAACTACTATATTTTGCATGCATTTATAAATGTGTTTTGTAGCAAATAAATGATTGATTATGATTATATGCTTCATTCGTTACGTTCATTGGTTCATTCCATTTCCGCTAGCTTTTGTGAATTGGTTAACACCTACTCGTTTGTCTAAAAGATGAAGGTACACGTGCTTTTTTATAGAACACATATTTTCTAATTTCATATTCATGCATCCTCGAAAATCGTAGATATTACAGTTACGTACGATATTGAAAACATCTCGGTTTTGTTTTTACTTGACGTATATCATTTAATTTTTCCATTTTTTTTGTTTTGTAGGCAACCAAACGTGTGTAGATTTTCTTTACTCAGGAGCTTTTTGCGTAACAGTTAATCAAATACAGCCTGATGATGATAGTAACTAATTATAACCCTTTTGAAATATTTAATCTAATGTACATACCTAAATATCAAATACTCACCTCACCCTATTCACCTTATGTGTCACCCTATTTCACAGACAGAGTTTTCATAGAATTTCGTTTCTCAGAAATTATTTCATAAATTATTTGGTTCATATACTTTCAGTTCCAATATTATTATTTCATAGACTATTCACTTGGTTGAAACATACTTCACAGAAATTCAGTTCAATGTGTATTACTTTTTTTTAGTGAGCCTATTGTGTGTCCCACTGCTAGGCAAAGGCCTCTCCCCGTGATCTCCATGCGTCCCTGCTAGGTGCCTCTTCCGCCCAGTTGCTGAAGAACACATCCAGGTCATCCCGCCTTCGCCATCTCCGTCTAGGTCGGCCCCGTCTACGTATATTACTATCAAACTTTTTAACTTTAGAAACTTTTCAAACAGTAGAATTATGTTTCGTGTATTCTTCTTGTTCCGTAGACACAAATTTCATAGATTGTTGTTTCATAGGAACCGTTTCATATAATATTTAGTTTCAGTATTTTATTTTCAAAAATTCTTATTTCTGAACTTATGAACTTCATTTAAATAACAAGTACACCAGGATCAAGGAACAGGGGCTTAGTGGTAAAACCGACTCTGATCGCGGATAGGTTAGAAGACGGAAGCGGGAGTTTTGCTCTCGCTTTCGTCTTCGAGGTTATTTTTTTAATAAAAGAGCTGAAAAACTTGTGATTAAAACTCCCACTTTCATCTTTTAACCTATCCGCGATCCGAATATTGTAATGTGTTAATTTTCTTTGTAGCAATAATCTGTGATTTAATTTTTGATAAAGAATGTACCTATTGAGTTACCTGAACCTTCTATGAAATGACACTATTAGGCTTAACAAAATGGCAAACAAAATTCTATGAATATACAGGCTTTGAAAAAACTTTTTTATTTTTTATTTAGAAACTTATACAAACATTTTGTAAATAAATTAAAATAGCATCGTTAAACCGTTTGGTTTGTCTCGATGCTAGCGCAGTGACTTACTGCTCACAGGAAAATAAAATTATTGACAATTTGTTATTTCACTTACATCTATCTAATCTTAACTTATTATCAAAAATCATATTTTAATCGTTTACCCGCCGAACCTCATATAAGTTACAGGCAAATTTCAAAAGTCGTAATAAATTATCATTATCATTTATACAAAGTCTGATATATCAGATGAGGGCGGATAAAGGGTTAATTTACCTGAAAACATTCTAACTGTTGTAACATTTCGTTTTTAAGTTTCTTTTTTATATTTATTGGGGTTATTGTATTCTTTAATTCTTTCGGGAGTTTATTTATTAAGTGGGGTAAGATGTATTCTGATGTTCTCCGTCCGTAAAAAATATTAAATTCCGGCTTATTTAGCATGCCATTTGTAACTTGTCTAGTAGCTTTTGTATGTGAAATTGGCTTTTGTATTTCGGCTCTAAAGAATTGTTCTTTTAGTATCTGATAATTAAATTGTGTATGAACAGGCAGCACTTTGCACGCCTTAAAAAGATCTTCATCACATTTCCGACTATTTCTAATATTAAATGGTACTACTATCTTGAGTATTCTAATCTGTAAGTTGTATATTTTGTCGAGATATGACTTAAAGGTACGTCCGTAGCTACTTAGACCGTAGGAGATGATACTTTCCACAAGCACATTGTACATATCTAGTCTGATTTTATACGGAATTCTATTACGTAGGATATACATTTTTGCCATAATAGCTCTTAATTTAGTACACACTGATTGAATATGTCCGTCCCAGTTAAAACGGTCGTCTATTATAACACCCAGGTATTTTTGTTTGCAAACTTGTTCTAATGGCGAGCATTTACAATCTTTTGCGTCATTTGGTCTAGAATGAAGGCACTGGTGGTCGTGACCTATAATGCTGACTGGTCGTACTGTTTTCGAACGGCTAGAGTGTATATGTAGAAGTTTGGTTTTAGCTGCATTTAGTACGAGGCCTGCGTCGTGGGACCACATGCAAATGAGGTTGAAGTCATTTTGCAGGTTCCTCTCAACTAGTTTTATATCTTTATCGGCGGCAACGAGACACGTATCATCCGCAAATTGGTAGACACTACAGTTTTGAACACAATTATTCATATCATTTACATAGGTTAAGTAATGGAGTGGCCCGAGCACGGAACCTTGTGCTGTACCTTCTGTCACCAGAACTTTTCTACTAAATGTGTCTCCTATTTTCACACGATACGATCTGTTTTGTAGGTAGCTTGTGCACCACTTTAATAGCGGACCCCGAATACCGGAATCCTCTAAGTTTTTTATTAACGTGTCGTGCCGTAGAGTGTCAAACGCTTTACTGTAGTCTATAAGAATTATTAATATATGTTTTTTATCATTAAGGTGTTGGTTAATTTCATCTGTAAATCTTGACAATAACATAGATGTGCTTTTATTAGGCTAAAATCCAAATTGATTTAAAGAAAGAACATTTTGGGATTTATAAAATGTGTGTATCTGAATACTAACATATTTTTCTACAATTTTATCTACGGAAGGGAGCATTGTTATAGGTCTATAGTTTGAGCAATCACTTGTATTGCCACTCTTGTAAATAGGTCGAACTAATCCTATCTTAAGCTGATCAGGAAATAACCCACAAGTTATGCTGCTATTTATGAGATGGGCTATCGCTGTGGATATTTTCTCAGCTACGAGCTTGAGGTATACCGTTCTAACGCCGTCTATTCCTGGTGCTTTATGACTGTTAGTGTTCATGATTATTTTGTAGATATCTCTGGGAGTAGCTTTTTTTACTAGTATGGACTGGTCTATTGGTTTTCTATAAGTATCCTGATTTAGTAGTGGTACGTTGCAGTTGGGTATTATTTTTTGTACTGTTTGCTTAAAGCTATTTGCAAATAAATCGGCAACAAGCTCGTCCGAGTTCAAAGTTTGAAAGGCCTTACCAATGGTATCGTTTATTGATGTTGAAATTTTACCCGACATTTCGTTTAAAATTTGCCATAGTTTCCTAGTGTTTCCCTTCATTTCACATATTTTACGTTTATAATATAAATCTCTCTGATTTTCCACTAATTTGTTTGTTTTATTTCTCTGTTTGTTGTATGCTAGTCGGTTTACCATATTATTTGTATCTTTAAGCCAGTTTGAAAATAGCACATCGCGTTTTCTACATTCTATTTGTACTCTACGAGAGATCCACGGCTCTTTATTTCTTTTCGAGTCATTGATTTCATGAATATATTTTGAGTTATCATAACAGTTAGAAAGATTGTCCTGGATGAACTTGTAGATGGCTAGCGGACAATTTAGTTCTTCGTGTGACGTCCAGTTGACATCTACGAGTTCTTTTTGGAGTTTGCTATAATTAATTTTTGTTACATAATTAGGAGCAGTCTGTACATGAGAGCCTCCCAGAAGTGCTACTACTGTCATTTTGTGGTCGGCCAATTTAGTGCAGAGAGCTCCGCAGTACACATCTTGCAAGCGGGATCGGGCGAATATGTGATCGATACAGGATTTTGTCACTTCGTTTTTTCGTGATTCTACTCTTGTATAATTCGTAATCCCACTTACAAGGCCATGATTGCTCATCATGTTCATATATGTTTCCGTAACAGTATCAATATCAGTTGATGTGAGGTTAATATTCATGTCGCCTATAACAATAAGATCCGATCCTTGTGCGAAATGTAAAGTTCGTTCAAGTTCATTGACAAATAGCTGTTTGTTTTTATTTGGAGGTCTATACACCATACACTATACACTAGTATACGTCTATACACTAGTATATTAATTAAATATTGTAAGGAACAACCATATACATATGACCTAAAACTCTATGAAATGAATTTCGAAACATTAATTATCTCAACTATAAAAATCTACAAATACAGCTTCTACTAAAGTAAGTGCACTAGAAATTGATCATTCTATGAAATGATAGTATGAGAAACATTTTCTATGATGCAAAATTCTACAAAAATGTAGTACCTATATGAAACAAAGTACAACCATAATAGATTCCGAAATAGATTCTTTCTATTCCATGTATTAAAACATTCAAGTCAAGATTCAAGTCAAAATTGAAATTGACCATAGCAATAAAATAAATGAATTTTGATTCTGCAAGTAGGCCGTAATGGCACTGTTGCAAGTCAAAATTCTACTAGCGTTTCTGAAAAAGAAGACCACTGTTAAGAAGAAACTCCGAAACAAACTCAACAGTCAGTCTTTATTTGCCAAAAATAAGCATATCACATAAAAAAATACAAACTAACTACGCAATGCATTCATATCGATAGTGGTGTAAAACAACCCACCATAACACCCGTGCTTTTATTGTTATTAATAGGAAATTTTTAATTATACAAAGTCAAACACAGATAACATCATCATCTAAAAACAGGTAGCTGTAAATCTGCATTGTTTTAAAACGCATATTAATAACCGCAGGATCAGTAATGTAACACGAAATCAAAGTTTCCAATTTAAACTATCCGCACGGAACTACTACCAAGACTTGGCGGTCCGCGCAGTACAGGATCGATACTCATATGATTGTAAATGTAGATTGATTGGCTGCAAGTCTTTTTCCTCTATTGCAACACTCAGTCCATCATGGCACTATTCTGCCCGATTTGCTGACAAAACGGTTTGAAACGGTTTGGCTTATATCATGTTTTGTAGCTGTTGGTACTCCTTAAGTATAAATAAATAAATAGATAAGTCATGTTTGTTGTGAGCGTTGTTATTTGGTTTGAGTATTTATTCCGTTGTTCGATTTGAAGTTCTGCTCTGTTGACCCTGTCGCCTGTTTACGAGTAAGGTCGGTAAACGATACTGCGTTTTGTTCGTTACTGGATTGCTTTAATATGTATATATATAAATAACCTATATAAACAAATATTTTGTTTGCAATAATTACTTACTTAAAAAACAAAGTTTACACCGACGGGTTGCCCTTAATTTCCCTGGGATCATATCATCAGATCCTGACCTGGTTACAATGGGCCCACCTCAGGAGTAGAGGAAAAGGACACTCGAACGACGACGGTGGCTGCAACGTCGCCATATTGGCAGTCAGTAATAGTACGGTTCGGCGTTGAGTGCGGTAATAGTACATTGGGATACAAGTGAGCTATGTTGATAATTACATCAAAGGCGGGATTGTTGACGCGAGCCGTAGGAAAAGAAGTAAAGCCTTACCTTCGATTCGGTCCACAAACACCTACCTACGATCTGGAGCATTCATGCATTCACCATCAATGTATCATTTCGTATGTCGAAAGTTGAAAAAATATTTCTTTGCATACTAATGATATCTTGACAGCTGTTAATGTGAGAAATGTTTTCTCATCACATTGTATTGATAATGTGATGTAGTTTTATTGGGTGTTACTGTTTTAAATCATCCATTACAGCCATTTAAAGAAAACATCAGCTTTGTAAGGCAAAGGGGGTAGTGGGAGAGACTTGACCACACGGCTAGCAGAAGACATGATCAGTGGTGGAAATCTCCCGCTGTGCTCTTTATTATATTATAATTTAATATTCATACCATATTTTTGTTTTGCTTTTAGCAATACATGCCATTTTTATGCACAGCGATTGGTGGCTCGCGAGAAATCTAACACATAGGCCCTCAAAAATACCATACATTTAAATAGAGCATCTTTACGGAGCACGGCAATTAAATGTGGTATCAACAGGACCTCACTTCGCCATACTCGCCAAATGAAGCGGATTTTATAAAGTGTAGTCCATATAAAAAACCCGAAGTTGGTCTTCAATTTATTTTGGTATATTTTTTATTTGAATGTCAAAAATTTTACATTATCTCTTACTTATAATAAATCTCTAATTTGAAAATGGAATCAGCCAGTATCAAACTAAGCATTTACGTGTCCCGAATGATCTCGGCTTCCCATGAACGGAAAAACATGTAGATTTTTTCATAAGTATATTATTACTCTAGCTTCCGTTTAGGATAGTTTTTATCCAACTGCGACAGTTAATTAATTATTCAGTTCTTCTGCTCGAAATCATAGCCGCCATATCCGTCAACTGTCAGTGACGTCAAAATGGCGGACTTGCCATATCTAACTAACAGTAATAATTTCGATCCGGTGTTGTGATAGACCTTCACAAAACGCATATTAAATTCTAAAGCATAAAAAAATAATCGATTCTGATATGGAAACTTATACGCGCTAAATTCGTATTGAGGCGTAATTTCAATAAATGTATCAACAAATTTCAACAAAATAACGTCAAAAGTCTGACTCTTCCTTTTTTTTTAATGGCATGGCCTAGCGTTGTCTCGCGTTCAGCCAAAACGTCTAGGTTTATGAGTTTCTGCAAGATTACACGCTGAGTATTTGTCACGATACTTAACGGCTATCACAAGATGGCGCGGGAGCTCTCTCGATTTTTCTCGCACTATACGTCTCTTTCTAAGTTGTCTATTAAGAAGAGAGACGGATAGTTCGAGAAAAATAGAGAGAGCTCGCGCGCCGTCTTGTGATAGCCGTGTTGGTTTGTCAGTATTTATATTTATCAGGAATAAACAGTAAAACTATATTAAATCAGTATAGAACGGGCCCCTTTTTTTAAAAACATTAATTATCAAGCGCTGACCAGTTCAGTAGGTATTAAGGCGGTATTTTACTTCGTACTTCGCGCCTTCAAGTTGACATTCTTAGAGCCTAGCCTATATAGAGACACAGGAATCGGCCAACATACAGGATAAAACTTTTATCATAAAGCCTGCAATACACATTCCTTAAGTTGATAATGGCGGGAACATACAGAAGATCGGCAGAATGTGATAGTGCGATCTGAAACATTGCAATATGAAAAAATAAACATATTACTTTAATATTTTTAATAATTACATTAATTACCTTTTATAGAAAGGGACTCGGACTCGCGTTATGGTTCTAGAACTAAGTGGTTAGATATAGCTTGGAAAATATAAATTCCGACGTTAAAAAAGAGATCTTTTGTTCCGCGTAAACACTTACCGGTCAATGGGTACCTACTCCGGGTACTCGAAACGATTACTAAATCTATTGATTAATTCTATACACATCTTTACCTGAGAGTCGGAGTGACTCAGGATGATTTCAGTCATCACGTTTGTATTTATTTAATATAAAACAGTGTTATATTATAAATATGTAGAGAAGAAGACATATAAACATTTAATGCTGCAGCCTGTGTCCTACCTGTTGGATCTATAGCCACAAACATCTACTAAACTATTACCCCATAAAACGAGTTATGTCCCTTTCTTACTAATTTAAACATCAAAGAAAAGAATTTTAACGGCATTTTAGCTAAAATAGGTTTGTTCAACATTTTACTTGAAAGGTTAAATTAGAACTGCATGTGTCCTTAGTCCAAAATAAGAAATTCGTTAACTCCCACCACATTACCATGCAAACGAAGTCGCAGGTACAGCCAGTTGTGTATATATTTTTTAAGAGTTGCCATTTGCATCAAGCTTCGATGGAGCTAATTTTAATAAAAAAAAAAAAAAAATTAAAATTTGAACTGTTTATTTCAATAAAAGATAGGGGTTTAATTACATTCTTAACTACTAATCTTAATTTTATAAGATTTTTTGAGTTAAGGAGCCTGCCTTAAAACTAATATAAGTACTTATCTTTACTGTTTACGACTTAATTTTAACAGATGCCTTTTGACTATCAAACGTGTTTTACTACACGTTTTACCCTCAATGTTACGTATTAACTCGTCCGGAAATCTATTTAATATTGCAGGTAGGATACAACTCCAATCCCTATTCCCGTATTCATTATTACTTTTTCCCACCTCAAATGTGGTGTGTGGGTGGTTAGATAAGCTACGAAGACGGCTCGGTCTTGTTATTTTCTTTAAATTGGTTATATTGTTATTGTACTGCGTTATAATTGCCAGTTCCACCTTGTCGAATACATTTAACACCTTACAATGATTAAATAGATTTTCGTAATTTTTCCTATTTATATATTTAATTTTAGTTGGTACAATTGTTTTCAGTAGACGTATCTGTAGGTTGTATATATTATTTAGGTAGGTTTTGTAGGTTCTTCCATAGCTTTCTATACCATAACCTATGACAGAATCAGCCAGGGACATGTATAGAAGTCTAAGCGTGTTGTAAGGAACTTTATGTTTAAGAATACATAGTTTTGACAATATAGACCTAAGTTTTTTACATACTTGATCTACATGTGGTCCCCAGTTAAACTTGTCGTCAATTTTTAATCCAAGGTAAGTGTGTTCCTTTACAATTTCAAGCTGGGTACAGTTACATAGCGCTTTAGATAAGTGTAGACACTTGTGTTCGTGGGCCACGATCTTAGGCGTAGCGTTCACTTTTTTATATGGCGAGTGTATGTGCATTAGTTTCGTTTTAGAGTAGTTTAACGATAAACCCAGATCGTGCGCCCATTTGCACAAAAGGTCGAACTCAATCTGCATCATATCTTGAGCGTTCTCTAAGTCCTTATGGGCTGTTATTATACAGGTATCGTCTGCAAATTGGTACACAGAGCCATGCCGGAATATCTTGTGCATATCATTAACGTACAGTAAGTACTCCGTTGGCGCCAGTATAGATCCCTGTGCTGTACCGCACAGTGCCGGAGTTAGGTCACTTTGTTCGCCCGCTATGCTGACTGCATTAAATCTGTGCGTATGATAGTCTTTAATGAGTTCCAGCACAGGACCCTGTATACCATTTTGCTTCAATTTTCTATATAATGTGTTGTGATTCAAGGTGTCAAATGCTTTACTAAAATCTATCATCACAGCAAGTACATGGTGTTTTTTATCTAGATGATTATTTATTACATCTGTGAATTGTGATAAAAGTTGCGATGCGCTTTTCCCTCTCTGAAAACCAAACTGTTTTTCGTGGATGATGCCATTATTTGATAGGAATCTATTTATTGTGTTTCCAATGTATTTTTCTATAATTTTATCTATGCATGAAAGAATTGTAATCGGTCTGTAGTTATTTGTGTCTGCGTAGCAGCCTTTTTTATGTATGGGTCTTACGAGGCCTATTTTTAATTTATTAGGATATCTAGATTGTGAGATACATTGGTTGATAAGGTGTACGAGAACCGGAGTCATTTGTTCCGAGATGTATTTTATATCTTTCGCCCTTATTTTGTCGTATCCTGGGCTTTTCTTGTCGTCGATTTGTAGTATAATTTTATGTAAGCTCTCTTCATCAATTTTTTTGATTCGAATTGACAGACTAGGAGTATTACTGTACTTTTTTTCGTCAAGTAATGGCTCATCGCACGATGTCAGTACCTTTTTAACGTTATTATCAAAGTCAATCGCAAATTTATTCGATAATTGTTTTGCTTTTAGCCTGAAGGATTTAATTAACACATCGTCCACCGCTTTAACAATTCTTCCAGTCAGTCTATTTATAATTTCCCACATTTTTTTAGGGTTTTTGAAGTTATTAAATATTTCCCTTTTTGTGAAGTT